>JANVCC010000196.1:819255-911550 GCA_025345505.1 Todiramphus chloris collaris
GGGGGAAGCAGGAGAGGTGATCTCCATCTGGGGGAAGCAGGAGAGGTCTCTATTCCCCAGTGGGCCACAGTCCTGATCTGCAAGGATGCAGCTGAAAGACACTGGCTGAAAGGTTTCGACAGGCCAGTTGAGACAGCCGTGGTCTCTGGGGCACTGGGTTTGAGAGGCTGGTCATGCTGGATGGGTGGCTACAGAGGAGAGCAATTGTCTGCCTTGGGAATGGAGTGAAACTGGGTGGGTGAGGGCAGCAACGGGGATCTGAACATGCACAGAGGGGGATGAAGGGGAACAGAGGGACTGGAAGGGATCTGATGGTGGAATCCATAGGAACTGAGCACCCACAGAAGGGGTGGGTGGGATTTGGGTGTCAATGGAGGGCAACAGTGGGAATCTGAGAGCACTTGTCGTGGAGAAGAGGAATGTGAGTGTGCATAGAAGAGAGAAGTCAGCACTAAGCAGACCCTAAAAGAAACAGGAGATCTGAGTATTTGAGGAAGGGACCAGAGGAGATCTGGGTGCATCCAGAGGGAAGTGAAGGACACCTGAGCATCCAGTGGAGGAATGGAGGGGGTCTATTCGTGCAAGGAGGACAGCAGAGGGGTTCCAAGAGAGCACCATGAGGGGAATGGAGAGGATGTGAAAACAGCTGGATAGGAATAGAGAGCACCTAAGAGTGCTTGGAAGTGAGCAGAATGAGCCTGAGGAGTTCTAGAAGCACCCAGAAGGGAACAGAGGGCATTTGAAAGCAAGTAGAGGGGGCATGGTTTGGATGGAAGGCCCTCAGAAAGGGTGGCAGGGACCGGGGAGGGGAGTGCAGAAAGGGGAGTGGACATCTGAGCATCGTTACTTGGCTGAGAAGCGTGAGCTGCAGCCTCCGGGATGAGCACACGGTGGCTCTGCTGCGTTGCCAGATGCCTGCAAGAGGAGAAGGTCCTCGCTGGGTGTCGGTGGGACCGGGGAGCACAGGCTGGGGCTTCAGCCCGGAGATTGCAGCTCCCCCGTGCCCAGCAGAGCCAGCTCTGCCCATTTCCATACAGCTGGAATGTCAGCCCAGGGCATGGAAGACGCCTTTCCCACGGGACCGGTGGGATACGGGCGGGTACTGCATTTCCAGCCTGGCTTTTTCACATTTTTCTCATAGTTTGTGGGGTTTTTGGGGAAGTCTAGGTACATTTAAACACGACATAGAGCACTGCAGAGACCATGAGCAGAGTCGTAAGGGTTTTGGTGGCTTTTTTAATCACTTCCTCAAGGAAACCTTTTCTGCAAAACCCATAGATTTCTACATGCAAGCCCAAGACCCCCCCCCAGATCTCTATTTCCAGCATAACCCAGATTTTTAGAGCTCTCCTGTTGCCATTTGCACATGCCACCTTCAGTGAAAGAACAGCAATTGCAGAAATGTTGGTCCTCAGGGATGGATCCACACGGTAGGCTCCCCTAGGGCAAATCCAGACGTCTGGAACCTCCTGGAGGACCCTCTTGTCCAGGTCTGTGGGATGTCTGGTGGTCACTGAGGACTGGGAGTCTCCGGCAGTGCCAGATGGCCCTGGAAGGCAGAAGGAGGACTGGAGAAAGTGTGGGGTGGGGAGGATACCCTATATCCTCACCTGAGGAGGCGGATCATGGAGCATCTGGGGTGTCCAAGGGACAACTGAGAGGTCCTGGGAGCAACTGTTCGTTCTAAGGCTGAAATGAGGGAATCCTGCGGGCAGCTGGGTCAGGCTACTGTAACTAGGGGCCCACAGGGGGTCCTGGGGAAAACGGGGGAAAGTGGCAGCATCTCAGGGGCTATTAGGGAATCTAGGGAAAGCAAGGAAGCCTGGAGTGGTCCTGGATGCAAGGGAGGGGCCCCAGAATGGACGAGAGGACAATAGGAGTCTCGGGAGAAAACGGGGATCCCTGTGAGGGGTCCAGTAGGAGTCCCAGCAGCCTGTGACCCCCCCAGACACTCGGTTCCTCTGGCATTTGTAAGGAATCCTGAGGGACTAAGGGTCCCACGGTGTTTGGGAATCCCATGCTGGTCTGCAGGGAGCCCCAAAAGCACGGGGGTGTTGAGGGGCAGGTTGACCAGGGCAGGAGTACTCACACCAGCACCAGCAGCATGAGCGCCATGGAGCCAAGCGTCAGCCCCAGCCCCAGCGATCGCATCTGGTGCAGGGGGGTCCTGCTGTGGGACCAGTGCAGCACAGCTCTGAACCGAGCCTGGAGTCCCTTCTCTGCCTCCACACTCGCCTCTGATACTGTGGGGACCCAGGAACACTGTGGGTCATGGGGCATAGACCCCCCCCCAGGGATCAGTTGTCCCCACAGTACCTGCTCCAGCCACACACCTCACTGCCCCTCCAGGAACCCAAGCCTCTGGGGCTCCCTGTCCCACCCCACATCCCCCACTACTCCCAGAGGAACGAGGCATCATGAAACGCCTGCTCCACATCACCTGTCCACCATGGACCCAGGTGCCCTGGCACCACGCACACCCCCACCCCCTGCCGTGGACCCTGGTGTCTGGGGTCCCCCTCCACCCCACACCGTGGGCACTCTGGGCTCACCGTTCAGGTAGAAGTACTTGCGGACCAAGGGCTTGGAAGGGTGCCCCAGGAGACAGACGATGGTTCCCTGAGTGGGTTCCTGGAGGGTCAGGCTGAGAGGTGCCACCACACTCCCCTGCAGCTCCTCAAACAGTGCCAGGTCCTGTGTGCGCAGCTGGGGAGGGGGGAACATAGCACAGCCTGGTCCCCGACAAGGCATCCGTGTCCTGCACATGCTCAGCATGGCCCCTTCCTGCTTCTTGTACCCTTTGCTCATGCACGTGCACACACCTGCTGTCCCACACGTGCTCTCGTGCACACGCACACTGGGATGCTCAAGCAGAGCATAGGCAAAAGTCACCTCATAGAATCATCGAATCACAGACTGGTTTGGGTGGGAAGGCACCTTTAAAGCTCATCCAGTCCAACCCCCCTGCAGGGAGCAGGGCCATCTGCAGCTAGAGCAGGGTGCTCAGAGCCCCAGCCAACCTCACCTGGGATGGTGCCAGGGATGGGGCAGCGACCACCTCTCTGGGCAACCTGGGCCAGGGTCTCACCACCCTCAGCATCAAAAATTCCTTCCTTCTCTCCAGTCTAAATCTCCCTCTTTTAGTTTCAAGCCATCACCCCTTGTCCTGTCCCAAGAGGCCCTGCTGAAAAGACTGTCCCCATCTTTCTGACAGGCCCCCTTCACCCCCATGTGCACGTGAACCTGCAGACACGTGTGTGACCTGCCTCCCGCTTGCCTGCACCCTTCCCCTGGAGCAAAGCTCTTTGCAGCCTGTGCCTGCTTACACACAACGCTCCCCGGACCTGCTGGCAGTCCTCCCACCGAGCACATCACCCCTGTGCGCGCAGACCTCGCCCCCCATGCCCGGTCCCCTCAGGACTGGCTACCTACCCCCTTGCGCGCGCACGTGCAAACTTACATCCTTGGCAAACATCCACGTAAGGTTTGGGTTGCCGGGGGTGGCGAAGGGCACGTCGCAGTGCAGCGTGAGGACCTCGTCCACGCGGACCTGCACGTCCTGCACTGGGAGCGTGGAGAGGGGCAGGTGAGTGCACGCCGGCTCGTGCAGCGTACGGAAATGGCCGAGCTCCTGTGCTGCCGCACGTGCTCGCCGTGGGCACGGGTGGGCAGGCACCTGGGCGTGCTCTAGGTGCTTCTGGTGGGCCCAGCACGCGTGTTCTCATGTGGGAAATGAGGGTTGTCCCCAGAGCCCCGGAGGCACCCAGCTCTGGGGTGGGGCTTAGCCCAGCCTCAAGTCGCACCAGGGGAGGTTTACTTCAAATATTAGGAACAATCTCTTCCCCTCAAGGGTTGTCCAGGCCTGGCCCAGGCTGCCCAGGGCAGTGGTGGAGTCCCCGTGATCCCTGGAGGGGTTTCAAAGCCGTGGAGCTGTGGTGCTGAGGGCCATGGGTTAGTGGTGCCCTGGCAGTGCTGGGGGAATGGTAGGACTTGATGATCTCAAAGGTCTTTTCCAACCCAAAATGATTCTATACGATGCCTTGGATTTCCCACGGCCCCACACCTGGGCAGTCCAGGGGGAACTGGCAGTCCGCAAAGCTGCAGGTAGCACACTGGAAGACTCGAGCAGCTGGTTGGAACCCTGCCAAGGAGAGACTTGGTGTTTCCAGATGTGCTGGGGGGCAGAGAGTGGCAGGGCAGAGGGATGGTACTCACCACAAGGTGGGATGCAGGCTGGAGCTGGTGGAAAGGAAACAGCATTAGACTGGGGACCATTTGGGATCCCCATCCCTGTGATGAGCTGTCAGGGCTCAGCCCTTGTCCAGCCCAGTTGGGGTGCCCATGGTGGGGGTCCCTGAGGTGTAGACATCCAGGGCAGGGGTGGGGTCTCTGTGACAGTCCCTTGAGTAGGGGTCCAGAGGTTCCCCAGGGTGGGAGTCCTGGGTGGGGGACGCCACTGGCCCCATACCTTCCTCCAGCTGGCTCAGCTTCACCCAGATCCTGTCTACAGCTTCCTGCAGAGACACCTCAACAGGCTCTGGAGTAAACCAGATATCCAGGTGAGACAACATGCCCTCTTCCTAATCCCTATAAACCCTCCCTGGACCCCACAGATCCCCTGTACCACTCATCTCGACCCCATATATCCATCCTGGAGTCCCGTATGTCCCCAAATACCCCCCTCAAAGCCCCCCCAAAAGCTGTAAACCTTGAAGCCCATATACCCTCAGGATTCCCCAATTATCCCCGTAGAGCCCCCAGACCTCCATATATCCTCTGTGTCACCATAGCCCCCAGTCAAGGCCTCCACGTCGCATCCCCCGCCCCATGTCATGGCCTTACCCCCTCACATGTCCCACATCCCCAGCTCACTCAAGCCCTTCTGCTGCTCCAGAAAATGCAGGGCATCCACCACGATCTCCTGAAGTGCCTTGTACTGCTCCGAGCCTGGAACCAGCACAGGGACATTGGGACCAGTACAGGGTTGGAGTTGAAGATTCAGGGATGGGAAGGTCCAGTAAGGGCTGGGGACCCTGGAGCCCTGATCAGGGGTTAAGGAAGAGTCAGGTATCTCTGAGGATTCCTGAGGTTCTAGGTAGGGCCATGGAGTCCCAAGGAGTCTCCAGTGTGTCTCTGTTCAGGGTTGGGTGATTCTCAGGGTTCCAGTCAGGGTTTTGGTTCCCAGAGATTGCTGGTGTCTAGGTCAGTAGTGGGGAGACCTTGACATGGTTGGAAGCCCCTAGGGTGCTTATCTGGGGTGAGTCCCTGGGGTTCCTGCTTAGGAAAGAGGTCCCCAACTGCCCGGGATCCTGGCCAGTGTCAGTGTCAGGGCCTTGGTTGAAGGGGGGAACTCCAGCGGGCTCGGGGGTCCTGTTCAGGGTGGGGGTCCCCCTTGGGATGGAGATCCCTGGGGAGATGGAGTTGACAGACAGGATGGGGGTCCTTGGGTAGGGTCCCTTTTGGGTTGGGTGTCCCTGGGGTCCTGTGACGCACCCACAATGACAGAGGCGAGTGGCACAGCAGCCTGGGCAAGCGCGTCAAGGCAGTGTCGATGTCGGGGGTGGTTGACAGGGGTCCTGGTAATGTCACGGCACAGCCTTGCCTGTTGAAAGGGGATCTCAAAGCAGAGCAGGCAGGGGTGCACCCCAGGGAGCCAGGACACCAGGACCACCCACTGCCACAAGCCAGGTGCCCCTGCCTGGATGCCTGGGTTTCTAGGGAGCCAGGGAGCCAGCACCAGCATCAGGGGCACCCACCACCCCCCCATGACCCCAGAGCATAAGCACCCAGATGCCCGAGTCACCAGGGAGCAGCAGGGTTCCTACTTAGAGCCCAGGCACCTGGTTGCCCCGGGAACAGTGGGGTTCCTAGGCAGAGCCCAGATACCCGGGTCTCCTCTTGAGAGGAGTGGGGGTTCCCGGACACATGGGTGCCCTGGATTGTGTGGACTGGAGAAGAAGCTCCCAGACCCTCATTTTGGTCTCTTAAAATCTTCTCTTTTCCGTCTGTGTCAGTTACATTACTTTGTGTTCCCAAATACCCTCTGTTTAGATGTCTAATTCCTTATCTTCACCCCCTATAATCCTGTCTCAAGGGGGGACAGGGTGGGGGGGTTCTGTGCTCCCTCAGGACCCTCACTAGGGCCGCTGGATACTGGAGTAGTGTCTTGGGGAGCTGCAGGGAACCGGTCACTGGCTGAACAGGGCAGCAGACACCAGTGGGGATGTGGGAGGGAATCGGATGTGGCTGGCATCACTGGGAGCAGTGATTGCAGCTCGGGGTGCTGTGGGGTTTCATGGGTGGTTTTGGGGTGATGTGAGGCCCCCTGAGTGGCACCAATAACCAGGGGTGACTAGGACAGCTGTGGGTACAGGGCTGTGTCAGCCAGTGGTGTGTATGTGTGTTTCTATACATCTTTATATCCATATATCTGCACAGCCACACAGGGAAAGGCTCTGCCCATCTGTCCCTCCACTGCTGAGATCCAGATGGGGCTGCAAGGACTAGGCACGGCCCCATGGAGAGAAGGGCCCCCAAGGGTCCCACACGGCTGCTGCCCACACCGTGTACACCCCCAGCCCACGCCAGCTGGCGCTGGTGCCAGTGCTGAAGTCCTCTCCAAGGCCCTGGGACCTCCCCAGCCCCCCATCAGGAGAGGGAGGGCACAGGCTCAGGGTTTTTCCCCATTTTCTTGGAGATTTCTCGGGCACAGGGCGCACTGGGAGGACCGCTGGTGGACACGGGGACACGCACACCCTTGGGCCACCCGTGGGACACGGGGGGACACCAGGGGACACGCAGCCGGCTCACGGAGACACCAGGGACACACACACAACACTTTGTCGGGCAATCACTGCAGCTTTATTGATGGAGCCAGGGCTGCTGCTGGTGGGGCGGCGGCAGGCGGGGGTCTCGGGGTCGCTGGCAGGCGGGGGTCTCGGGGTCGCTGGCTCCACGGATGCCCAGTGCCGGGGTCGTCTCAACAGCGGCGGCGGCTTCTCCCCTGGCGCCGGCGGCTTCTTGTTGCTCTTCGCAGGCGGCTTCTCCTGTCCCGGCTCCGACTGCGGCTTCTGTCGGACCGGCGGCGAGAGCGGCGCCCGTAGCTGCGCCCGCGGCTTCTGCTGTCGGATCTGCTCCGGGGTCGGCTTGAGCTTCGGCTCCGAGTCCCTCGCCGGCTCCTGCTGCGGCGGTACCGGGCCATGCTGGGACTGCCCGAGAGCTGCCTGTGCCGGGCCTGTGCCGCCAGAGGCTCGCTGCTCTGTGCCCCCCGCGCCTCGCTTTTATAGGGGTCCCGGGGCAAGGCCTTTGTGACATCACAACGTCCCCACGGTGCCACCCGGCCCTGCCCGGGCTCCATGGTTACCGGCCCCGGCCCCAGCCCCCGGGAGGAGAGCGGCTGTGCCGCGGCAGCATCGTCCCGGGGCCGTTGGTCGCTGCCCCGCTGCGGGAGACGCAAGGGGAGCCCCGGGCCGGGCGGCAGCGCAGGGCAGAGGTGCCGGGTGCCCTGCTGGCTTTGCTGCCGTGCGTGGCTTTGGCTTCACCCGTTAAACTCTCTTTAGCTCAACCCACGAGTTTCCTCACTCCTACGCTTCCCATTCTCTCGCCCATCCTGCTGGGGAGTGGGCGAGTGGCTGCGTGGGGCTCGGCTGGGGCTGGGGTTACACCGTAACACGGCTCCGCTGTGGTCCAGCCCTGGAGCGGACCTGCAGGGCTGTCCAAGTTGGGCCACAGGGACATCCCGGTGATGGGTGGGGAGCCATCTGGGAGGAGACACAGGGGTGGCAGCAGAGAACTGCCTTCCCCCGTCCCCTCCCTGTATCATGGCTGGTTCTGGATGACCCGCAAGCCTGTGCCCCTTGTGCCACCTGGCCACGTCCCAGCAGGAATAAAGCACCCTATTTATTTACCCACGTGGCCCAGGCTGTGTCTCAAAACCCGCCTCCTCCTTTCCCTCCACCACCACCTGAGAGCAGAGGGCTGCACAGGGATGGGCACCTCCCTGGCCCTGTATCTCAGCCCTGGGCATTGAGGGGTCCCTCTCCATGGTCCCATCCCCCCCGAGCACAGCCGTGCCTCCCAGTTCAGCCTCCCTGGGGAGGATGGATGGTGCTGGGACACTGCCAGGAGCCAGAGAGCACCCCCAGCCTCCATCAACTGCACCAGGGTTGCATCTCTGGTCAGGCCTGTTCTCCCAGATGGTCTCAGTGACTCTCACCTGGAAGCAGCAGCAGTTTGGGGGTGCTGTTTGGATGTTGGTGAGGGGCAGCCAGGGCTCTTTGCAGGAACTGTAACCTCCATTCAGAAGCGGTGTTAGGGACAAAGACACCCAGATATACCTTTGGGTTGTGGGACCCACAAGAGCTGTGATGCTGCTGCCCAGGATGGGCAGATGGCCAGTGCTCAGCAGTGCCCCAGTCTGGTGTGACACATCCTGGAGAGGTGGGGTGTCCCCAGGGGTTGAGCCCTTTCATGGAGGCTAGGGAGGAGTTTGGGGGGGATGTTGGGGGGTGCTGTGAGTGGCCTGATTTATGCATGGCGACGGATAATTACAGCTCTTTCATCATCTGTCAGGCAGACAGGCCCGGCAGTGCCTTACAACACTTTTCTGGCTCCCCACCTCAGCCCATAAATCTCTCCAGCACACAGTGATAAATCAGTGAGGGCTGAGGGAGCAGGGCCTGGGTGGGCGTTCCTGCTGGCCTCCCATCCTGTAATGGGCACCTAGGTAGGAAGCATCCAGGACGAGGTGGGGATGGCCCGGCAGGATGCACTAATTACAGGCAGCAGGTGGCATCCGATGACCTGTGATTTATGATCTGGCCTTGCCCGATCAGAGAGCTGGGGCTGCATCCCTGCAGGGCCAGAGCTGCCCAGAGCCAAGATGCTGGGAACCCCAGGCAGTGCTCCCCAGCCAGCATCCCGGGAGGATGCGGGCAAGGTGGGGACAGCCTCAGGGCTGCTGCCTGACCTGTGCTCCTGACTCTGCCAAAGCATCGCCCCAGCTGCAACTGGCTTTGTGCCCAGCTCAACCACATCCATGTCTGCTCTGTACTGCACCTCCCGACCTCCCACACCAGCAAAAGCAACCCTGCAGCATGGATCCACCCTGATTAGCTGGGTTTTGAACAGGCACATCTAAGTGGGCTAAGCATTCAAGCATCTTGAAGAGTCCCTTGCTCCCAAGCTGGGCTCCCTGTGTAAATCAGTGGCTGGAGGAGCATCCACTCCTGAGCAGAGCAAGACTGGGCAGCCAGAAGATCGCTGGGGAGAACAAGAGGGCCATAGTGAGCACAGGTGAGTGCTCAAAAAATATTTGCAAGCTTCACCTCCCTTTGAAGTCCTGCTGCCTGGTCCTCCCCTCTCCCTGAGGCCCCAGCTCCTGATTTATTGGGTTCCTGGAGCAGAGGCACCTAAATTAGCTCTGACTTCAAAGAGCCAAGAGAGGAGAAGGGCAATAGACAAATAGCTCCCCGCTAATTGTGGCTATTGATCAAAAGTGAGCTGGGATAATCATATAGGAAGAGCTACATCAAGGGGGGCACATTCTCCCAGGGCTCTGCTTTTGCATCAGTCACCCCAGCAATTTGTCATACCCACTGCTGGGCTATTTTTCAAAACATTACCCCTCACACAGGAAGGAATTTAGCAACTGCTCGCTAGTGAAATGATGGGCAAACACACGTGGCAGTCCTGTGCTGCTCAGAAGGTGGGGATTTGGTCCTCCCCATGGCCTCTGGACCCACCGCACCTGGCAAGTCCCTCTGTCCTGCTGTCCTGGGGATGTAAGGAACAAGGAGCTGCTTTCAGCATCGTCTTCCCCAAAGTGCTGGGCAGCCCAGACAGCTTTGCCCCCAGGCTCTCCGCTTCTGGGAAGGGACAGGAAGGCTCTGGAGGCAGGTAGCACTTTAGCTCTTTTATCACCTTCCCCAATCCCCCCTGCCACATTCCTGCTTCCTGCTCCGCAGGGCAGAGGCGTGCCAAGCCCCACACATTCCTCCGCTGGCTGCTGGGGGCTGCTCCTGCCCAGGCACCCACCTCCCTCTGTGCCCACAGATTCTCCTGGCTTGCTGGGGTGCAGCTGCCTGGAGCAGCCCTGTTCCTGGAGCAGGACACATTTTGTCTTGTTCTGAACGCAGGCACAAGGCTCACTGCTCTCCTCAGCAATCTTACCGCTCTGTGCCTCAGTTCCTCAGCCTCTCCATGAGGCAGAGCTCAAGTCCCATTCCAGGGTGGTGTTGCCCCATGGGCCTCTGCCCCATGGCACCACATAAAACTCAGGGATGACCTGGCCCAGGCTGAGCCGCCAGCCCACCCAGTGAAAGAGAGAACAGAGCAACACGGGGAGCTCCTGCAGTGACCAAACTCTCAGCAGAGACCAAAGCAACCACTGCGATACGTGCTTGGTAGAGGTGCTTCCACCCTGGGGCCTGCGAGCATCCCACCGCACGCTCTGGGCACCCCAGAACCAGTGCCCAAGGGTCCAGCCCCACGAGCATCCGTGCGGGCAGAGGCCGGGCAGGCCGGGCCTGGTGCCTGTGCAGAAGGTGAGGCACCTGCAGGCAGGTGAGGAGGGTCGGGGGCAGTCACGTGATGAGTCCGGCGGTGGGGTTTTTAGAGGCGGCTGCAGGTTCCTGCCCGAGTGGCTCCCACCTCTCGCAGGAGGCAGGGCCACAGCGGCGCCTCTCCCACTCCCGCTCACCGGCAGCCATGGGGAAAGGCACGATGCCAGAGCCCGACGGCTCGGAAGAGGAGATGGAAGTGGGGGGCGCACCCCAAGTGTGCTACGGGCAGGGCCTGTGGGTCCCCCAGGGCAGGGAAGCAGCTGCCTGCCTGGGGGATGCCAAAGGGATGAAGGTGAGGAAGAGGAGCAGGCCGGTGCGCTCCAAGGCCAGGAGGATGGCCGCCAACGTCAGAGAGCGCAAGAGGATCCTGGATTACAACCAAGCCTTCAACGCCCTGCGGCTGGCCCTCAAACACGACCTCGGGGGCAAGAGGCTCTCTAAAATCGCTACCCTCCGGCGAGCCATCAACAGGATCACGGCTCTGTCCCTGTCCCTGCACAGCGCCGGGCGCTGCTGGCCCTGCGCCCACTCCGAGTGCCGCGGCTGGGCCAGGGTCCCTGGGCAGGAGCTGGGGGTGAAGGCCAGCTGCCCTCAGCTCCCCTGGGAGCCCAGTTCCGCAGGCACCGCTGGCTTGCAGCGCTCGCCATCCCCTTTCTACGCCGGGTT
Source organism: Todiramphus chloris collaris (assembly GCA_025345505.1). Lineage (NCBI taxonomy): Eukaryota > Metazoa > Chordata > Aves > Coraciiformes > Alcedinidae > Todiramphus > Todiramphus chloris. Next base: position 830,484 of record JANVCC010000196.1, read on the forward strand.
TTCCCCCGAGAGGCCGCTCCATCACCACGAGAGCCCGAAGGAGGATTACTCCGTTCCCAGCCCTGCCTGTCTCCCCAGCGGGACCCACCACGCCGGGCTCCGAGGCACCTGCCAGCAGAGATTTACGGGCAGCCTGCAAGAGCCTTTGGCCGGGACGGTCGCCTGGCAGCTGGGCTATTGCCAGAGCTGGGGACACCAGCAGTGCCTCCCCATCCACTGACCGGCAGGGCTGGGGTGAGACAGTGCCGGGAAGGTAACACACCCGCGGGACAGATGGGGGGAGAGTGGGAAGGGACCTTTGCATGAGAGAGGAGCACTGTGATGCAGAGAGAGCATCCCCAGAGGATGCAGAGCTCAGCTGTGATGCTGGAGAGAGCTGTGAGCCCCCAGTGTGCCATACGGAACCCCAGTGCTTCCCTGCTACTGGTCTCTGCTCTGCTGGAAAGCTGCGGAAGGTGGAAAGTCCTCTGGAAGAACCAGCTCTGCGTTTCTCGTTGTGAGGTCTCACTGTTGCCTGTTGTTACTGTTATTTATTCTCTCTTGCTTCCTCTGTGAGAAAACACGACTTAAAAACCGAACACCAGGGCACTGGCTGTTAATATGCGTGGGGTGGACAGATGGGCCGTGGGGATCATGCTAAAGCTCCTGGCTGGCTGGGCACTCTGGCTCCTGCCGGTGAAGGAGGGGAGCAGAAGCAGGGAAAGGTTAGTGCCCTGGGACTTTTGCTGCTAAGCTCATTGGTGCAGCCGCTTGTGCCCGGCAGATTGGCGAGTCCAGGCTGCGAGGGGAGACAGATGTCGGCTTCTGTAAAACCCACCCGTCTGCAGATCCCTCCTGATAGGGGCAAAGTGGCTCTGGTGGGACAGGTTGGTAGCGTGCTCCTGGGATGGGAGGAAAGGGGGAGTTTTCTAAAAAGGCCCCTTTGGCCCCTTCCCTCCAGCTTACAGTGCTCGGACCAGCTGGAAGGGCTCCCTCCTTCCCTGGGCTCAGCAAATTGGAATTGCTACAGGAATTACTGTTTTACAGCCACACCATAACCGGCAGATTTTTGGGCAGGGTAAATTGCACAATGTGATTCCCACAGTACTGAACCCCTCCCCCCCCAGAGCTCCTCTAACCCTTCCACTCCTGTCCCAGTACTCCCAGACAAACCCCAGCACTGTCTGTCATCACACCAAGGGCAGTCTGAGCTCTTTTTTCGCTGCTGGGGGGAGGCACATGCTGGAACCACCATCCCAACCCACTGCTCTGGGGTGCTGGTCCCTCCCCAGGGTCTCCTCCTCCCTTAATCCCCGAGTGGGACAAGGGAGCTAGGCAGTGAGCAGAGGAAAACTAGCAGCAGCCAGGAGAGAGAGCTCTTTGCTCAGCAAAGGAGCCTCTTTAAAGTGCTGACAGTGTGAGGCATCTTGGCTTTAATCTCCAACAGATGTTCCCCCTGCCAGGAGAAGGCCTGCAGTGATGTCCACTGAAGGAATCCTGCTTCTCACAGCAATATCCCTGCTCTGGGTGGCTTTTCCTCCTCTGGCTGTCCTCAGAGCAGCACATACCCCTGCTCTGCCTCCTCAACACCCATCACCATGGGAGTGAGAGCTCAGCAATACCACGCATCTGAAGAAGGTCTAAGTGAAACCCAGCCCTAACCCACAAACCTCCTCCCTCCACCCAAATTCTCATCTCTAGGTTTTACTCCCAGCTTTGGTGGTCAGTCAGAGTGAGACAGATGGAAGCAGATGGCCAGAGGCAGGAGCAGACGGAGGAGATAGAACACCAACAGACCCACCCCCCCCCAAAGCAGGGTCATCCCACTGCTCTCAGGTTCACGTTTACAAAATGCAGATCCTAATTCTGTCTGGAGGCTGCAGGATGAGATCGGTCCAAGGGGGGCAGGTCGAGGGGAGGCAGCAGCCTGGCAGGGCTGGGCAGCAGGCTCCAGCTGGCAGCAGGCTTTTTGGGCACCTTTCAGAGAGGTAGAAGGGGCTGGGTGTGCCCCATAGGTGGAATTTACCACCAGGGAAATCTTTGACAAGTTTGGAAATGAAGCTTAACACAGAAGGGGTGGAAAGCCTCCACCTTTGCCAGACATCCAGCCTCTGTGGGGGTTTTTTTGCCCTTTTTCTTGTTCCCAAGGATGATGTTATTTGCTTTACAGGACATAACCCACCCCTGCACCGGCACCCCTTTCTCTTTGCAGGTCCTGTGCAGGGACACAGTATGTGTCACTGATCTGGTGTCCCTGTCCCCAGCTGCCATGTCACCAGTGCCACCCAAGTGCAGCTCAGCACAGCGTGCCCAGGGCCTTCTCTCACCCTGTGCCCAGGAAGGATGTTTCCCCAGAGCGGCTGGAGCCAGGGGTACCGCTGGGCACCCACACACTGCCCAAACACCATCACACTCCGGGCAGCTCAAAGCCCTTTCCGCAGTGACGAGGGGTCCGTAGGGCTGGTCTGCATCGCATGTCCCCAGCCTGCCTGGGGAAAGGCCTTCAGCCAGGAGGGACTCAGGGACAGGAAGGCTGTGTGTCCCGGCACCCAGCATAGACCTGTCCGCGGCATCCCCCTGCACCTCCAAGGCTGGAGATGGCCACTGAGCCCCTCTTGTCACTAGCCGAGCCCGTTCAGGGCTGGGCTCTCACGTACCGCTGCAGCGGAACGGAGCCCGTGAAAGCCCCTGGGCGGGGGGGGGGTGGGCAGAGCCTCGGGCTGGGCCTGGCTGGAGGCGACAGGGAACACCCCGGCTTTTCCCCACCGCTCCACCTCGCCCGCATCGCCGCCAGCATCCCCGGGGGGGGGGGGGGGGGGGCCCGGGGGGGGGGGGGGCCGGGGGGGGGCCGGGGGGGGGGGGGGGCCGGGGGGGGAGGGGGGGGGGGGGGGGAGGGGGGAACGGGGACACCCCGGGGGGCGGGTCTGCAGCCCCAATCCTGCCCCGGGGGTTGAACCGGGCTGGCCCCTCCCCCGGCACGGCCTCCCGCGGGGCGGCGGGCCCCGAGCGCAGAGCGGCGGCAGCGGGGAGCCCCGGAGCCCGCTCCGCCGGGCCATGGCGAGCGGCGGCTCCGCGCCCGGGGGCTCGGGCTCGGGCACGACGTTACCCACCCGCTTCCAGGAGACCGAGAAGCTACTGGCGGCGACGGAAGGCCGGGAGGAGAAGGGCCTCCGCGGCTCCAAATCCTTCACGGCGGCGTTGCCGGGCGAGGCGGAGCGCAACGGGCACGGGCTCGCCTACAAGTCGGTGTCGGTCGGGCACCTGGAGGTGGCCCCGCTCTCACCATCCCGGCTCAGCTTGGGCAGAGCCTCCTCCACGGCCACCAGCACGGTGGCACCGGAGCAGGGGAGCCGCCCGCGGGACTACCTGGTGCTCGCCATCTTCTCCTGCTTCTGCCCCGTCTGGCCCATCAACATCGTGGCCCTCGTCTTCTCCATCATGGTGAGTGCGGGACCCGCCGTGCGCCGGGACCCGCCCGGTTCTGCCGCCGCCGGCCCCGACGGGAGCCCCGGAGCTGTCCGCGGTGCTGCACCGGCCGGGACCCGGGAGCGCGGCGGGGACCGAGGGGGCGAGGCGGGGACCGGTCCGGGAGGAGCGTGCCCAGCTTAGCCGGGGAGCTCGGCCGGGCTGTGCCGCTGCTCCGGCTCCCGCGGGACGCTTCCATCGGGGTCCTGGGAAGGGAGGTGGGCGGAGGCGGGCAGGGAGCGGGCGGCCGAGCCCGGGACGATTCGCGGGGGTGTGGGGGGATGGAGATGGAGAGGAGCGAGCCGGGATTTCAGGGTGGGATGCGGGCGCAGCCAGTGCAGGGTGGCTCCGGGAAGCCCGGTTCCTGCTGCGAGGCAGCGGTCTGGAGCGGTTCACCGAGGTTTCCCGGGAAGGAGCTGCGAGAAGCAAGCACAAGGGATGTCCCTCCTAGCAGCCCTGCAGAACTGGGGAGATCCTTGCTGGAGGCTGGTTCCGGTCCTCAGACACTTCAAAGGGACGGGCTGCACCTGCACCTTTGTTAATTACCCCAGAGAAGAAAATTTCTCCATTAAACATCCCCCACACCTCAGCAAATACATCAACATCAGAGCCAGCCACCTCCCACCCAGCTCAGGTACAGGTGGCTCAGGCCGCACAGCCCTGCAAGTACAGCCACCCCCTTCCCCATCAGGACACCCCGCTACTGTACAATCCACCAGGCATCTTTTCTGCTGCTGATTTACAACAAATCTTTTATTTGACCATCATCTCAGGGAAAGGAATTAGCGGCTTACCACACAGAAATGTGCTGAGGGGCACCTGCAGCCAGCACTTCCCCAAAAAACACCACAGACTTGAAGGCAGACACTGGCAGTTGCCACAGAAAGCCCTCTAGAGAGGCCAGTTTCCATTTTGAGGAGGAATCATCATTTCTGCCAGTGCCAGCTGTCATCTGCGTAGTACAGTTGTGTGGCAGAGCCTGTTTAGGCAGCATACAGGGAAGCCAGCCAGCCTTGTTTGGCTTTGCACTGCAAGGAGAGGGAAAGCAGCTGGGTATTGCATATCCATGGTAATAAACAAGGGCTCTCACGGGGATTTTCCAACCACATTAGCCTTCATGCAAAATAGATTCTCACACTCTCCCTTGCAGGCGTTAGAGCCTCCAGCGCTGTGGGAATGTGCCTTGGGCCACATCAGCCCCACGGAGTAGAAGAGTAAACAGTGAAAAAAGAGCAGGAGTCAGTTAACGCTGCAAGACAGCGAGGTACTGTTGTGTATTTACAGTGTTAAACCCAAAAAGAGGAAGAACCAACAAGGGATTAAGATTATTTGGCTGCCCTCTGCTTCCAAGGCTCTTGAAGCATTGGCCAGAGCTGGGGAAGGGGATGCCCGACCCCAGTCCTCTGGGGCCACCAAGGCAGAAAGCACACCTGCATGAGCTTATTCTCCAGGACAAGATTTCTAACACATACAGCATGGTAGTAGCTGGTGCTTATCCTCTGGCCCCCTTCACAGTCACCCCTGCACTGCCTGCCCTGTGGGACACTCAGTTTACTACTGCCCCTTCTAGTCCTGACCATGCCTGTGCCATCAACCCCCCCACGCACACACCCTCACCTGCCAGCCAGGGACCCTTGCTTGGCACCAGCAGAGCAAGGTGAGGAGTGATCCTTGCTCCCTGCTGACCCTGGGGAGTCAGAAAACATCTGGCTGGGTCCTCCTGGCAGCAGGAACAGCTCTTGGCTCATCAGCTGATGTTTCGCCTGCTTACAACAGGGAGAAATTTAGTTCACAGTGACCCCCAAGGCTCCCACAAGCTTAGGTGTCCCTGCAGAATAAAACCCAGGAGTGCCTGATCACATGCAAATTTGAGCAGGAACCAGGTTGTCATGATTCTCAGTGCCTGGAAGGGTGGTGGTGGTGGCCTTTCCACAATGTGCTGACATTCCTTTAGCTCTGCAGTTTTATTTTTCTTTCCTAAGTCAATGGTTTGTGCACATGAAAGCTTTTTTTTTTTTTCCTTCCCCACTTTTTTTTTTTTTTTTCCTGGGTAATAAGCAGCAAGCAGAGAGGAAAGCAAATGAGTGCTTTTGGGTTTAGTGTATCATAAATCATTTTCAAAAGCTGCTTTCAGATCCCAGCAGGGCCTATGGCCAGAGATGGGGGAAAAAAATCTGCTGTAGCTTCCAGCCTGCTCCTGGTAACACTGGCCTTACAAAACAACTTACCTGGAGGCTCCTCCACTTCCCCTTGGATATATTTTCTTGACCAAACAAGGACCTGGCTGCAGTAAGGTGTCTGAGTTTCTCCCCAAGCTGGAGAGTGGGGCTGATGGACACAAGGGTGGCACAGCCCTGTGGGACCCATCTCAGAGGAGAGGAGGGCAGGGCAGGGTTAGGTCCCCCAAACACCTATGAGCTGTATTTGCTGTTATCAAATCCCCTTCCCTTCCTACCAAAGTGCAGCCCCATCAGGGGAGGAAGCAGAAACGTCACTGACCGGCGTACAAAACTCTGAACAAATGAAGTGAAAAAGAAAGCTAAATCCAGCCAGCACCAGCATACAGCAATGCCCAGGGCAACTCCACACAGCACTTGGTGTCCAAAATAAGTACTGTCATTCCCACAAGATGTGGGAGAAGTCAAACTATCCTTACTCATTTCAAATGGCACAGTCATCTGCCCGAGTCTGACGTTGACTTATACCTCTCGGAATATTTCCTTCAAGCAAACACAAGTGTCGAGGATTAATGATTTATTCTGAGTAACTGGTGGAAGGCAGCAGAGTGCATCCAAAGCCAGTTCATAAATTGGGAAAGATTGGGAGGAACAGAAGGTGACGATCCATCTTCCCCGTTCCTGGGACGAGCACAGAAAAGTAATTGCCCTCATTTGCAACAAGACAGCTTAGGTGATCTACTAGGGGAAAAAAAAAACAAACCCTTTTGAACAGTAACTTGAACAGATAACAGTTTGAAACCAGATAAGATTAATAACTCTTTGGAACCACCCAGGCTCACCTGGCCCTGCGGGTGCTGTGGTACATCCCACCCTTCCAGGCCTGCTTCCAGGTTCTTTCAGATTTCCTGATACTCTGCTGGGAGACGGAGTCCCTTGGCACACACGCAGTGACTCACTCCCCCATAGCCCTCAAGCCTTTCGGAGATATTTTGCCTCGATTAATAAACAAGATGCTAATGTTTTCATGTGGAAAGCAAAACACAGGATTAGTGATACTAGAGAGCTATAATCAAAACTGTTCCACACTGATGAATAATATATGTACAGTAACAAATGCTCGCTAAACACCCCATGCCAATGCTGATGTATTGTCATAATTGTTCAGGATAAATGAGCAGTAAACACTTTCAGAAGCTGTAGTGATAAATATATTTTCCTGACGAGACAGCTAAAACTGCATATTTGACTGCAATCTAACCCACACTCCGCAAAGATGCCACGCTTGCTACAAAAAAAACAGAGCCAAAAGAAAAACCCCAAATGCTGGAAACTGCTGGAAGCAGGGCAGGGATCCTGTCAATCCTTGGGCTACCCTGTCCTCCTCGTCTCTTGCCAGCAGCCCATGAGGCTTCATTTTGTCACCTGCCATTCTGTAATGAAAACCAGCTCTTGGCTGCATCCCATCGATTTTCGATACGGATACGGTCTGTCGAACCTGCTGCCGAGCCCGGCAGGAACGAAGTCTTGATCTCTCTTGGTGCCAGCAGTGGGGACATTGTTCTACAGGGTGGCACGTGAGCGGAGCGGGATGTTTGCCGGGGTGAGGTGGAAGCAAGCGTCTGCTTGAGGCTCGTTCTGAGGTGTGCAGGGTGACACAAACTAAACCAGTGCACGGAAACCTTCGCCGCTGCGTTTTACCTGCCTGGGCACTACGGAGCAGCAGCTGGCACCCAGCCCGGGCTGGGGATGGGAACCTTTTGGCCACGGTGCTGCCAAGAGGGTGGTGGTATTAAAGCAGGATGAATGGGAAACTGGGCGGTAACATCAGGTATTTGTTCATTTGAGTTCTCAGTGGTGTTTTGCTGTTAGTGCTGGAGCTGTGCTGGGCCTCCTGACTTAATTTTCTTTATTTCTTTAAAAACATTTAGCAGGAGACCTTTTCCAGTGCAGTTATTTCCAAGATGCAAATTTTTTCAAAGGGAAAGTGGGATCATTTTTATACACTTCCACCTTTAACCCTTTTTAACCAGCGTCTTGGTTTTGTTTTCAACTCGGATTTTCCCCAGTTTTAGCAGCCACGCTCCAAAGGGAGGAGATGGCACAGGGTATGGGGTGAAGGGAGCTGCCTGCTCCACAGCCTGCCCCACATTTCCTCTTCCTCCTGAGACCCAGCTCGGCTGAGGCCACTTTGCTGGAGATGGACAGGGCAAGGGAAGAAGCCTTTAACCCACAGAAAAATGTTAAAGACTTAAAAGCATCTCTAAATTAAAAGTAACTGCTTCAAGGCAGTTAAAGTATCTTAAAACCTTGTCCCCAGTGAGGTAAAGGGGAGTTTTGCCCGAGTCCTCCACTGGATCAAGGTGACAGACCCATGTTCTGGGGTCCTTCCTACCTCCAGCCTGCCTTGCTTCCCTGTCACCCACTCCAAGCCCTTCCAGCCAGGTGACAACATTACTGATGGACCTTAAAACCCTTTATCCCATTTCCCTCCCTCCGAAACCCCTTCCTGAAGGGTTTCAAGGGAGGTAGCACGGTGCTGCATAAATTCAGGAAGGCTTTTCAGTCTGGAGAGCCACGCTAGTCACAGACTGCCTGCCTCTTCCCGAGCAGGGAAGCTCCTGTTTTGCTGATGAAGGGGCTCCAGCCTCTCCGCCGCACGCAGCAAATGCTGACGCACAGTGAGCAATTTCAGCATCAGAGCCTCACCGGGGTAGTGCCCAGCCACCCTCCTGCTAAGTGCCAGGTCCTCCCTCTGCTAAGTGCCAGGTCCTCCCTCTGCTAAGTGCCAGGTCCTCCCTCGGCCAAGCTCAGGAAGCCCAGTGCACTGGCTCCGGCAGGCTGGGGAGCACTTTGGGCTCTTCTCTCCACAGTGATGCTTCTCCCTCCCCAGGAATACTTACTTCCAGTGTTTTCCACTTAGCAATCCGATGATTGCTAATTACGAGAGCAAGAAACAATATTGCTCCTTATTTAATCAGTCGGGAAGTTGACAGTGCATTTGTGTGTTATGCCCTTTCTGATGAGCTTGGCCTGCAGGTTGCTGCCTGTGGTTGGCACAGGTGGAGGCTTCTCTTGCCCAGTGTGCCAGCAGCGCTGCTGAGCATGGGGCAGTAAGAAAGTTGGCACTGAAGCTGAGAGGAGTCAGGCCACAACATCACCCTCACTGCCCTGTCAGGCACCAGGCAAGGTCTTGGTGAGCTCGTGCCCATCCAATCTTACGCCTTTGCCCTTTGTGTGTGAGCTCAAATCCTGCTCAACCCATCCAGCCCCTTGCAGTGGTAGCCCCAACAGAGTGGCCCCTGGAGAAGCTTCACTAACCACCCCCCAGAGATGCTACCAGGACCTGGATCTCTGCTGAACACACGAGTCCAGCCCTAACCAAGCAGTGAAAAGCAAAGTTTCCAAGGCAACCTCCAAGTTGCATTCTCCGTCCACCCTGGGTTGCTACTTGCTCCCAAGGGCGAGGGCAGCTGCAGTTGAACCCACCAAGAGCCTCCCATTAAGATGCCAGTGCCCACCAACATCAATGCCAGGCAAGTCCTGTGCTAGCTCCAGCTCTTGGGGATCTCCCTTCATCCCTTAATGAGTCCACACGCAATAATTTCCAGGCACCTCCTAGTGCCTTCCTCAGCCCTGCCACAGCCAGGGAGCCGTTTCTTTTAGTTGCAGAGCCGAGGAAAAGCTTTCCCTGCGCTGCCTGAAGCAATCAATGGAGCAGCAGGGAAAATCACAATGAAACTAGAAGCAGAATGGAGAAGCTCTGTGGACTATTCCTTCCCTCCCTACAGCACAGACAAGAGCAGGAGTTCATTGTAGGAGGACTGCATTTGAAAACAAAGATGGGGAACACAGCCCATCTACCTTGATGCAGAAATTCAGGGTAGTGTAGAAGCAGCAAAGCACCCCATTACAAGATGAGAGCCATCCGTTACTGCCCGTTCCTCTCCCACACAGAGTCCACGGCCAGCAAAGAGGCCACACGCTGCTGTGGAAATGTCAGGGCTTCAGTTTTTTCAGTCTGTCAGTGATAGTTACACACACAACACACATCACTTCTCCACACACCCATTTGCAGGTGCCAAGGGAGGCAGGATGCATTTGCTGTCTGCAAGCTGCAGAAGCGCACTGGTACCCCCAGGAGATGCAACCCTCGTGTGCAGCCCCTGTAGAAGTTGCTCTGAGCTGCTCTGGACACTGAAGTCAAGAATTTCAGGGGTTTCCATGAAAGAGCTGGCTGGGGCTGTGCTGTGCCTCCTGTCCCACACAGGGGCTATTTCTCAGTCACTCCAGCAAAAGACAGCCTGGAGGCAGTCCAGCTCCTACCCGGGGCGAGCAGAACAGCATCCCAGGTGGGCTTCTCTGGGCATGTCAGCTTAGCAGGACCACAAAGCCATGGACTCTCAGAGGGGACTCACATGCCACCCTGCCAGAGCCCAGGTTGGCAGAACCAGAAGCTCACATTTTGGAGACTACAGCCAGAGAGTCACCCCCGAACCAGTGCCATTCTCAAGAGCCTCTTTCTGTGTTTCCCCCCAGTCGAGGAACAGCGGGCAGCAAGGGGACATGGACGGAGCCCGGAGACTCGGCCGCATGGCCAGGCTGCTCAGCATCGTCTCCATTGTCCTGGGGACCATCATCATTGTGCTCTACATTTCACTCAGCATCAGAGGTAACATCTCCTTCTCTTTTCCTCGGCCCAGCTAGAGCAGGAACCTTACACAGCTCCTGTCCAAGCCCAGTTTGTAGGATACAACTGCCCACCATCCATCCTCACCACCTCAGGCAGACAGCGACCCAGCCCCACCCCACCTGCAGTAGTAGGGCACCGGGTATCTGCAGTCCAGGCTGGTTGACCACCACCAGCTGCACATACCCACCTTGGAGGACAGGTTCCTTGCAACACACAAATGACCAGAAAGGAAAGTCCTCTCTGTGCAGTGGTGACCACGCAAGGTCACCCTGCTGAAAGGTCTTGCCCTGGACAAGGCTGTAGCGGGTTTAGAAGGGTGTTGCGAGTTAAAAACTGAAGGGTTTTGGGACACAAATCAACCTGCCCAGAAATGCAATCCCAAAATGTTTGGGGAACTTCCCAAACGCAAACCCACCTGCCAAAGCCAGCATGACCAGCAGGCAGCTCAGAGAAATGGGAAAAGCTCAAAACCAAGAGCACAAGGGAAACATCTGTGACTACTGGAGCCTTCCCTAAGACTCTCTTTATTTTACAGGTTCCTAGAAGACGAGTTAGCATGCAAATACCTCGAAGAGGAGGAAGACAACTTTCCTTTTGGGGTTTTTACTTTCAGCCTTGCAACAAAAAATTGTCACAGTGTAGGTGGGCAGCCCTAGACAGCCTGCTCTGGAGCGCTGTCTGAAGGAACGCATGCTTCTACTTCACCGCCTCTTGGAAACAAGTTTGTACCAGGGATGGAATAAAAAACATCGCGCGAAGGAATGGGAGTGAGTGTCGGACACCGAGCGGAGAGGAGAAGGGGGAAATCCACTACCTCATTCCCCTCCAGCAAAACTCACGGAGTGGGGAGACAACTAAAGTACAAGAGGAGGAGAGAGTTTCAAGAATGAAGCTTATCTTAAAAGAAAAAAAAAAATTAAGGCGGGCACAGGACATTTTGAGGAGTCCTCCTAAGAGTTTTGGCACAAGTCACTGAATTTTTGGGGGGGTTGTTGGTTTTTAAATCGTCAAATTCTCTGTCTCTACAAAAAAAAACAAAACAAACCAAAACAACAGAAAAAAAAAAAAAAACAAAGCTCAAACTGCCATCAGGAGCTGAAAGCTGTTCCACGGAGGAGAGGGGAGAGCAGAGTTGCAGCAGGACCACGGCTCTGCCCCGACCACAGCGCAGCCACAAAAGCCGGAGGATGTGGTGGGTGCTTTTGTATTTTTGATGATTAAAAAAAAAAAAAAAAGAAAAAGAAAAAAAAAAAAAAGAGACAATGACCATTTGCATGCCTTTGGGAATGTTCTCCATGTCTGTTCCTACAAGCTCTTTTATCACTTAGGAAAGATCTCGGAGCTGGCAGAGCAGGATATTGCTGCATGAGAATGCCAGGCTCCTCCTCACCCCGATCCCATGGTGGGGATTTTAATGGAAGGAAAAACAGTGCTTGTCCTGTGAAGCCACACGTTTCTCTCTCTGTGCACCCAAAGTGAGGTTAATACTCGTGGAGCTGAGAAAAGAGCCTGGTTGACCTGTAGCAGCAGTACCAAGGCACGGAGAGCCCCGTTCTACCCACTTCCACATTTATGTCACGTCGTGTCCGTCACACAAAAGCTTCGGTGTGATCCAGCCCTCGCCACCGTCACTGCTCCTATCCCTGACCTGCTGGGGCTTCAGCTTAGGGCCTTCCAGGAGATTTTCAGAGGCACAGAGGAGTTTAAGATCCTTGCTCCTGTCCCTGCACCCCTCGCACGTTTCTTCTGCATCTCTGAAAATCTCCAGCATCCCCAGAGCCGTCTGGGGTCAGTTCCACAAGTTGTGTTATTTTTTAATGTTTTATATTTAATGTAAGAAGAAAATAGACTTTGCTCCTTCCAACCTGCCTATATGTACCCTGCACCCTGCCATGTCTTCCATACCACGTGGCTCCTTGGCCATTTCCCAGGGGATCTGATCCTGCCACGTTCCCTCCAGCCTCCATCCAGCCCCATACTCTCTTCCTCACCTTGTCCTTGCCGCGGTTGTTACTGGGGTTGGTCCTCTATCCAACCACCCAGACTATGCAAAGTTTCATCGCCTGTTATTTTATTCAGGCTCTGTAGATGGCTTCTGGCCATATCCATTGGCTCCGTATTAGCTGAGCCTCTCTCTTTTATCAGAACTTTGCTGGCACAAGTACATGGCCAAGATCTGCGCTCCCCAATCTTTCTGTTGGCTCCAGCTGACAGCCTGGGACCCAGAAATATGGACTGCACTGAGAAATAAGGTGTTTCAGGGCACTTCTGCTCCCAACCACCAACCTCCTGAAAAAAAGAACCCCAAACAGATCAAATCTAATGCTTCTGAGGGCTTGTCTACATGGAGAATCTACTGCACACCATGAGACACTTCACACGCTATCTGCTTGGCACCAACTTCTCTGCTGGAGTAGGTGGGTGGGCACGCGCGGGCACGTGGTGTGGGCACAGGGTAGGGGGTTGCACTGTAAAACCATGGATTTGTTACTCTGCAGTAACTAATGTGCAAAGCCAGGGGCATTGCTGTGAAAATTCTCTTGTCACCTGTTTGATTGCTCCTCTTTAAAGTGTTTTCTTTTGCTAGGTGTTATTTGAATCCAGAGAGAGCCACATCCCCTAGACACAGGCAGCATTTTTCTCTAGATCAGAAGGGATTCCAGGGACTCACTGCAATAGCACATCACTCCAGCAGTTTCCTGGGCTTCATTCCCATCCACCCCTTTGCCAGTGCTTTAACACAAACTATTGGCTTCTAAAATGCACCAAAATTGCAATCTTTCTTTTTAAATTCATTTTTTTGTGAGCTTCAGCAAACAGGGGACACCAAGTGCTGCTGGTTGTGAGCTTCCCCCCAGCCACTGCCAGGGTGCCCCTTGGCACCAGATCTCTTCTTCCTGAGCTCTTCAGAAACCCTCCCTTGGAGACCCAGACTCTCATCGTACGGTTGATAAAATCCCACCAAATCCCACGAACGTTTTCTTCTTGAATGCTCACACCCTAAAGCTGCTTGCTGGGAAATGTGCATCATTCTTTCTGAGATACGTCAGGGCAGTGCTGCCCGTCCCTGCAAACTCTGCCCGTTGCTCTTGGAGCAGCTGAAACTCAGCTTATGGTAAGAGCCGAGCGAGCTCCTCCTTGGGCAGGAAGAGCTGGCATTCAGGGAAAACTGCTGCAATGAGTTGTCGTGCCGGAGAGCGCCAAGTATTTATTAAGTAGGAATTTAAATGCTCTTTTATGATTATATAAGGCCTTTCATCTAAAGTGCTTTACCACATTTAAAGGATTAAACCTTGCCACCCCCCCCCAAGGTGGGTTAGCATTACGCTGCTCTAATTGCACCGATGGCAAAGTGGCAAAGTTGCTCGGTCACACGCACGCTACAGCTCCAGAAAGAAACCCAGTTTTCTTTCTCCTCCTTAACAGAGCCGTGCACGAATACATATTTCCTTTGGACCTGGTTTTTCCAAAGGGCTCTAGGCAAACGCACACTACGCTTCCAAACGGACTGGGATACCTGCAGGTGTAGGACCGAGGGGGTTTGCGCGGCGTCTGCGGTGGTCCTTGCCAGGAGAAGTCCCAGGCTGGTGAAGCATAGGGCAGCAGAGGCTTCACAACTCATCTGAATGCAGGAGAAGGCAGAAGCTTTCCACCCCTCCCCCCCCCCAAAAAAAAATCCACAGTGATGATTTCTTGCATGCACCCAAACATGGTTTGTGCCTCTTGTCTTAGCCTGTATCATCAGGCTGCCATGCTGATTGCTTCTTATCTTGCTATTAAGTATAATAAAAAAGAAAAACTAAGATACTTAAATTCATTTTTAATCTTCCTTCTGATTAGATACAATTGCACTGCTCTATGCTCTTGAATACAGGTTGGTTTTTTTTTCCTTCTCCTGCATTTAAATCCAGGGCAAAGCTTCTACAGTTACTCCTGACAAAATACTGTCTCTCCTTTTAACCTGGCTCTCTAGTGCCAGAGAAATAAATCCCTCCCCAGGGTTATCTGGGAATTCTCTTCTCCCCACTCTCCCCCAACTTCTCCATACATTTTACAGACTATTCTGAAGAGGTTTTGCCACCAGGTCCATGTCACACGTGGTATTATCCCAGCTCATCTGCCTGCTGGGCTTTTTCAGGTACGTTAGTTTTTATTCGCAAAGGAAGAAGTCGCCGAGCCCCCAACCCTTAGCGCACACCTCACGTGTGCTTGTGTTACGAGGAGGTAAATCGAGGCAGAACTTCACCCTGAGGCCACCAGCAGGCACAGCTCCTCCGTTGGTCTACATCTGGGGAACAACAGCATCCCTCATGATTGTTTGCCAGTTTAGCGCTCACCTATGCACGAACATCTCTGTTTCCATTTCCAGGCACAACTGCTCTGCCTCTTAACTTTGTTTGTAGCACACAGGAGGGTGGTCAAAAAAAAGCTACGTCGTGAAAAGACTTCCCCTCTCCATCCCCACAAACAAGCTCTATCACTTATGTCACAGTTCTTTGCCACCTGCTGCAGCCTCTTGTAGACACACAGATCAGAATTGAGTTTTCTCTGTGTGCAACCATTACAGTCATGAAATCCTCAGGATCCGGCCAACTTCTACCCCCTAGTGAAGCAGGTGACAGGAGAGAGGCAAGAGATCCAAGTGCTGTGGTGGCAACCCAGCCTTACCTGACAGCGCAGTGGAGCTGGTAGGAGGGCAGCTTGCTGAGGAGATGGAGAAGGTGGGAAACGTCTCTAAATGTAAGTTGAAGTAGGAGTTACGATCGACAAGTGTGAGGTCCCGGCGGGATATAAATACACGGTTTGCACTGCCTGGGAAGAGTCTGTGAGCAAAGCGTGCGGTTGATGGCACCCCTTTGGCACTGGTGTCCTCGGGCTCCTGCCCCAGGGGTTGGGGGAGACCTGGGCTCTGCGGGGCAGCACAGAAGAGCCCTTGCTGGGCCCACCTTAAGCTGAACAAGCTGCTTGCTGCTGAGCAGATGAGGTAGATGGGCTTCATACCAGCTTCTCGTAGGATGGAGAATCGATGATCAGGAAAGGCCTGGCATGAGTCAGTGGGTGACAGCAGCACACTGGCTGGTGCCCACCCAGGTGCCTGCAGAGGAGACCAGAGGGATCTGAGTACAAAAGGAGGAAAGCAGGAGACAAAAGGTTTGGTTTCAAAGTTTGCTCTGTTAATGATGGGCGTGCTTTTTCTGGTTGGTATTTCACTCCGTTCCAATTTACCCCTCTCTCCCCATCTTTGCCAGGTTAACTTGCTTTCCCCTCAGCATTTCTACCCCTAGAGCAATGTGCGAGTCTCCTAAGCTCTTCCCTCCCAACCTCTGCCTTTCCTTTAGTCCAGGACAAGTCTTATTAGCAGTGAGATGTCCTCTCTGGGCTACACCAGAAGGGATTATTGAGGGACAGGGAACCTGCTCCTCCAAGGCTCTGGCCAGGGCTGGCTGCAGAATCACTCCAGCATGTCCCACTGCAGGAGCTGACCTTCCAAACACAGACTTCTCCATGTAGACAAGGGGAGCAGATCCTGCCTTTTATATAGAATTAAAACTCTCTTTCCATTCAGTCTGAGTCCAGGGAGAGGCTGCAGAAATGCACCTACGGGGCTGGTTCCACGACTGATTTTCATGTCCTTTTCCTGACACCCTCAGCCTTGCCCCATCTCTTTGTTACTTATCCCAGAACCACGGCCAAGGCTGCACTGTCAAGCTGAAATAACCTCAGATTGAAGGTTGATTTTCTTTCAGTATACATCCTTTAATTTTGGCAAAGACAGGTTTGAACTGAAAACTCCCATGCTTGGGCACAAGCCAAGGGGGTGGTGGGGGAAAACAGCCTTTTCAAAGTGGGAATGTTTGTAAAGCATTTGCTGACACCAGTAGGTAGCTAAATTCAAACTTATCAATACCCATCGAGGATAAGAAACATCAGAAAGGGAACGTGTGCAGGATTCACCAAGGCAACCCTGACACCATTTCAGAGCAGGTGCCCTTCGGTAGACGGTGCCCAGGATGCGACCCTTTGGGTGGAAGTGCAGGGTCTATCCTCCCCCCACTGCCACAACCTCCATCCCTGCACCGGCTCCTCCTGTTCTGAGGCCAAACTGCAAGAGCCGTGTTTCACACGCAGCATGAACCCATCAGGAACTGCAGCTGGGCGCTTCTCTTTGCTGATAAATGTTTCCTTTTTTTTTTTTTTCTGCAGGATGATATGGTATAACTTATATACTTTCTTTGTATTTCTTGGCATGAGAAAAAAAAAAAATTAAAATGTAACATGCATGGTCAAAGCTGAACTTGTTTCTTCTGTCTAAATAAGAAAAAAAAAAGAAAATAGCCAAACCACTAATTTAACTTCACGCTCCAAGAGCAAGTAGATAAGCTGGCATTTTGGGTGCAGTGGGTTGCAAATAAATATATATAAGCAAAAGGTAGAGGAAACCAGCACAAGTCAGAGCAGAGAAAGGTCCAGACAGATTAGCCTTGTGCTGTGGAGACAAGCAGCACCAAGCTCCTTGGGAAGCACAGCTACTGTGGGAGGTCTCCAGCTCCAGCTGGGCCCCAGGGAAGGAGGAAAAATCCTCCTTGCTCGCCCTGTGCAAGGATGGGATGGGGAATAGCCACTGGGAACTGCTGCTCCTTGTTGGCCCTGCTGCTGAAGCTCAACAGTACGGTGCAGAATCAAGTGGGAGAGAACAAATTCCAAATCTGCTCAACAACCAGCATTAGTGGTCAAAACCACAGACTTTGAGAATGAGCAACAATATCTGGTCTCCATTCAAAAAGCCTAAATGCAGGCTGCTCCCAGGAAAAAAAAAAGTCCTTTTTAAAGTTTCTTAAGCCGAGGCTTGAAAATCCAGCCATTACCAGAAACATTGGCTTTAGTCTTTTCCCAGGGGAAATTTTTCCATCCGTCCACATTGGAAGGCTGTTGACTGTGTATAAGCAGCACCTTGGGCTACTGCCAGAGTTTATTTCTGAGTAACGACACACCAGTCAATCAAGACTACTGATCTGTACTGAAGATTAGTTGCACGACATCTTCATTCAACTGGATCCTAACACCCTTCTCTGGCTGTGTGTCTCTGGAATCCTTGGGGAACAAACAGCAAGGCAGCTTCCAACCCAGCTCAGCCTCGAGAGAAGACTTGCCAAGTCTGAGATGAATTAGTTGTCTTACACAGCTCTCTGTATTAATATGCTCAAGCTATCCAGACTTCAGCTCAGGGTAGGACTTACTGGAAGTGACCCAGTCCTGCAGCTTCCCGAGGATGACTCCTTCCCTTTCCCAGCAAAGCACCACTCACAAAGCGTGCACATGGGAGGCAGGGATGAAAAAAATGAGTCTTCATAGCCCCCGAGCTGGTATTGGACACCACTTCCACTTTCACCCATGGCTACAATGGAACAAAGGTAGATGGAAATTCTCTGCAATGTTGGCAGCCAGCAGCGTGATTCAGCAACAAACGGACTTAACGGCCCAGCCCGGAGCTGGTCCTGCGGCTGAGATTCCTGAGGTCTCATCCCACCGGAGCAGTGCTGAACCACCAGCACGGGCACAGTACTCCGGGAGGGCCAGAGCTCCGCTCGCCCGTGGGCAGCTCATCCAACAGACCCCACGGGGCAATAACTCAGCAGCAAGTGCTGCAGTGAAGCAGATTCAGCTCTTTGAGTTGCTGTGGTCATATTCAGGAGACAGTTCCACCCGTGCTGGTGAGGCAAGAGGATGAACAGACTGTTCAGCCACCTCTGCAGCCCAGCCTCCTTTGACTCTGGTGTGACACAGTAAAGCTTTGGTCTGCCTTTTGTTTTCATAGACAATATCCCTATATAGTCCTCTTTTTCTTTCTTAAAGATACAAGCTGTAGGGTTTTGTTTTTTTTTTCTAGAGGGAAACAAAATAAAATAGGAAACCCCCCAGGTACTCAAAGCCAGAGAAGGATGTGGATGAGATGTTCATGAACTCATGAAAAACACATCTGTTATCCTCATGTGCATCTCAGAAAACAAGCAAAGGAGCAGTAATTAGTTCTTCCAGATCTGCTACTGCCCACAGCACAAAACCCAGCCCCTATAAGCTGGAGCTTGTCTCGATACTGGCTCTGTGTCTGAGGTTTCCCGTGGCTCGGGCAGCAGCACACTGCTACATCACTGCCCAGACAGCGCCCAGCGAGGCAGAGCTGCTCTGCAGCCCTGGGCACGCACGGCAACCAGCTCACTCTTCTCATCCTGTAGCCCTTCTCTTAACCCTGCAACAGCCTCCCCCTGCCTGGCTCTGGAGCTTGCTAGTGCATTTTTAACATTAACCATATCCCATCCACCCCGCAGAGCCGGCAGCCCCGAGCACTCTCAGCCGCACGGGTCCCAGCTCTCGCTGTGCTGCAGCCACTCCCAGTTTGCACCAAGGCTGGACTTTGCAGGAAGCCCATGTTATGCAGCAGCAGCATCCCCTTGCTGCCCGTGCTCACCCAGAAGAGCAAAAGGTATTGCCAGGTGCACAAGGGCCCTCGGCAACACAGGGGTGACGACAGGGGAGGTCCAAAGAGCCGCTTCATTTGTCCTGACTGAGAAGCAAACCCTAGACGTTTAGAAAATTCACTCTAACTTGCTTTTCACTGTTCAGCAAAGCAAAGGGACTTGTGGTTGTGGTTGGCGGTGCCCATGCATAACAAACGCCTGGGACAGAGTGGTCCTGGCGGCGAGAGCTTTCGAGGAATAGATGCAGTTTGCATCTCAGCACATGATGTCTGAGGTCGCGTTAAGCCGCCTTCGGCCTTCTCCGTGTATCGCTTGCAGAACTCAGCAGGCAGCAAGGCTGAGCAGGACTGAACAATGGTCGTGTCCTGGAGGAGTTGGATTTTACTCGTGTAGAAACCCCTGTGCCGTGGAGATCTCCCTTCAGTGGTGAGATTCCCCTCAGAGCATCCTGACCGTGTCACCCAAGCAGCTGGGCAGATGCAAGTTCCAGACTTCAAAGACTGGAGCTGACAGGCTCTCCTCTGATGCTCCACTAAAGAGATGGGAGTGCCAAGTGCTTTAGCCTCCTGTTTTATTAATATGCTGCTCTGATGGGCTCATGTATAATAGATTTGCAAAGGAACAGCAAGAGATTTACATCCAATTTCCATGTTGCATATGTTTTCTACTAAACACTATAGGCTCTCCGATCACCTCTTAATGTTTGTCTTCACTAATGAATTTGCATAAGTTTTGTGGTTCAAACAAAGGACAAAAAGTTGGTTGCTGGTTCTTCAACTGTTTTCTGCGACTTTGCTCCAGACAGGACCTACAAATTAAGAGCACAGGGAAAATGTTTCCATTTATCTGTCTCCTTCCTAACACTGCCGTTGGAGAAACAAGCGCTCGGCAAGGGGTTTCCTCGGGCACCCTCAAAGCCAGGCACAGCCTCTTGGCAAGTCATCTGTGAGGCTCTGGAGCCAGAGCCCTGGGCTGGTGCCACCGCTGCGGCCACCCCGGCAGCAGCAGCAGGCGCTGGCTCCAGGAGGGCTCAGGGCTGCAGAGCTGCAGCAGCGAGACCGTGTGATGAGCGGCAACGCAACCACGCCTGGCTCTGGTTGCAGCTCCCACATCTACCCAGTGAGACATTTAACCAGGAGCCTAGCTGATCCTACATGGCATGAGGTAGACTCTGTCACATCCTAAAGTGGTTTTTCTAATCAGACAAAATGTATTCCATCCACTCCGTAGAAGGAACGGTGGTTAGGATCTAGAGAATAGAAAAGAGGAGGGCTTGACAAGTACGAATCACCCCAGCAGATCAGGGTGCTGCTCTAAATGAGAACTTGCTCTTTATGGTGGTTACTGCTGGAGCCGTCAGAAGATGAAACCTCCCATCCTGCAATCTCTAGAATACTTAAAATAGCATAATGGGGATTTCTTCGTGGGCTAAGCTACCTAGTTTACATGCTAAAATAAATTTCAAAAAAAGCCTGATGTCCCTCATTGTTTCCCACTTAGCTCTGATGTTAGATGCTATTCTTGCTCAAGAGCTGCTGGCTTCTGAAGCTTGTGAAGTTGTTTGCTTTAATAGCACACAGCATGAAACAAAGCAAAGATGGGAAGTCTTCCCAGCAAAATGCCTCCTTCTGCTGAGCTCAATGCATCTCGCTGCCTCTTGGAAATGGTTAATTATAGGCTGCAGATTCTAAAGCATTTGGTCTCAAGTCCAATTTCATAAAACCTGTATTTTATCCTCTTTCCCAGTGAGGATCGATGCAAAGGGATCCCTTCATCAATTCCAGTCAGGCAGAAAAACAAACCAGCATCTCACCCCCTGCACTGTAGTTCATTACTGACCTAAACCAGCTGGCCCAGGTACACAGCAAACCATAATCAAATTAAAGAAACGTTGATAAGACCGGGGATCGTTAAAGCTCTAAAGTGATGCTCTATTTTTACCATGATTTTTGATTGCAAAGCCTACAGTGGGTATAAGCTCAAGTGTCCCAAAAAAATGAGTTACCAGCTGTGGAATAGGCTCTTCCAGCCCTGCCCAGGTGATGGCTTGTCTCAGTCTCCTGCCGAGAGCTCTCAGACCACGGCCAGGCCAGCACTCAGCTCTGAAGGGCATTATCTTGCAGAAGGGACTCGGCTGCTGAGATAAGGAGCAGCTCTTTCTCAGGAAGTGCAGGAGAAGTTCATTCCCCTGAGATGTAGCCGTGTCTGTGCTCAGAGGCAAGGAGGCTGGTGGTGGGGCAGGTCGGCCAACGCCTGCCTGGCTGACACAGCAAAGCACCCAGCGATGCTCTGCCAGCAAAGACACAGCTGCCTCCAGGAGCCTCAGATTTTTCAAAGGCCGAATGGATCCATGTGCGTGAACGAAGGAAAAAAGATCCAAATCCCTCCTTTCCCCTCCCAGAGGCACCGTGGCACAACTGGAGCTGAAGCATCCCTGAAGCGTTACAAGAACAGATGAACTTACTCATCCCCCAGATGACTGTCGTTTGTTTGGTTGTTTTTTAAAAAACCAACAAACACAGAACCCCCACACCACTCCATCTAAACCCCAGTGCAGGCTCGAGAGTTATTTACATTTCCTGCAACGCGTGGAAAGGCAGGAGGAGCTGGCCAGAGGATCCCACAGTCCTGCTGGAAGTTGCAGACGCGGTGGCTCCCTGAATACAGAGCCCTACTTACTTTGGGAGGGCAGGGACCCACGGCAATGGTCCCTGCTGCAGGCTGAGCCCTCCGCCTCCTGCCTTTTTCTAAGATCTTTACATAAGCAGTGCATGCTTTTATAGACCTGACTCACAAACCTCCCCACCTCAGTAATATTTTAAAGTAAATTTAGCACTGGTGATACATGCCTGACCTAGAGGGAACTCCATTTATAGCACAGCAGGGAAATATCCACACAAACCCCCTTCTGTACTCGGCCTCTTGGGTGCTCCTCTTGCATCACGGAGACAGACAGGCCGATGGAGACCGAGTGTCAGCTCCCCAGGCAGCCCCTGTGACACTCAGGGGATGTCCCACTCATCCAGCACCATGACACAGGTACCCACCAGTGCCCAGAGCTGACAAGGTCCTTGCACAGTCCGGTTACTTTTTAACGTAATAAATGATCTTGTGTGTCAATAGCTGGACCTCCCGGGGACACCTGCTCAGCACTTTCACAGCTACTCACCCTTTCTTTTTATGCCTGCAATATTCCTGAGCATCCTGCAGAGTCTTAAGAAAAGGTTCCCTTAAAAATCTGACGTTTCAGCAGCATTGCACCCTGAAAGAAGCCAGCTCAGCAGAAGTCTGAAGTCAGAGGTATCTGTGGCAGATGACACACCCAGCACATGTACCAGCAAACATCTTCAGAAAGTTTCCACTCTGTAGCTGGCAGCTCAGTGAGACTTCACAACCTGCAGTGAGGAGCTTCTAGTTCTTTCGAGGGAACCTTTACAAAGACAACAGATGGGAAAATATTGTCCCCGCTTCCAAGAACCTTTCATCAGACCAGTGGGTGTGGGCAAGGAAGATCAGAAAAGGAACAAAACATCACCTGAAGGGACTACAGCGGCCCTGTTTGCAGCAGTTGTGGAAGAGCACGCCGTGCTCCCGCACCAAAGTGGTCAGCAGTGAGCTTTGAGCTGGGGTAGCTTTGATGGGTAAGCTTCAAGCCAGCCTGTGACAGCCTTTCTGGACTTCAAAGTAAGGAGAGGGGTTTGGGTTTTTTTTGTAAAAGAAATTAAAATTACGAGACTAAAAATAAATTCATGTGTTTGGAACGTCTGGTTGAAGCCAAACACCCAGGAAGCCGGGGAGGAGGCTGAGGGGCAGCGCAAGCAGACAAAGGAAGGCAAAGCCAACACAAGATGTGAGACCTAAATGGACAGATCATCAAACCACTGACTGACAGAGGATTCACAGGGTGTGAAAGTCAAGAGAACTAGAAAATAATTCACACGGAGAACACTGCAAATGCTGTTTCAAATGCAGAGGGACTTTGCTTACAGCCAGACTTCTGCTTTACTGGCAGCGCTACCGAAACTGGGTTAGCAAAGCCTCAGGGTCCCATTAAGAACAAAGAGCAAGGAGGGCTGCAGTGATAGGGAAAAATTAAGCAAGGGACCAGCAGCAGCAGCAGCAGCACACACGCTTGTAACAGTCTCAGACAGCTTGCAGAGAGGGGGGAAGATGAAGGTAACAGCAGGCTCTGAGAGTTTAATGAGCACAGCCCAGACGCCGAGGCGCAAGCACCGGCAGCACAGCTTTTGTACCTGAAGACCCATTTTGGATAAAGAACAGAAACACCCGCTGCAAACACTGAGATTTTCTATTAAAACACTGGGAAAAAAAAAACCCAACTCAAGTCCACACGGCAGCACATCTCCCACGTTCAGCCAAAAGGAGAAAACACAGACACCCCTGCCTCTCCCTAGGAATTCCTACTGGAGGGCTCAGCTCCTGCTCCACAGGAGAGCTGCCGGTGGAATCGCAGCAGGACCGAAGGAGCAGAGCAGGGCTCATCCATAATGCACGAACACCCACCGCCCCGGAGCCTGTCAGGAAGGACAGCAGTTTGCAATATGAACACCAGTATTCTGGGAGGTGGATGGTTAAAAATATATATCTTACGCCTGTGCCACTATAAATTATTGACTGTACGGGGAGCTGGAAAAAAGGATTCAGCTCCATTAATAATTTATTTTCTAATCCAAACGAAGATGGAATTTTATGCACCACTTATTACCAGCGCCACAAACTGGAAAAACTAACTGCACTTCCCACTACCTGAAACCAGAATTGCCTTTCCATTTTCAAAACAGATTTTTAAGTTTCTGCTCCAACTTGAAACATACAGCCAATCTTTTCCCCCGAGAAGCCATATGGTCATTCCTGAATATTTAGTAGGCACATTAAGGAGACAGAAATCCATCTCTACCTTAAAGCAGCATTACAGGCACAGCAGGACAGTTCTGAGATGAAGAGAACAGCCTCTCTTGACTCACAGCCTTTTGCAAATGGACAGGGATCCCACTGCCAGGCGGATTTTCTTGTTTGAGGGAATAAATCTGAGTGGCATGAAAAGATTTAGTACCAATTGCAAAAAGCACCGGACACAGGCGGGTCCTTCAGGCACAACACCGCCTGGTTTGAACAGCCAGGGATGGAGGTGGCCCAGACCACAGCACTGCTACAAAAAACCAAGCTGCAACAGAAATTCCCAGATTGTATTACCATTGCTTGTACTGTGTTCAAAGCATTGGCTTCTTCTTGGAGTTTGTGTTGTGATTGGAGAAAGGGTAGGGGAGGAAGCTGCTTCCAAACTACTGAGAAGTGCATTAATAATGTGAAGCACCTCATGCTGCAGGGGCTCATCAAATCCACACCATTGAGGCATTAGTTTTGGGGTGCATTTGAGAATTAAGTGTTTTATATGATGGATACATAGAAAACTTTTAAAGCTTACCTCTAAAGAAAATCATCCTTGTTCCATCTGTCAAAGAAGAGCAAGACATAAGTCATGGCTATATTCAGACCCTTCCACTGCAGGTGCTTGAAACAGAAGGGGAGGAGTCCAGGTCTGCACATCCCACCACACCGAGCATTCTGGGTCAGGAAACACTCCATCATCTGATTGTTTGGTACAAAACCAGAGAACACACTGATTTGTACATCCAGTGACAATCTCAAACCAGAGAGCTGAATCTTCTCTGCATCATTCCTGAAGTTTAGGCAGGCAACAATCGTCAGGGGTAAAGAACCAAGCACCTTGCTTAGAATTTTAATTTATTATTAAATTACATATCAAAGCTTTTTTTAATACATACAGAGAATGCACAATAGGTGAGAACAAAAATAATTACAGTTACAATAAAATTAAGTTTCAAGAAGCTATATGAAAAGAAAAAATAATCAGAAAGTGCAATCAGCAACTCACAGGGGTCCCGACCGGGGTATTTTATGAGAAAGGGGCTTGGGTTTTGTCTTGAGTGTTTATTTAAACTGCTTTCCTCACTCCATGGTAGCAACCAGGCAGACCAACGGCTGCTTGTGTATTCAGAACCAAAAACATCACCACTGGTTTCAAGTAACCAGCTGACAGGAGAGATATGGGGCAGGCAAGAGGACTTGCAGATGCCACCCGGAATATGGCTGTTTTGGCTCAGTGTGTCTCTCGCTGTAGCCTCCTGTACTGCACGTGGCTCAACAGCATCACTGCTCTGAAGGGTTTCAGAATATCCAGCACTCTTAGAAGGAGTTTCAGAACTATTTTCTCCTCCAGAAGTGATGCAGCTGCTACCTCTCCTTCCTGTTTCAAAGGAAACGGGTGTTTTGGGGGGATGGGAACAACTAAAAATAGGAAAAGGTTTTGTATCAGCTCATCTTGGGAAATAAGCATCTGTGTTTAGAGAGTTAAAATGGTCCTGACAGAGTCACACCAACAGAAGTGGTGGACCAACCTTTGTTCCCTGGGCAGAAGTTTTGGGGGAGCTTCAGGAGCACAGCTCCTCTGAGGACACAGCCCAGGAGGATGAGCTGTTGACAATTTATCTGAAACTTTCACATCACCTAAAAATCTACTTTTGCTCTTTTGTTTCCAACATCCAGCGAGGAATTCCTCCTCCTTCTCACACTACTCTCAAAACCTACAAATGAAAAATTCTAGTTGATTATTCAGTATAATGAACCCATCAGGAATGTCTACTACGCTTAGATACGCAAAAGCTCATGAAGTCCATGTTGGTTAAGAAAAATACTGTGCCTTCCCAGGAAGGGCAAACTCTCAGATGACCAGAAACACCACACTGCTTGGTTGATGGCAAAGCTCTGCTCAGGTGGCTCCCATGAAGGGCTGGGGCTGGGTCACAGCTGCAGTCTGGGCTACAGCCACACGAACACTGGTGACAGAACACGCGGTGCTGGGTGTTGCCCAACTGCCACTGCTCTGCTCTAGCCACCAGTGCTTCAAGATCAGAGAAACGTGAAAAAACAGGCTAAAGAGGAAGGAAAAACATATTCTCACCAAAAGCTTTCAACAGGATCCCTCACGTTCTCATGCCTGGCAAAGGGGTTGCTGGCCAGGTTTGAAGAAGGTACTTGTGTACCGGCAAGAACAAAGCAGAGATGTAAAGTGTGTGTGTATGTGGGGGAATGTGCCCTGTAGATACGTACAGATTTTCTCATTTCATTTCAACAGCTTAGTGATCATTTTCTTAGCACAAAACTTTGCCAGGAATTGCAGAAATGAGAATTCTTTAACCACATTTTTTTTTTTCCTTCGAGCAAGAGGAACCACACAGAATGAAAAACTTAACAGAACATCTTTAGCAACAGGAGACACACAAACCTGTATTTTGGGATTGGAGATTAAATACACCAATCCATGGGTTTCATTTTACAGTCCACTGCTCTAACTGCAGACCCAGTCGTTAGAGGCATCCAGGAGAATTAGTGAGTCTCTTCACTCGGCTATAGGCAATCGGAGAGCGACGCAGAACGCCTTCCAGGGGTCTGCGAGAGGGTGATGAAGAGGAGACTACAAGGTTAATTAAATCTATTTTCCAACGCTGTCTCAAAACCAACACAAATGAAACCACGGAGGGGTTGCCAACACTGAAACCATTTCCAATAAAGCTTCGTTGGAGATAATTCACCATCTTTCCATTATTTTATACTAAAAATATATCAGTTCCCCAGAACATTTTCATAACATGAAAAAATCAATTATGTTTACATATTTATTATAATCTACATATTTTCCATAGCAGCTTTTTCACACAATAAGATTAAATATATGCACCAAGTAATCAATTAAGTCCAGTAAAAAGACTGGTTATAAGATTAAATAAGTGAATTTATCTATGGTACTGCAGATCTCATATTGCCAACTATAGAGCAACCAAATCCTACAAATCCTAAACAGAAGCACAGCTGCTGATCAGGGTCCCTTAGGGTGGTGGTGGTAGAAGAATCAAAGAAAAAGCATCGGGGATAAGAGGTTTGATCTTCCAACACACAGATTCATTAATAAGCCTGCTTTATCCATCAAGGTTTTTCATAACCCCCTTTAATGAACACTTCATTTCAAACCAGGAACATTCCCAAATCAACCAAATAATCACCTTTTATTTAAAACACAAGCCCCACAGTTTTACACGTTAATTCCAAACGCTTTCTAATCCCAACAACAAGATGACTGATTAGAAGCCTTTGTTGACTTTTTAGCACAAAGTTATTAGTCTGCAGATAAGCCTTCAAATCCATACAAATATTTTAGGCGCAACAGTGTGGTTTTGCACACTACACAGGCACAAGTCCCTACTCCCTCCAGCAGGTACTTCACAGACACTATAAAAAGCAGTAAAAAATAGCATCCATCCCACCAGACTTTGTTCCAGAAGAGAACCTGAAGCCACGTGTGACATTGGTGGGTAATGGCATTCTGGAAATCTGTACTGGCATACAGGGTATCCGATAGGGGCACCGTGAATTGATTGTGAAACGAGTGAATCGAGTTCTTAGAAAGATATTTCAGTGCCTCGGTTGGAATTTGTTGGGTTATGATATGACAGATGGAAAAGAGCTGCTCAAGAGCAGAAAAACCTGAAATCTGTGCATCTGTGATACCAAAGACAATCCTGACGTCAGCTTTGTCGGAGATGCAAACAAGACAGGATCTGTGTTGCATGTCTCGACAAAGAAAACTTAATAAATTCCCCCCGAAAATGGTAAATAATACTTGTTTCACTATTGATACATTCAACTCTTTACTATGAGGAGTCATGTCCCAAAAGTTTGCACAGTTTGCACACAGATACGCTTGCCTCGGGTAGAACCGTCATAATCTTCATTTCCAATTGGCAGTTCAGATTATATCCTACGTACAGTGTAAAAATAGTAATGCTATTAGAATAACTTTATCTAAATTATAATATAGACTTATCAAACTGCTTATCATGTCTTTATAAAGACCTTTAAGATGCCAGCCAAAATCCAAGTATCGACACCCAAAAGACAACTTTTAGGTGAATTCATGTTTGGTCACTTTTCAGATGACTGAACACTATCGTAAACAGCTGCTAGGACACCGTGCTCCCTTTCTACAAAGGGTGACCTGTGAGTCCCTTTAAAGCCACAAGAAACCTTACAAATCTTCCTCAGAGGGTAGTTTATTCACACTCTGTGCAAAAAGTGAACAATCCTTTTTCTTTTTTTTTTTTCCCAGTATTTTTTTTTCCTCTCGCTTTGAGGAATTCATGTGAAGCACAGTTTTCACAGCACAAATTATGCAGGAATAACTAGTATCTCATCCAGGAGTTAAAAAGAATTACAGAACATGTATTTAGTAGTAAAGCAACCTGACGGCTTAAAGCTGCAATATTCTTCTCACAGGGCAAGTGTTCGGCGCTGTGCTTGGCCTACAGGGGAAACTGGCTTCCTGCAGAGTTTCCACCCAAGGCAAGCCTAACAACCTTTTTCCACTTACCAGCCAACAACAGACCTCCCCAACACAGCTGAGTAAAGAAACTGTTCTACCAGTTCTGGTAAGCATCCCATATTTACTTACCTTGCAGTGAGAAAGGAAATTAAAGACAAGGAAATGTCACAAAATTTAACCAAAGGAGGATTTATGGCAGGGAAGGAGAAACACTGCAGCTTCAACCCAAACCCAGTGTCACAATCTATCATCGTAAGCTCTAGACATCATGCTGATACTCCCAGCCATGATGAGCAGGCTGTTTGAAGTCTGTTGCTTCCCCCACTCACTTTTCCTTGACTGGGGGGGAGGGATGGTGGTGATGAGTTGAGCAGAGTCCACAGGGGAACATCCATCAATGAAAAGCATATAGCAGCAGTAAGATGGTACAGATGCCAATAATACCACCCAAGATGAGGGAATCTCGTCGTTTCCGAAGGTTGATCCTTTGAATCAGGCTGTTCACTGCTGGAAACCGATCTTTAAGGAGTCTGAGTCAAGGTCATGTCAGCAAACAGCATCTTCACTAACAAGCCCCTGTATCTGTATGGGGAGATCCCAATACTGCAAGAAATGCAGAACTAATCCCAAGCTGGAGAAAGCAGATGTGGTAAAAATCCCTGACTGGTAATTAGCAGGATTACAACTGTACTTCACTAATAACAGACAATCAGGGGAAAAAAAAAAGGGAACAGAACAGCTTAGAGGTCACATTTACACAGAACCCATCACCTGATCACCTAAATTACCTGCGTTTGATGTAGTTTAATCTCCAGTATGCGAGGCTTAGTTACTTTTAATAATTGTGTTTAAATGAGAACAAAAATAATAAATGGAGCAGTTATATAAAACATCTGTGGAATTTATTTAATGGAATTCTGTCACTGGTGAAGGGAACCACCAAAGGCATATGACTGAGGAAATCACACACGCTGCACGACTACTCACAGCACGTAAGGAAGAACTCCTCCCTCTGTAAATCTATCTTTTAATGTACAAAATACAGCTGCCAACAAGGTAATAAGTTTCAGAGCTTCATGTCTTTGAAACCAAGAATCTTTTAAGGCCAACGCTGATTGAAGTTGCTGGGTTTTTTTTTTTTTTGTTCTTGCCAGTTGCTAAGAACTGTAATTAAATCTATGGGTTACCAAGATCCATCTCTTCAGGATGTACTCCATCTAATCAAATGATGCTAATGTTGCTCTTTGGACCCTTATGGCAGAGAAAAAAGGAGTAGAAAAACAACAAACACGCATGACTTGACAGTCTGGCACATCCCTTAGCCATGAGCACAGAAGAAGAGAAATCAAGACGACAAAATCTTCACATCTACAAGACTGGCAGACAAGAGGATACACAGGCCATGAATTCTCTGAGCTGTGAGCCACAACAAGCAGCAACGTATGTCACACTTCAGCTCTGGCCAGCCTCAAAAGCTGAAAGCAGGAAGTGAAATCAAATCCTACTTTTACAAAAACACAGAGTGGGGAAGTCCAGCAAATGCTGCTGCAGATCTCTACCTGGAAATTAAGCCAGATTGATTTACATGCAGCATTCAAATTTGAGGAAGAAGAACTTATTCACCACATTCATCATGAAGATGCTTCAGTCAGATTACCAAGTGAGACTGGTGAAAAAATGGTCTGTTTGTCACTAATGACAACGCTACTAGAGGTTATGCAGCCACTGACAGAGCAAAGCACTGTGATCTCCAAATGACAGTGAAAAATTGGACCATACCTCCTCTTATGCACTGACAGCACAAGTTTTTAGGAAAGGATACTAGCCAAGGTATTCATCTTGCTTTGTATTGACTTCAACATCCCTCTCTGCGAAGTCATATTTTCTTTAGTTGCCATGGCAATGCTGGAGAAAGAAAAAGAGTGGATCAAGTTGTTGGTGCTAAGAATAAGCTGCAGCTGCAACAAGAGGAAAGCAAACAGGCAACGCTTCTTCGGAGAACAATGAATGAGGTGAAGCACTATGAATGAAACCACATTTTCTCCGTTTATCCTTTACAGTTTAAGTGATTTCTGGGTTTATATAAGCCATTACCAATTGAAAACACTGCAGTTCCTTGAAATAGCCAGGGTGCTGGCACATCTCCCTCAGCTCCAACAAACAATGGTGCTACTATATAAACACTGAACCTAAAGGTATCCTTCTGGCACAGGTTTTAACTGTAGAAGTCTGTTTAAACACAGAACCCCCATAGTGCCTTTCACTTTCAATAGAGGAGAAGTGAAAAAAATCATTGCCTACCCAACAGGCCATGAGTATGCAAAGAAAAGCACCGAAGAGAAGGCGTTGACAGAGATTCTGAACAGAGAATAACCAGCTGTGTGTCAGTATAGAAAAAGCAGTTGCCACCAAGGGCTGAAAAAGGGGCTACAAAATTGCAGCAGTGAGTACATCAAATCCTATCACACGAGAGAAGGTACAGCATTGGACAGAATTCTATACGTATGTATCTGTAAATATACATTTACAACTCAGCATACAGGTGTTTTAGTCCTCTAAAGTAAAAAAAACAAACAAACAAAAAACAAACTTGCAAAAACGTTACATTTGCCATTGAGAAGGGCACTTGGGAAATTTTTAATTGCTAAGAATCAAGCTGGAAAACAATAAAAATTTCCAAGCTGTACACAGCAAAGCTGGCTCAGGAATCTACAGCTTCTTACTTTACACCCCCACACTGACTTGAGACTTCTCCAGATGAAGTTTTAATACAGCATTTCTCAAAGCATTCCTGAATTAAGCCACATGTTTCTGTAAGATGCATCCAATGACTCATTAAGGCATCCATTAATTTACAGAAGTGAAAATACAAGCTGACTGCCAGGCTGTACAGTGTTCCTGAGACACCTCCAAAATGCCTTTGGAAATAATTATTGCAGATTTTCACGGAACACAAGGTTCCTTCTTTAGCATCTGAGGAGTGAAACTGTCCATTTCAGATAAAAAGGCAGGATGTAGCTGTTTAAGTTCGTATCTTACAAGATTGCAACCTTCCTCATTTCTTTTCTCCAGTACTTTGGAAGATTTAGCTCGGCGGGGTAGGTTTTACTGAAGAGCTCTAAAGAAAAAAACATAATTGTAGCAATTACAGTTTTTAATATGCTACGGTCTGGTAATGAAATGTAACTGTGATCTCCATGAACACAGGTTTAACTGGATTCCAGCTATCATTAACAAGTCAGAATTCAAGTAAAAAGTGCTGCTCCTCATGTAGAGTTTGATTACTCAAAACATGAGCTTGTTCACCTAAGCCTTTATATCTGTAAAGGAGATTTAAATTTAAGCACTACCAGAGAACACACAGCTCCTGGGGACTTAGTCCACTGAGTGGTCTTGTACCATCTTAAGCACTGCAGCTTTCTCATATCCTGCATGAGAGAGTTTTGGTTTCTTTCCCATCCCTAACATATGCTCCTTGACTTACTGTTGCCATTTCTTCACTGACAAATGCATTTCCAAAAATGAAAAATAAATTAAATTATTATGTTCTTCCCATTCACAACATTGGCCCCAGTTAGTTACTTGACACCACGATCTCCTCAGATCCAGAGCGCCTTCCTCTTACGTTTTCAAGCTTCTACACAGCATTTGTAACAAAAGATTAAATGTTTCTTACTGGAATCGAGCTGACCCTGATTTACTGACTCCTTTGGATGCTCACATGGGCTATTCTCAGTGCTGCACTGGCTTCAACTACTAGAGTTGGGTGTAAACCAAGTTTCTGAAACCAGATGGCATTCTGCTCTCTCTATTCAATATGAAAGCGCTGCTGCAGTAAATCATTAAAGGCTGCTGCACTGCTGAAGAAAACTCATCTAGGTAAGCCTGAGGTCACAGCCACAAGAAGCCCACCCGTCCCTTCCACAACCACCAGGAGCATCTCAACATTTTGCTTACATTTTGAGTTTGCGCAGCAGTGCTGTGGGTAGGCAAACAGTAAACCAGCTGATGTTGGTACAGCCTGTGGTTTCACAGGCATGAAAATGGACAGAGTACCCAACACTCCCAGCCACCACCAGTCAAACCAGTACAGCCTGCAGAGATACACTGTCAATGCTGTTTGACTTGGAAGCAAAGTGTTTTTAGCCAGACAAGCGGTGAAGCCGTTGGGTGTTTTCACCCCACGTAACAGCCCCACTCCTACGGAGGATCAGCACCTGAAACCTGCCAAGAAGTCAACTCCTCACTCAGTCAAACCTACAGCGAGGACAAACTACAACAAAGCTCCAGAAGAACAAGGCACGTTTTTAACAATCAAGTAATTACTTGATTACTGGAACTTCTGCTTCATTTCTGTATTCCATGAATCATACCTGCTCATTTAAATTCCCAACAGCACCTTCTGCCTAGAAATGCAAGCTCTAGCTTTAAATTCTGATTATATCACTTATTCTTTGTGTATACATCCATCCGTATCTATAAATATGCATGTGTACATATGCATCTGCACACACAGTCCTTCGGATTACTTTAAAGACCTTTGTGTCTTTTGATGAAGCCTCAAATGAGAACGAAAGGAACATTTCCTCAGAAAGGCAAGTGATTTTGCCTCAAAATGTAACTCACGCCTTACCACTCCGTAAAGATTCAATGCTAGTGATTTTTTTTTCCCTTTTAATAATTCAATTCTTATTATTACCTAAAGAAACACCCCAAATACATAAGGAGACTTTTTAATTAAATCTAAAATAAATACAATTACGTTACTACATTAAATCTCTGGCTTTGGTGGGGCTTCAGAGTGGAAATGGAATAGTCCAATATATTAATATATAAAACATACTGAGAAATCAGCCTGAAGGAGGCCTCAGAAACAGTATTACGATAAAATCCTAAGAACTTGTCACACTGTACATGCAAATAATTACTTAAAAAAAATAAAACTGAGCCAACCTAAAAGCGTAAGTTGTTGGAAAACAAGAAATAAATGGTTTGCTATTTTGGAAAAGTGATAATGTTTGAAAATGAAAACCTGAGAACGCCAAACATATTAAGCAAAATCTCTGCTTATATTTAAATCTGGCCAAGAGAAGCGAGCACTGTTCCAAAAGAACTGCAGTACAAAGTAGCACATCCCACTCGTTTCTGGGAAGAAATATGTTGCAGTAAGAACCCGTGTCACGAAATTCATTTAAAAATTGATTAGAAGTTTAGTACTAACAAAACATCTGGAATGAGAGCCCTGCTCATCGCTTTGGTTGCTGCATCATTCCAGCCCAGGTGCCCGACTAGTCCCTAGAGGAACCTAGAGTCAAGCTCTGCACCTCCTAACAGGGGCTGTTCAGCCTGGAGAAAAGGAGGCTCAGAGGAGACCTTCTCCCTCTCCACAATTCCCTGACAGGAGGTTGGAGGCAGGTGGGGTTGGGCTCTGCTCCCAAGGAATAAGTGACAGGATGAGAAGAACCAGCCTCAAGTTGCCCCAGGGGAGGTTTAGGTTGGGTATTAGGAAAAACAGTCTTCCCCACAAGGGCTGTCCAGGGCTGGCCCAGGCTGCCCAGGGCAGGGGTGGAGTCCCCATGATCCCTGGAGGGGTTTCCAAGCCGTGGAGATGTGGTGCTGAGGGCCATGGGTTAGTGGTGCCCTGGCAGTGCTGGGTTAACCGCTGGGACTCTATGATCTTAAAGGTCTCTTCCAACCGAAATGATTTTGTGATTCTTTGGTTCTCTTTTCTACAGAGATTTCGAGTCAGGGTTCTGCAATTAGTGCTAACTGTGGAGCCCCTGGGAGTGGGGTCACCAGTATGTGGCTTGTCACCCAGAGCCTCTGCACGCACAGAAAAATGCTTGCCAGTGTTTAGAATCACTGCTCCATAACAACCCCTAAAAAAAGAAAAAGGGATTTCTTGACTTCCTGAATTACACCCAAATAATGAGTAATGAACTACAGCAGATGTAAACCTTGAAGACAGAGCAGCATTAGTAGCCAGAATCAGCTAATTACATCTCACTTCACTCAAGGAATCTTCAGTCAAACAGCTTCCCCTGCACAATTCCCTCTTTCACTTGGTTGACAATAGAGAAAGCAATTGATAATCAGAAGCTGGGTACATTTCTATCTGTTAAAATCACTTAAAATCCAGCAGGGTTTACCACTAGTTAATATTATTCCTGAACACTTGGAATTACTGGAGATGACAAAAAAAAAAAGAGTGAAACAAAAAATTCACCCTGGTTTCAACAGAGTGGGAATTAAATGACAATGATATAAATAAAATCACGTTTCCTGTTCGATGTACATACTAAAAGAAGCTGCTCTTCTACAAAAAGAAACGTAGAACGTTTTTGGCAACAACTACAGCAAGAAGGTCATTCACTACAGATACTAAATGGTGAAACAAGGAGCACTGAGATCCAGCCTCTTAAAAAACGAAAGTTGATTTATGAAGAGAAGAAATGCTCCCAGTAAACGGCACCAAGGAGATGTGACCCCGGCCGTGCAGCGGGGATTATGGCGTGAGAAGCAGTCACTGTGGAGACAGTCGATTTGTAATCAACCACGGGACTGCAGCTCATGCAAATGAAACTCAAAGCAGCTTTAAAGCAGTCAGGACACCTACTGATGACACCACAGAGCTTCTGAGCAGGCTCTAAAGGGATGGAGGAACCTGGGCAAGTATTCAGGTAGCTGCCCTGCTCCAAGTTTGGCACAGCTACGTTCCCCTGCCCAGGTACATCGACAGGGAGGTTCACTTATCACACAAACGGCAGCTCCTCGGATGATGCATGATCAAGAGGCTAGGTGAAGAGTGCAAATGATAAAATACAAGTCGTTTTACAGGTTAGTAAGCTTAATAAATCACCATATGCTGTTTAATGCTCTACTTGCTGGAGTGGAAGCAGATTCAACAAATATCAAGCGTTTTTACGAGGTGGAAAAGCAGGCAATAAAGGAGAGGATTTTTTAATCAGGAAAGGACTAGAACCCAAAGTAAAAGAAGTATCCACAATAACTG
This sequence comes from Todiramphus chloris collaris, assembly GCA_025345505.1. Lineage (NCBI taxonomy): Eukaryota > Metazoa > Chordata > Aves > Coraciiformes > Alcedinidae > Todiramphus > Todiramphus chloris. Next base: position 865,705 of record JANVCC010000196.1, read on the forward strand.
TGCTCTGTTTGGCAAATACCTTTATGAGGCTGTGGTGAGATTATATCCACATTTTCAGAGATTGTTGTACCAACCACTTCTGGTTCATCATTGCACATTAATGGGGTTTAACACATTCTTCCAACATGTTAATTATACTGAGCCCAGTGTGTAGTTAAGCCAGACAGCCTTTAATGGACATAGAGCCTTGCTGCACCTCTAATTACTCTTCTTGATCACTTATGCCAGTACATGCATTATCTGAAAGCCTATCTTGCTCGCTTTCTTCCTTTTTTTTTTTTTTCCTTTTTAAAACAATAATCTAAAATTTAAAACCATTAAGTCAGGCACTCTGAATTATTGGCTTGCAAAATCCCAGAGTTCAATGGAAGATTGGGAAGGGCACAGATGAGAAAAGTGATTTATGATGCTATGGTTCTAAGATTTCTAGATCAGTTCGAGAAGGTATCACTCAAGTCTTCAAATCACATTAAAAAACCTAAAAGATAAATAACTATAAAAGAGCAAGAACCTCTCAAGCCCTTGTGCTAAAAGCCCTTACCTATTGTATAAGTAAAATGACTGATACCTTTAGACACAAGTCAATGTAAATGCCGATTGTACAGAAAATAATGAAAATTAGTGAGTTCATTCCTACCTTATTGTTTCTTCTATCAGTCGATCTGAGCTGAAAGCCAACAGAGAAAAAAAATGAAGTTAAAAAAGCACCAAACACTAAGTGTTATTTTAGGTTATTACATCGATCGTCTCCATAATACAAACCTTAACAAATTTTCTCTTATTTCAGGATGTTGTCACTTTTTGCTACTATACTTTTCAGTATATATAACAAGAGTTTTTGTGGAAGATGAATGCAGTGTTCTCCGGAGCAGCGTTCCCTATGGGTATGCAAAAGCAGATGTTTGGGAGAACACACAAGGCACTGAGAAGATAGAAAAAGGGGAATGGGCTCCATGATTCATTAATTAATGTTAACAGAGTTGGATGTGTACCAGGTGCCCAGGACAGTTTGGAAAGGAGTATTACAGAGGAAAGCACCTGATTTTATTGCTTTGGAATCCTGATTGCTCCTGCCCACCCGTTCAAAAAATGTAATTAAGAATAAAAGCTGAGACTTGGTTCCAGGTAATAACCTCTCAAAGCACTGCGCTAGAGCTGGTTTATCAAACACTGCTCTACGGCGGTTAACAAGCCAAGTTCTTTCTATGGTAATATCAGTTGGATGAGAATTAAGCAATACTTAAGGCACACAGAAAACACACCATCTGTAAGTGAAAGACCTTGATAACGTGTGCCCCTTCCCCTCGCTGCCACACGTTAATTGAGTTTCTGTGTAGCATCACTGGGAAAAGGGCAGGCAAACACAGGAGAGAACGTTCGGTTAAAATCGGATGTGTGAGATGAAGATGACAAACAAGATCCCCAGAGGTCTTGAGCAATTTCCCTTTTTCTGCACTCCAGTTCGTACAGGCAGGTTTTTAATCACTGTTTCACAGTCAGTTATGAAATCCCAGAAAATATATATCTTGTTACAGCAATCCATATCTCAAGGGTAGCAGTGACATAGGCTAAGTGACCACGGTCCCACTTTCCACCGTGCAGAAGCAACGCTGCATCCCTACAATCACTCCGTTGACCCCACAGATTTCCACAAGCTCTTGTAGAACAACTGACAAAAACTGTGAGTTTGCAGTTTGAGGAGGAAATCAAGCTGATGGAAAGAAGTTTTATGTTGTACTGGATATTGCTTCCAGCATGAAAGCAGAATGTATTGGTGCCAGACTCAAAGGACTAAAAGAGACCAAAAGGGCACAACCGTCTTCATCTTCCGTCCTCCTTGTTCCAAGTGTTCTGCCACCTCCAGAAGGGAAGGTACCAACAGCCACTGGTGCAGCACAGTTCTGCCTCCCACTCAGCCAGAGCTGCCCAATTTGGAACTTTTCTTCTACCCACAGAAATTCTGGAGATCCCCCCCACACCTCCAGCCTGAGGCACGGCCAAGGAGCACGTTGTGCAGCGCGCGTGTAAACTGCTCCGGGAGGGGGGAGATGTTAACACAACGTCCTTATTTGTCTGTGAAGAGGAGTGAAAACATGAAGGTTGCTATTTCAGTCTAGTCCATGGCTTGAAATATGGAGACAGCACACAAGAGCACTAAAAATATTTTGCCCAATTTTGAGAGGGACTCAACTGGGGCAGCAAACACTGAAAACACCGGAACCGGAACAATTCTTTCTGCTCCCAAAACAAAGCCACACTCCAAAAATTCGCGAGTACATCGGTTTAATTAAATAAACCCATTTTCATTCACCGTGTCTGGTATTTGTTACCACTGGCACAGAGAAATAAAATGCCATCTTTATGTACACAAAATGATGTAAGCAGTCAAGTCTCTCAGCCTCTGATAACGTCCCCAAGGCAAAGCAGAACAGAAAAGCGGCGCATTCAAGATTTGTGATTGCTCATTCTCAAAGACACAAAATTCAGCTGAGATTGTGCCTTTCAAACACAGACAGTCTCTAACAGACAAGTGTATTGCCATGCATAATAAGGATAAACTGCAACAGCATCAGGAAACAGTCTGGAAAGCGAGAGCACTGTACAAGAATGCACCATTTTTGGAAAGGTTTGATTGGGGTTTTGGGTTTTTTTGAAGTTATCAGCAACAAAAAAAGCTCTCAGGAGCTGGTACTAAGTTATACTGACAGAAATTCTGAGGGACAAAGTATTGCTAGAACAGTCCTACTAAAACAAACCAAACTACCCTGGTAAAATCAACAGCATCACCAGTTCTTTGTCCATTTAACTGATGAAATCATAGCATTTTCATGCTGATGAACTGAAGGCGACAGGAAAGTTGAACACTTTCAGAGACCTTAAGCAAACTAGGATGTTCTCCAAGTTTTCCAGAGCAAGAATATTAGTCTTGCCAGTTTGCAGCAGAGGCACTAACTGCTTTTTATGTTAGAGAAAGCTGTCGTTGGGCAGTTTTACTACTTAATCAAAGACGTAAACACAAAAAGCATTTAAAAGCTTCAGATTCAATTACATTGTAATGCATTATTTTTTATATATGTATGTAAACACACACAAAAATAAACCCTGGATATGGAAGATGATAAACAGCAGAAGGTAATAAAAACATATAAACCCAGTAATAAATAGTTCTCAGTACCAACAAACATGGTTATCAGATGCAAATGCCAACACAAGGCATTTAACAGGCATCTGAGGTGACAAGATCAATATTTCTCAGCTTATGTGGAGGTCACCTGAACTACTTAAAAGGATGAGATGCATATAAATTTTCCTCAGAATGAGTGATGTATAGGTAAGGGCAGACCAAACTAACTCTTCTAGTCTTACATAAACAGCTGGGAAGCACAGATTTACTAAACACAACTTCCAGTATGTTCTTCCCAGCCCAAGAAGCCTCATCTTTTGATGGCCCTGAGAAGATTGACAAAAACAGCTCTGTTTCAACGTTTCAAGCCTCCAAACTCCAGCAGAAAATGGCAATGACATCCACGGAAACTGCAGTAAAGGCAGGGTGAGCAGGAACATTTTATGGTACCAATCTGTGCACCGGAATCCCTCAGAGTCCTGTTAAGTTTAGCACATGCTGCAAAAGTTCTGTTTAAGCAGTTCTTCTGAAGGCAGTAACGTGCACTCGCACAGCATCGCTTAAAGATTTTCAAAGTTCTTAGCAAATACAGATTGGCACGTTCACCTACAGTGACAGCGAAACAGAAGCAAGCAGTTGTTTCATCATTTTCACATATTCATCACATAACCACAGAAAATAAACCCGTTTTAAGGAGGATCAGGACCACAAAGTGCAACAGAGCCCAAAGACCCAAGGGAAGTTTGCAGCTCTCTATTAATAAACTGCTTTGCCAAAGTAGGAGTTGTTGTCACCGTTGTGAATAATGTTCATTTCAGCTATCTGACAGAATAAAAAATAGCACTGAAAGAGGTAATTTTGCTTAACTTACACATTCAAAATGTTACAGGAGGAGGCTCTTAAAAAATAAAATTACATCTCTTGACTTTGTTTTGCAGCTTTCCAAGGAAAGACAACAAATCCAGTGGACACTACCTTACGAAGCAAGCAAATGACAGTTCTGAGCAATCCTAATCTGATTTGCCATCTGTTTCAATAGCTATGGATTTTCACCTGTCGAGACAGATGGCACTTTGACAAAGCCATTTAAAAATACGATAGGAAAGAAACACAGAAAGATGCTGAGGCAATCACCTCCTGTAATAAATGGCACCAACCCAGCAGTAGCAGTCATGCATATGAAATCATCAGGCCTCTGCAACTGCTGTCTTCAGAAAAGCCTGTGCAGTTGGTCATTTAAATACGCAGACAGGTAAATTAATTCAAAGCAAAAATTAACTGGAATACACCTTTAAGAAAAGAAGCCTGCCCATCACACCAAGCTTTTACAACTAAAGAAAGCATCTTCTGTTTTGAGGCTTTGTTGTTGTTTGTTTTTAAAGCAAATCTCTGTGCCAGTAGTTAAAAATTCAGTAACAAAGATGATTATTTAGGTGAGAACTGTGCTTCTCCCACAGCCATAGATTTTGCTGCTGACTTACTGGCTAAATATCCAACCCAAGCACTGGTCAGGGAAAGGAGCTAGAGCAGCAAGATTCATCTGCACGCAACTCCTTTCACAACACACTTTAAACCCTTCAGATGAAATTCAGGGCAATATTATCACAAAGAATGATTTTAAAGGACTAGGGGGGAAAACCCTGTAGAATAAACTAATCTAGCACTTGATTAACTATTTTCTTACTTTCCTAAAGAATAACCACAGAAATAATAATTTTGCTTTGTTCTTTCTCTAGCTGCAAGATCAATCATTAGCCTCGGCTCTCTCAAACTGCTTGTAATAAATCTTTCATATTTTCACAGTCCCGGATCACCAGGCAACGTGGAGCTCCCAGGAATGCAAATACTGCAAAACACACTTGATGCTCTAATACAAATATACAGACTATGATGAAGCAAATCATGACTTCTACAAGTCGGGTATTTCCGTCATAATAATCATTCCTAACTCACAAGTGAAAGAAACACTGTGCACGGACAAAAAAAACAACCCCAGACCAAAAAACAGCTCCAACTTATTTGCCATCAACGTGTCGTCATCTACAAAAATCCCAAGTTCATTAAGCTCTTGGAAAAGCCAAGTAGAAGAATGTAAAGTGCAACACTTCTTTTTTCCCCCCTGTGATAACAAACAAGATATTCCAGATTTTAGAAGACTCGTCTCAAGCTTGATTCAGTTCAGTGTCAGAGTGAATTCCACTGGAGCTGCTTAGCTCGTTTGGACAGTCTCTTACAGTTTCTTCTTAATGAAAACAAAAAACTGGATGTAGAAGCCCCCTCATCGACAGAGATCCCACGCAGGAGGCAGCGAGACAAACATACCCAGGGTGTACAACAGCCAAAGAGAGAAAAATTACAACAGAGGACCCCACAACATTCACCCCTGTGTTTTTATCCCTGCTCTGAATGCACAGCGTGCACCAGCACGGGCAGGAAAAGCAGTATATTTGGCTAGCAAGCAGACATCTTACATTTCCAGCATGAGAAGAGCTTCCTGGCCAAAACCAAAGGTGTGAGGTAAAATGGGCACTTTCAGTTTTCCCACAGAAACCATTCTGAAACAGCAAACTGCTATCTTTTGTGGGTTCCTCTTATAATGTTAATTAAAGCATCAATCTGGAGGCTAAGGAGATGCAATGCTTTCACACCTTCTGTTGCAGCAGGCAAAATGAAGTAAGAGCCTACAACCATCAAACAGCACAAACAGGGGCGTTAAGTCAATGTATAGATTTGCTCCAAGGGAACGATAGGTTATTAACAACATCACACCAACACCAAACCCGTAAGGAAGCCTGTTTCTGCAGATGACTGCACTGGGGGGCCTGACGTTCAGAAATCCCTTCCAATAAGAAGGAGGAGTAGCTGCAAAATTGGAGAAGAAAAAAGCATGATAGTACAACATCACATTGCTTTTAATCAGTGCAAGCAGTCTGTTAAATTTAGAATGCAAAGCACTGGAACATAAGCCAATCTAAGCAGGAGTTAACCAGTGTTATTTGGCGTTTACGTTCTTCCCAGGTGGTTCACATATACCTTGTACATGAGGAAAAAAAAACCCCACAAAACGTGCAACAGACACAGTTCTCACTGGAGGGGAGAATCTGCCAAAAGATTTCCAAGAGAGACGGCAGTGAAAGCTAATCCCTCCAACCTGCAATCCCGTGACACAAAATTCACTAACAATTGGTTCCTATTGCCAAGTGAATATAGAATATTAAGTAAATACAGAATAAATATTTTGACACCTTATCAGCTCCGACAATTTAGACTGAAGACAACCTAATGTAAGTGCTTTCTTTGCAGCTGTCTAACATCTGTAAACGTGTCTCCATAGGCACCGTAGCCATAAAAAGATGACTTGTTCTAACTCAGTTTAAAGAGCAATTCAAGGGATGCAAGCAAGTACCAACGGACGCTCTCCCTTTGCAGGGAGATCCCCAAGCACAGGGATCCACTTTCACAGGTCTGAGAACACCAACAGGTTGTTTCTCCTGGATTTCCAAAGGGTGCAGTCTGCAGCTCCACTGAACTTCAGGGATTCGTCTGGGAATTAGCGACAGAGTGAAAGAAATGTTTCTGCAAAGAGAGGTTAGCCAAGAAAGCTCTTTGGCACGTAGAAGGACTACCGGGGAGAGTGCCTGATGTTTGAGAGTCCCGAGAGGGTGAGCAACAGCAATGCTCTTTCCTTTAAAGCAATTCTATAAGGAAACAAGAGCCTTCTCAGTAATCTGCAGTATAGAGTTTACCCAAAGAAGGCGGTTAAAAAGTGAAGATGGAAACGGCTCCTGTGGCCTAAAGGCAGCGCAGAGGCTGGTTGCCTGTTGGGAAGCACACACCAGTGCCAGGGTGGCACCACCAGCCCCAGAAGGAGGTTTCCAGAGGCTCTCTATTCGCCATGGTGAAAGTTCCTGGAGAGATTGACCCTCCCATATAATTGCTCCATATTACCCATAGGAGCAAAGTCAAATGAAGAGAGAAGGGCCGGCCTTACTGGAAGTCATTATCAGTAACCACAACTGGCAGAACAATTCCAGTAACCTACTAATGGACTCTATCGGTATTTCCTCAAATTTTACATGCTGCCCGCGGAACGAGCGGCGCTGGGAGTGCTGGTTTTCATTATTTCCTCCCGTTTAGAACACACGATTTGGATTATAGCCTCAACTAAAGCTAAAACCCCTCAAAACCAAGCAACACAGCCTTGGGTATCCAACGCTGACCTGGTGAAAGAAGAGCTCTACCCAGGTTCCCTGTCATTACTGATCCATGGGGCACGCACAGACAAGACAGATGCACAAGCTGTTTATGATGTGTGCTGTAACAAGAAAGATTGAGCCACTTTTCTATTTTATCTAAAGCTAAATGAACTGTTCCACTACTCCACAGGCTCCTAAGTAAGCAAGAAGACAACACAAGAGGGAACATCTTCCAGAAAAGCCCCATCATCTAAAAAACTTTGCAATTAATATATTTTTCATTTCCAGTGAAGCTAAGACAGAAATGAAGTGAGATGACAATCCAGTCTTAATTTAGTATTTTCATCTGCTGTGGTTTTGAGGGTTGGTTTGGTAGATGTAGAAAGCTGTATGGTGTTCAGCCAGGACTTGGTCAAAGTACCTCATATTACAACTACCTACCTGCTTGTTGCTGAAGTTCAGAACACGATTCTTACAACAGCACAGTTAACTAAACAATATAATCACAGAATAGTGAGGGTTAGAAGGGACCTCTGGAGATCGTCTCATCCAACCCTCCTGTTAAAGCAGGGTCACCCAGGATAGCAGTGTCCAGGTAGGTTTGGAATCTCTCCAGAGAAGGAGACTCCACAACCTCCCTGGGCAGCCCGGGCCAGGCTCTGCCACCCTCACAGCAAAGAAGTTTCTCCCCCTGCTCAGACAGAACCTCCTGGGTTCCAGTTTGTGCCCATTGCCCCTTGTCCTGTCACTGGGCACGGCTGAACAGAGTCTGGCCCCAGAGAAGAGGGGAACCTCCCTTGATCTGCTGGCCACATTCTTCTTCATGTACTTCAGGACACCATTCTTGGCCATTAGGGCTCATTGCTGGCTCACGGTCAACTTGTTCACCAGCACTCCCACGTCCTTCTCTGCAGAGCTGATTTCCAGCAGGTCACCCCCTCCCCTGTGCTGGTGCAGGGGGCTATTCCTCCCCTGGGTTCAAAATTTAAAGCGTATGCTACATGTAAACCACCTACAATCCAAACTCAGGATGCAGTTCATTAATGGGTGAAGATCTCAACATTCTTCTGTCCCCATTTCACTGTGTTCTTAGACTTGTCTTTTTATCCTAGACTGAACAAGATGCATTCTTCCAGAAGTGTGACTAGACTCAATATAAACAAGTGTCTCCAGTGAAAGCGCTTTGCATCTTTCACTTGACAACAAAAGTAAGGCTCCCAAAAGGTTCTAAGCAAAACTGTCTGATCAGGCTAAACCAGGAGTGCTTTAGTGGGAACCTGGATCTAGCTCTGCTTACTGTCCCAGGCTGGGCACAAAGTACGTGTCCTCAGCAGATGGAAGTCGATGCTTTTATCAGACCCCTGGTAAAGCAACACACTGAGATATCTGCACAGCCCGCCACTCAGCAGCCAAGAATGAGAGGAATCTCATTTTCATGCATTAGTGCAGAGCTTCCCATTAAGTAAACTCAAGAATGATGTTTATACAGTAACATAAGAACTTTCCAGAGGTGCAGCCTGTATTTGAGAAAACTGGAAATAATCATTATTTAACACATCCATACGCATCAAATGAAATCCAACAGCTTGGTTTTACTGGAGGTTCCAACAGCAAATAACAAGCAAGTGCTCCTGGCCTTAAAGACTAATGAAGTGAGCAGCCACACTGCTATAAAGAAATGACATGTCACATTAGAATAAGAAGTGATTCTCAAATTCCACAAAAGAAATTCTATAAAACTCCAGACTCTGTTCAAAAGATGCACCTACTTTTCAGAACCAACCCATGTAAGGATGATTTCAGTACTTGTCACAGTCCTAATTTCAATACAGACCTTGGGGGGGGGGGGGAAGCTGCCCTAGTTAAGAAACAGTGTTGAAAGGAAAGCTAAAAACAAATAAAACATGCATCACTGACTTGTTTATTTCTGAAACGAGCAAGAAACTTCAGAGGCAAAGGCAGGGCTCTGAAGTTTGAAGTGTGGTTTTATATACTCCCCCACCCCTTCCCAAATCAAGGCCATAATGTTGTTTCTAAGGTTAAGCCCAAAACCAAAAACCAGAGCTGGGTTTTAGTCCCACCCCCCTTTTTCCATTATATATTCAGATAATTTTTTCACACTGTGTTGCGAGGGTTTGTTCTTTAGTTTCTACAAGCATTCATAAAGAGCTCAGATAGTTACTCTTTCCTGCAGGTACATGGAAGTTCATGCAAAAACCTTTACATTTGATACAGATGAGAAGCAACCTAGGTTTTGTGCACACGTGTGGTGGGTTCGTTGGTTTTTGTTTGGTTGGTGGGTCAGCATCCCCTGCCCGGCCTTCCTGCCAATACAATTTATTTTAGACATATAGAGATACAAAAATATTGCTACAGCCATCAACGTCGGGGAAATTATTGATTACAAGGTTTTTTAAAGCAATCCAACTATAATAATAAACCTTGTAAGACAAATAAAATCTTTGGTTTAGTGGTTTGGGGTAGGTTTGGGTTTTTTAAGTCCTAAATACAGCACAGGAAGATGAAAAGCACTAGCTGGTTTTACTCTAATGAAGCTCAAGCTATTTTTAGAGGGAAAACCTCTTTTAAATCTTGAAGTGCTTGGCTGATTTTCACATTCTTTTATTAAGTTATTTATAAATAATAACGATACCCATGAGAGCATCTTCCTTCATTGCCTGCAAGCTTTGAACATCCCCGAATTCTCATTAAACTACTTAATAACTTGCTCATCCAGTCATATAATTACAGTCACCAAATAAGCAGGGAAGTTTCTTTTTTTTTCCAGCAGACGTGAACTGTCTCCCTCACCGAGCAGGATTTACTATTAGAATAAGACAAGAGAGAAGCTGTGCTCAGTCTGGTGTTGCAGTGAAGCACACGATATGCCAAAGTCTCATATTCAGCCCGGGACTGTTACGGGGGAAGACGATCCAGCCACTTACAAAGTGGCCTTGTGTCGTTCTGCCACGAATCTTCAAGAGACAGAGGTTCTGCCAGCAGGCTCAGAGATAAAACCCATTCAATCCCATGCACAGATAAGGCTAAAGGAGGGAAGCGCTGATGCAGAACTGCGATCGAGAAAACTGCAGCAATAGGAGACAGCAGAAAGAGAAAATAGATTCCTATTTTGAAACAGGATTACAGAACAAGCTGTTTGTTGCATCTTTAAGTAAGCTTCTGCAATACCAAAAATCCTCTTTTGTTCAAATCCCTTCCTTGAGAACCATTTTATTCATGCTGCCACTCAGACAGGGCCTACAGCCCTGCTTAAAAAGCCCATGGTATGGATATTCAATGGGAAGTCAATCAGTAAGGTAATTAATTACTGCAGTCATCCTGACTGGCTGGCTGGGGCACCAGCCCGCACTGCTAATGCAATAGTTTCTCAAACTTCCTTATTCCAGACAGGAAGAAAACAAGCCAGTGGTATTTGGGAAAACACCGACACGCTATGGCCAGAGCTCTTGCCATTAATGGCCAGAGAGAAACATTTTAACTCGGATTCCTTCACCTCTCCTTGCACTGAATCTTCCAGTTCAATAGGCAAAGAGCTGCAGCCTTCCATTACTGCTGCACACCAGGTCTGCAGCCAAACGACACGGTGTTCAGTGCTGCCTGGCAAAGAGTCCAACGCGGGGCCACGGACGATGTGAACTGTCCTCTCAGAGCAGATCTGCTTTGCTTTTTCCTACCTGCTACACAGCAAAGGAAATCACTCAGCTGTATTAAAATCAAGAGAACGGAGCGACAAGAACAGCACATTCTGCTTTGACAGGAACAAAAAATAAGTTTAGAGGCAAGTTTTGCAATTAAAAAAAGGAAAACCAAACCAAACAAGTCCTGATTGGGCCTGACTGCAGCAGAGCTCAGCAGTTCTGAGGCTGCAGAGCAGGCAGGCAAGCAGACACCCAGGGAAGAAGCTCATCACACTCCTCCCTCTCTGCTGCTTCCCCAATCACCTTGGGAAGGAAAAGGCATTGGTGAATTAACTGGTTTTCCCATGGGCTCTCTTTCCAAGAGAAGATCCAAGTGTTGCAGTGATGAACCACGTGTCTGGAGCAGCTCCTGCCCAGGCATCTGGGTGTCCTTCCCCTACAACTGGAGGTGAGGGAGGGAATGGAAGGGGCAAAACAAGCAGGTGTTGGGTTTTAATCCAATCCTGAAGGTCCACTGAAATCCATAGAAACCTGAGCAACAGCACAGCAAATGGAAGTCAGGCTGTGTGGCACCAAGAATGGGGATAACAAAAGAAAATTAAATTACATTATGGTAGGAAACTGACACCTTTTTCCCAAAAGATCAACACATCTGTCACCAAAAACTCTGTCAGGTGTCTCTGCATCTCACCTGCTCTGGGTGACCCTGCTTTAGCAGGGGGGTTGGACAAGATGATCTCCAGAGGTCCCATCCAACCCCCACCACGCTGCAATTCTCTGATCTCATCAAGCTGATTCCTCTGTGCAAATCAGGACTGAAGTGAAAATTTGTAAGCAACATTAATATTTAGAGGAAAAATGGTCAACAAGTCTCTCCCTGTACTAAGACCTGGACTGGATTACTAACGAAGTTTGAAAGCAGTTTCCTGGTGATTGCTGAATTTGGCCGTTTCTGCCCAAATGACAGGAAATTTGAAACACTTCTGCTGAAAAATGAAATGCAAACCAGCAATAAAAATATGTAGTACTCCAGAGGAGTTCACACACATGAATCACTGCATGAAGATTAATTTCTCCTAATCATCTCCATGAAGCAGGTATGTATTATTAATAGCACCATTATGCAACTGCTGCGGATTCCCGTTATTTCTTTTGCTCACTCTTATTTCTCTTCTCTCTTTCACATGCAGAACATACCCCTCTGATTTCTTTGCTCTGCTCCTTTTTTCCTTCCAGATTTCTCACCCAGTTATTCTGGCCCCCCTGCCCTGTCTGTTCCCAGTGCTCACCATTTTAAGGCACACAGGAATGGTTTATATCCTCAGCTAGACCGAACACTTAGAGCAGGATCATCTCCTCTACCTGCAGCACTTACACCCGATACTCCAAGCTGAATTATTTTTTCCTGGATAGACTGACAGCCTGCATAGCAACGCTCACCAGAACCAGGCAGTCATCTGGCAACAATTAAAAACACAGCTAATGATACCTGCACCAGCACAGGCACCTGCTTCAGCACCAGCCACTTCTTCTGGAAAAGGACAAATAGCTAATTATTGAGCACTGGAGCTGAATAAGAAAACAATAGTCATATAGTGGCCCTACAACAACAGAACAAATCTACTACACCAAATGCAGGCAAGCACTAAGTGGCCTAGTTTTCATCATTGGTAATAAAACCTGTGATTTCTATTGAAACCTGAGAAGCCTTCATCAACTTTTACACAGATTCATCAGTGTGACCCGATACATCAGTCACATACAACACAGCCCTAGCACAAGGGGAATCTGCACTCCCATACACACACAATATTGCAAATGTAATCAAACACATTAGTCCCTTCTTTGCTGACTTAGACTAGCTCATCAATAACTGCACAATTTCTCAGGGCAAACACTAAGTTGACAGGACTCTTTCCTCTGAGGCAGCACTTTCAGAGCAGTTTCAAAAACGCTAAGCTAGATCTATTCATCAAAACTGTTTCCTTTAGATGGAAAACAGTATTACAAGAAAAAGGATGGCTTGTTTACCTCCCCAGCCAAAAGCACACAAACAGAAAAGAGGGGACAAACACCTCTGCTGAACATCACAGAGCTGAGAAAACAAGCATTCAAAAATCAACTGCAAACATGACCATGCTAGACTGGGCATTTCTTTCAGCATCTTGCATGCCAAAAAAATATGAGGTATTAGGTAAAAATATTAACAGGGCATCAATATTTGACAAGACCTGTCTTCCAGCCCTGTTTTAATTAAGAGGTGTTAAAAATTTTATTAAAAAGTTTAGGCATTATTGTCTTTCTCTCCAGAGAGGTAAAATGATCCTTAAATTGCCTCCTACCCACAGTCAATAAAACTTCTAGACAAATCTCCTTTCTCAACAAAACTCAAAATGAACCGAGTTCTAAAATGAACTGAACCAGCAGCGAAGCTTTCAGAGAGAGACCAGCACGATACGCAGCCCAGAACCGGGGCGTGGAGGCGCAGAACCCTGCGTGCCCCCAGCACCCCAGCCTGGAGGGCACAGCACCCTTGTGCCAGAGGCACCGGCACAGCATCCGGCCCCACCCCAGGAAAGGCGATCCACACGGATCCGCCATCCTCACGGCTTCGTGGACAGCAGTGCAGCAAAGGTCTGCCCAGCCTTTCTGCTGTTGTGATTCCTTTGGTGCTTAATACACACCAAAGTTTTGGCCTCACAGATTCTTTATTTCCCCTCCTTTTTTAGGATTACCTACATACGTGACATTAAGACAGAGAGATTCTCCTTCGTTCTTCTTTGTGACGTTCAAAACGTGACAGAAAAATAACAAAGCAGGTTTAGGCAAAACCAGAGGGCTCAGCTTCTCTCCAAAGTCCCTCCCAGAGAAGAGTTTTCCGGCTCTCCTGTCACTCCCAAGCAAGATCCCACCACCAACAGTAGTGCCTCGGGCTGCCAGCACACCTTTTACAGAGCAGTCATGGAAAACATGGCCAAGAGTAAACCTGAGTTTCTGCTTATCCTGTCTCGCACGGTAATGCATAAAGAAAAAGTCTCAGACGAGTCTGGTACTCTGCAGTGGAGTAAGAGCTCATATAGCCTCCATTATCAGATCATGGAATAAATATGTAATAGGTTAAAGTACTTAATATCATAAATTAAACAGGGTCAAGGCCAAGTGAACGCTAATATCTGATAGGAATATGTCATTCCTGGGGCATTATTTCATTGCTTTGCAGCATGCAATAATACATTTACAAAGTTCCCATCTGTGTTTTTCAAGGCTTTTTTTGTAGGTTTCACAACTTCACTACAAATACATTTGTATTTTTACTGTTGTGACTTTGTGACAACATATATATATGTATCATGTAATTTTATCAATTAGTCTAGCACCAGAATTTACTGCGCTGCAAATAATCAGCACCAAGATTCACACAAAGCTTCTCAGCTTATCCTAGGACCATGCTTGGTGTTATCTGTCAGCTCCTGGTGATTTCTTGGGACCTTTTTCTAGCTTTTACAGTTTTTTGGCATTAATAGCTCATTAACTGCCTTGTCTGAAGACAAATATGTTGAAATTCTTTAATAATTTCCTCTGCCAGTATCTATTTCTGAGCTTACTGATAATTCTGAAATGTTGAACATCTTGCAAGCTTTGATTTCTCGCCAAGGTTTTCTTCTGCTTCTACACCAGGTTTCTTCACACACCTTACAGTTATCTCCACTTTGCAGTCATACTGCAGGATGAGTTTTGGCCCTATTTCCTGAAGATCTCCAACTCACCTTTATTTCTTCTTCTCTTCTTCTCGATGTCGTGTTTTGCATGGGTTTTGGGGAGTTTTTTTGTTTGTTTGTTTTTTAAATCTTGACATTTCCAAATAATCAACTAGAAGACAGTTTAACTGTTTCTGAAACTGCCCTGTTGAATTCTATTTTTCAGGTGGTTTTATCCTAAAACACACACTGGAGAATTTATAATGCTTAATGACATCAAAGTAGCCGCCGACCCAGTGAATGCAAGGCTCTAGTTTTGAAGACATCTGCTAGGTAACATTGACACAATGTTTTAAGCTTTCCTCTCTTCATCATTTCCATTTTTTTTTAAATAGTGCCCTCAGAGGAATGCCAGTTTCTTAGAGAAGTATATTTTACAACTCCACAAATATTTGATTTGTAGCTTTCTTTTCTGTGGTGCCCTCAGAGGAATGCCAGTTTCTTAGAAGTTCATTTTACAGCTCCGCAAATATTTCATTTGTAGCTTTCTTGAACAAAACGCCAAATGTATAAAAGTATTTACTACCCCTCCAATAAAAAAAAAAAAGAGGGGAAAAAACCCCAACCAAACACAAAGAATCAAATTTACTCAGATAACTGACAGTGATTCTTCAAAGTATGACACTAACCTTCAATACTGATCAGATGGTTTTTTCCTGGAAACTATTTCCTGATCATACACATTTAATAATAAATTCAACCTAACAAAAGTTCAATCTCTAAATCAATTAATTTCTAAGTTTTAAAGGTATTAAAGAAAGCTGAGGATAAAGCAGTGGGGTAAGCAACAATCCTCCCCCCCAAAAAATAATTAGTTTTCATTTCCTGTAAAAGCTTTTTGCTCAGTTCAAAGCACATTTGAAAGAGCCGAGGGTAATTTTGCATTTATTTTCAGTGAACGCCTGCCCTCTTGTGTAAACCTGCAGCTTAGCATCAGCACAGTGAGGAACACAGAGGCAGGAAGATCCGGGCTATTTCTTGACTATCTAGAAAAGATGAGCCTTCCAGCGCTTGCCCTTCTGAACGCGCTGCTTCTCCTGACTGGGGAACACATGCAAAGCAGCTACTTATCACCTAACGTCCTCTCTGCAGCATGAAGAAAAAGAAAGTCTTTCTGGGCTGTTTGTTATCTAGGTCAATAAATAGCTGCAAATCCACGGTAGTTTACACAGGTAGTTGGGAAATAGCCTCTCCCATCACCTTTTGTACATGTTCAGTAGAGACAAAAGGAAAAGAGGTTCTCCTCTGTCTGACTGACAAATGAAGAAGAAAGAGAAACAGCTGAATCATTGGGACTTTTGGTTTTGTTTTCTAACCCTTACCCCAGTTAATGTACTGTGAAGGCATCTACTTTCTTAAAAACAGGAGGCCAAGCATGAAGTCAGAGTCACAAGTGAACTGCAGAAGCCCACTGCAGACAAAATATACATGTCAAGACAAGACCCCGAAGTCAAAATCACTGAAAACCACTATTACTACGTGGATTTCAGTCACCACGAGCAATTTAATGTTTTCCAGCTGCATAAGTAGCAGCGCTGACACAGAAAACACAGCATAAGACAGTAATTGTGGACAGTACCTACAAAAGAACAACGCTTCACCCATACTTGAAATTAAGAGGAAGAAGAGGAGAGGTTAAGACACCTTCAACAGAAGTGAAAAACAAGTGACACCTACTTTCGAAGGTGTTCATGTTCCTTCAGGAAAAGTTCTGTTCTTCTGTTATTCACTCCAGACCCACTTTTATATGATCTAAAATGAGACAAACAATAATCCTAAATTAAAAAACACTTTTTCCAGAGGTTTTTCATTAGACAATATTAACTAATTCCCATACCTATCATGCTTTGTTACTTGGAAGCGGCCAGGTGGAAAAGTTCCAGACATTTTTAATGTGATTTGGCATAGATTAAGTGTTTTGCTTTAAAAACATGAATTCCTTTTCAGTTAAAAAAAACCCAAAAACCACCAAAGCAGAATCTTGCTATAACACTCAAGATGACTTACTCGATATCTTTTCGTACTGATCCCAACAGATTCTCCCGTTCTCGTATTGCCAAGAAGTTTGCTTTGGTTTTGTGGAATTCATGTGTGTAATCCTGTAATGAAACAATTACTCCAAAATGAGGATCATGAGATCAATGTAACAAAACCATACACTCCAGTAAGATCCCTCTTTTAAAAATGTTAACTGTTCTCATGTTGTGTTGGAATCTCCTGCTACTGGTTGAATCAGAAGCCCCAGTGAAACCTGTTTATTTGGCGTGGTGAAGATATTCTTGGGTTTATTTATTTAAGTTACACCAGATGAAAAAGTCTTTTCTGAGCAGTGAAGAGAACACTTTTTTTTTTCCCCCCCCTTTAATGTTCAAGTTGCAACTTTACACCTGAAAACATTTCAGGCAGCTGTTTCTTGATAAGCAGTTTAACTGGCAACTGGTGTCTGCCAAGACCAGTTACATTTGGCAGAATTTTTCATGTCAATGTTGTGGCTCTCACAAAACACAGTGCTTTTTATATTGTGTATCACACAGGTACAAAACAGAAGTCAAATTGCATATGTCCAGCTGATAATAAACCATGCATTTTTTTAACACTATTACACCATGAAAATAGTTTGAAACATGGTTGATTTATAATACTAATTAGTAGCTTTAGCCATCACACTTCCTTCAACTCCCTTTATCAGTTTAGATGGTTTCACAATTGTATTTTCTTATTTTAAACGTGCTGTTCCCTCTCATACTGCACATGAGACCACATGGACAAGATAATCCATCACAGCACCTTCCCTTTTGCCATCTAAAAGACACCTACACAAGCTGAGGTGCTTCACTCTTCTTACCAAGGTGCCAGTCACCAGTACTCTCAACTCAGAGTTCACTGGTTGGCGAGAAGACAAATGAGCTGGGATCAGTGGCGTTTAAATCTTCTGGTAAGACACTGAAGAATGCTGTGATACCAGCATTGCTAATCATTTAAGCAACAAATTAAGAGCAAGGAGGACACGTGTCTGTTACCTGCAAGATGTCTCTGTGACGCTGTAACGTATGCATCAGCGCAGCGTTCAGGGACGGGACTCCCGCGCTGTTGGTGTATTCTGCCATTTTGTCATTTATTCCAGTAAGCTAGAGGAAGAAAAAAGAACCAAAAACAAACCCAAAAAACATCCAAAATCATGAAATGGCTGATGCTCGTAAGGAAGTTTCAGTGCCTAAATTGAAGGAGCTAGTTCTAACCACACACACCCCTTCAGAAACACTTGTGCAGCACCCACACTGGTATTGCCTAACATCCATCACTGCACTGTGAGATTTGGTAGATGCTGAAGTAAAACCACAGGAACATGAGTTACCTTTCCCAGAAGTTGTTCAATCTCCACAGCCATGGTCTCAAACATTCTGTCCTGGCTTGAGCCATTTAAAAGAGGAGTTGTATCAGAGCTAAGGGAGGAGAGGAGCAGCAGTTATTGACAAGTACATCGTGAACGGGGAAACGCTGGTGTTGGGCACTGGCAAGCTCCACTACACAGGTTTCCTCATAAAGAGATGAGCTGAACTCAGAAAAATTATTTTTATTTGCTATAGATACCTTTAAAACTTATCTGAACTAACTACACAGTACCACCTGCGGAAAACATGCCTGACACCACTCATCTACTACCAGTGCGTGCCAGCACCAATGCCCTTTTCTCCCCAACTTTTAAGCTCAATTTATTTATTTACTGGCAGGAGGGAGCACTGCACTATTAGCATGTTACACCAGCTAGATAATTACACCTTAGTAACACAGAGCTAAAACAACCTGCTGCCATATTAAGCAATCAGTGTTCTACAGAGCAATGGAAACCGCATCATTTTCCCCACTCACAGCTCCCCCACGTAGGCTTCCCTTGTGCTTTTTAAGATAAACTAAACCCACAACGAGAAGTCATATCTCAGCAAAGAACAGAAGAACAATGCTCAGGGTGCCAACCCTCAGATGTAGGACAACTAATACCTTTCAGAGGCTATTCTTTGCTCTGGTGAGTTACCATAACTAGGATAAGAGAAGGAAGTTTTGCACAGGACAGCAAAAATAACAACAACAATTAGATTATCTGGCAAGTAAAAGCTCAGAGGCAGGATTAAACGAGACTAGAACTGACATGGTTACTCTTGAGGCTCCCTCAAGCCTCCAGAACCAGAAACTCATGGAGAGGTTCAAAATTTATTCAATGATCAAATAAAATAAAATAAATAAAATAAAAAGATCAACACGCATATGTAGTCACACCCACAACTGATACACAGCGTTGGGACCCACAGTTACTGTGCAAAGAATGGCATTTTTTAAAGGTTTTTGTAAAGCTAGAAAGGCTTGAAAAGTTTTATCACCTTCATTCTTCAATCAAATGCAAATCTGCCTAAAGCAAATAGAAATTAAATAAATATATGTATGGATATATATAACTATCTAGTTCATATCTACATATGTAAGTAAAATATAAGGAGATCTCATTATTACTACTTAGGAGAAAGCCAGAAACAGCTGCCCCTCCTGAATAGAGGGTTAGTCCCCTGTGCAACGTCGGACCAGTAGCAGCTGCTCAGTGCTCCAGTTCCCTTACCAGCAAAACAGGGATTCCAAATACCACACCTGCCCACCTGGGAGACAGAAGGTGAAACTCCTCTAATATCCAAGTCCCTGAAAAGCTCCCGATAGTTTAGTACAAGAACAACTGGAAAATCAGCTGGTGCAGGGAACGTGAGAAAGCTCTATCCCCAGCTCACACACTAACCCCACAGCTACAGCCCGAAGCTCTCGGGACACAGCACTGCAGCCCCCACACCTTTCTGACTTACTCTCCAATACCGTTCAATCCTGACCAAGGCCAGCACCACAGCCTCGAGAAGCCCTGAAAGGAGCTTCTCAAAGAGCAAAGCAGAAGAACCGCAGGTGGGACCAGCGCCCGGCAAACTACAGAAGCAAACCGCGCACCGCGAGCGGCATTTAGAATGTAAGGAAAGGGGCTAGTACCTATACCTGTCGCGCCTTCCGTCTCGGGTGCTGCTGTAGCTGGTGCAGAGTTTGCTGAAGGAAACCAGCTTCAGGTCCAGCTCGTTCTCCAGCTGCCTCGCCTGCTTCCGGAGATCTGCACGGGGCGGCCGAGAGCGGGGGAGGTGTCACACACCCGCACCGGGACCCCCGCGCCTCCAGGGGCTGCCCCGGGCAGGGGGGAGCGGAAAAGGGGGGCCTGGCAGGCGGGGAAGCGCCCCGCGCTCCTAACGGGGGGACGCGCACGGGCCCTGCCCCACACGCCCGGGAGGGCCCGGCCTGCGGAGCCGCCCTCTCACCGCGGGCCCCGGAGCCTCCCCGGCCACGGGGCTGAGGCGGGCACCGACGCCTCATGGCTGAGGGGCCGCCGGGGCCACCGCAGCCTCCGGGCGCGGCCGGTACCGGTCCCCTGGAGAGGGGGAGAGAGAACCCGGCGGCGGTTCCGCCCTACCCGGACGGGGCCGCTTCCCCGGGAGGGCCCCTCAGCGCGCAGCCGCCCCGTCCCCGCTGCCCTCAGGCCCCACTCGCCTTCCCAGTAGTTGCTGCTCCCCGCCGCCATCTTTGTTGTCCAACGTCAGCCGCGGCCCGGCGACACCGCGCCGCCGAGAGGAGCGGAGCAGAGCGGAGCGGAGCAGAGCGGCTGCCTGGCAGCGCGGCGCCCGACGGGGCGGGCGGGGCCTCGGCTGCAGCGCCCCCAGGGGCCGGGCGGCGCCTCGCACCTGCACCCCCCCCCCCCCCCCCCCCGGGGGCGGGGCCGCGCACCGGGGGGGGCGCGCCCCCCCGCCCCCCCCCCCCCCCCCCCGTTGTAGGAAGAACAGGACAAGGCAGGTGGACAGCAAAATAGTTTTATACAGATAATTGGATCTCGGTATACAGATTAAAAAAAAAGCTGGGGCCAGGCTGAGGGCAGAGCCAAGGCCTCGCCTCACAGCGCCCCGGGAAAAGGCGATTCGAGTCCCTTTTAAAAATGTACATTTGAAGGCACAGTGCACGGACCGACACGCTCCGGGGCCGAGACCCGCGGGGACAGCGGCTCCTCGCCGCACAGGTGCTCCCGGGCTGGACGGACAGGCGGTGAGGGGAGGCTGCTCCCGCCTTTCCCCCCTGGCAGAGAACAGCCCCGGGGCTCACGGGCTGCAGCTCCCAGCACCCAGTGAGACCAGACCCGCACACACACCGCTCCCCCCGGGGCCTGCTGCCTGGAGAAGTCACACCTTGGCAAAACATCTCAAAGCCCCTTGCCTTAAAACCCGCACCTACTCCCGGCTCTGGGGGAACGGGCCACCACTTCCTCACCAGACAAAGTGCCAGGGGGACAAAGCAAGGCCGGCTCAGTCTGTCACCTGCTACCCAAGCCATCAAAGCCCAAAAACAGCCCCAAGAACCATTTGCAGACCCAGCTTTGCTCTAAAACCCCAGCTGGGGGTAAAGGCCCCAGAGGCTGGGAGAGGAGGCAGGGTTCTCACTGCCCAGGGCCAAACCCCAGCCCCTGCGCAACAGGAGGAGCTGGGAGCGGGCACCGAGCTGTTCACAGCTCTGGCAGACCAGGGACAAGAGCAGCTCTTTTCCCACAGCAATGCAGGGCAGGAGCAGAGGGAATGCTCAGCCTCATCTCCCTGTTCCCAGCACATCCCCTCAGCCAGATCTTAGCACATTCCTTGCAGTAGAATTCCACATTGAACAGGGAAAAAAAAGCATACTGGTGTCTAAGGGTTCAAAGAGCTGTACAAAATCATCTGAGATGAGGAGCACAGCCACAGGCATGTGGTTGTGGAAGGACATCTACTGCACCCCGAGTCCAGGAACAGCTCCTTCCTCAGGGGACCTGGCCCAACAGCCTCCAGCAAGGACCCCACTGCACCATTCCCCCAGAGGCGACTGGGGGAGCACAACGGACCTCATCATACATTTAGGTGCAAACGCCCTCCACCTAGATACGTGTAGAGGTTTTACTACTGCATTTGGATTTCCCCAGGTTGCCGGGGAGCAGAGCCACCCAGGGCAAACTCACCGCCTAAGACACTGCTGTACCAGGCTCCTGCACCCTGGAGCTTGGGTCAGAGGGTCGAGAATTGGTAAAGAAAATGAGCAGCAAGACAAGAAGTGCCTGTTCTAACCCCCACCTTCTGCCCAGACACAGAGATACAGAAAGGCTTTAGAAACCAAATCCTTCAGCCACTCTTCCCTTCTGGAGATCCTTCTATACCCCACAAAACCCACATGTCTCGGGGCTGCACGTTGCGATTTCTCTTCCCAAGTTCCTGCCAAGTGCTACAAACCAGAATTTGGCTGGACAGCTCTGCTGGGGAAGGGAGAAGCCCTTTCCTCAGCCCCCGCACCCACACCCCCGCAGCAGCAGCAGAGCTGCGGACACACAAGCAGGTGGAGCTCTTGCTCCACACTCCGGGGCTGCTGTCGGAGCGAACAGAGCCAAACCAGCCGGCAGATCTGACGCTTACCATCACCAGAGCTTGAGGAGAGGGTGTTTCCAAGGTGCTCTGACCACTGATTGTTTTTCAGCTGGACAATGGAAAATGGTGCAGCTTTTCTTCACAATTTCAAACTGAAGTTAGGCCACAGATACACCCCTGACCTCTCCCTGCTGCTCCAATAATGCTCAAATACAAAGCAGGGGTCAGGTTTCATCATTTCCTCCTGAATAGTGGTAGACTTAAGTAAAACTGATGAGGTGGTCAGGAACCGACAGCTCTTCTACCAGTATCCACCACCATCAGCTTATCCCTTTGCTGGGGACAACCATCAGTTGCTCTTTCAGACACCGTGCTGCTGTTAACACTCACATGAGACCCCAAAGACCAAGTCTACTACACAAATGAAAAGCAACCAGAGGCGATGGGGATAAAGTTTTTCTCCCCCAGAAGTCAGAACAGCAGCACTGCAATGATGGCAAGCAACTGAACTTTGTGTCAGAGTTCAACAAAGCTCTGACATTCGCTCCTTTCTCCAGCTCACATCAAGAACTGATGTCATCTCTCTCAGCTTTCAGGATGCCAAGTCAGTGCCTGGAATTAGCAACATTATCAGAGGTGTTCCACAACCTGCAGATGACAGCAGGCCACAGCATCTCATGGTAGTGAAAAGCTCCCAAGGGAGCAGTTGAGAACAACAGGTGCTTTTTTTGATCTTCTTCCAAGAGCTGCTCTGCAGAACATGGAGTCAAATGAAGGCTCTGGCTTCTCCCAAGTACAGAGTGGAAAACACAGAATCAAAACAGGTAGAGAAACTGCTTTGGAGCATTGCAACTATGACTCCGTGCAGGTCTTGTGGCACTTCCCCACCATCTGCCCACTGTGTTGAGATGCTGGGGAAGTGCTAGGTACTCTGCCGGCCACCCTGTTAAGTCGCCTTTCAAACAACGTCACGTGAACCTGAAGATCTTGACCCAAAAATGTAACAAGCCATGTCCTTAGCCCAAACACAGCCTCCAACACCCACTGATTTGCACGTACATAGGAACTGAGCAAATAGTAGAGGGAGCTGCCACCCACCCCTCTAGAGGACACATCCTGAAAGCTAATGTTTCAAAACTGAACCACAGGATCGCCCCCCGCCCCACCAGGTCTGGTCCATGGAAATCTCCTTTCCTGCCCGGGGGGGTGTCAGTGTTTGCTGGAGTACAATGTTTCTTCTTCAGTGTCCGTTTCATCCTGGAATTCATGGCTCAGGAGGGACTTCTTGGAGCCAGTAGACATCATGCGGATTTCATCCTCATAATCATCATGGTGCTGCCGGAGGCGGTGGAAACCATCCTTGTGTCTGTTGGACTTAATCGAGCAGACACACCAGATGATGCAGGCAGTGAGGACCAGAGCAGACATACTTGCACCTGCCAGAGAGAAGACAAAGTTAATGCCACGTTCCCCAACTCCAGAGACCCACAACTTCCCACCATCTCCCTACAGTCACAACCACTTTGTTCACTTCATTTTACTCTGAGGCTCTCCCCATTTCAGGCATCTCAAAATCCATTCTGGACCTTTCAGACCCCTGCACCACTCTGCTCCCTCCCTCCCGCTAGCCCAGCATCACCAGATCCACGTGTTGTTGGACCAGTTTGCAAGAACAAGCATGCATTCAGAAGGAAAAGCAGGAGCTGGCATAAGTCTACAGGCTGCTTTTCCAGTTCAGAGAAGAGAAAGGTCATTGTCAGCATGAACTGGTACAGCAAACAAAGCTCAAAGCTTTGATCGAAGTGTCACTTTACCTGCAACAGTCACAACCAGCTCCCTAGGCAGACCAAACACCCTGCTTTCCACGTCAAACACGATGAGCACAGTGCTGGGCACATCATGACGCACAAAGACCTGCGGAAAGACACAAGAGCTCAGACCACCTCAACACCTGCCCCTCTCTTGGGTGTCCAGACAGAAGAGACACTTTGCTGACCAGGGCAGGACCAGGCAGATGCCAGAGGCAAGTGCAATGGAAAGAAAAGCTACTGCCCTAAACAGCCCCGCTGGGCTGGGAAATTCTCCATCCATCATATTAAGGCAGAAAACAGCTACACTGGGCACATAACCAGGAGCTAACCACAGCCAGCTAGGCAGAGCCCAAACTGGGATGCCCTTCTACAAAAGGGAGCAGGGAGAAGATCTCCAATACGGACAATCACGTACCTTGACATGTTTCTGCTGGTACCCGTCGGCTATTGCATTGATGTTATGCAAACCTGGAGCCAAGAGCACATGGAAATAGCCACCTTCTTTGGTATAGACCCTCAAATCTTCACTAAGAACAATGGTGGCTTTAGAAATCGCTTTGCCGTTCTTGTCTTGGACAAACCCATGGACTCCCTTATGAACCTGGAATAAAGCATTTCAAACATTTTGCATCCAAATCCAAGCGTGTGGCACATTTTTAACTAAAACACAATCTCATCTTCTCAAAATACAGCCCACTCTCCACCCCTGACCCCCATAATAAATAAAAAAATACACAACACTGCACAAACTGCTCAGCCCCCAGGGAGACAATGCAGCACTGATGTTTAACTCTCGTGCCAAGACGTTCCCAGGTCACTTGCTGCTTCCGTTCAGTCCATGCCTCACACAGTCAAAATTACGACCATCTATAATTACAGCACCAACAAAACCACAAAGCCTCTCCATACCGCTCTCTTCCTCTCCCCCCTCTCCCTTCACTCCTTGCCAGAATTTCCTCCCCCAGACTGCAGCTCACCTCCACGAGCATGCTCAGGAGAGATTTCCTGTGGGCTGCCCACAGGCCGGGAAGCTGTCCTGCACTCGGGAAGTAGCAGCAGCTGGTATAAACAGTGATCTCGGGACAGTGACCAAATGTGACACTGAAATCCTGCGAAAACCAAAAGCACAGTTACAACAAGAGGTGGTATTTAAAAAGCTTTACAAAGCGCAGCTGGAGGTGGGGAAGTTTTGCTCAGACACATCAGAACAAACAGGTTTTTTAGTGCTTGTTTAGCAGAGATGGAAAGCCTGGTGCCCCGGTGAAGTACCTTCATACTTCCCAAGTGACTGTGCCATTC
Source organism: Todiramphus chloris collaris (assembly GCA_025345505.1). Classification (NCBI taxonomy): domain Eukaryota; kingdom Metazoa; phylum Chordata; class Aves; order Coraciiformes; family Alcedinidae; genus Todiramphus; species Todiramphus chloris. Next base: position 891,000 of record JANVCC010000196.1, read on the forward strand.
AGAGCCTCGGATCACACCGCCTGGAATATTCTCATCTGTGAGAAGAACAACACATCCATCAGTCAGAGCTGCTCCTACCAGAGGCTAGCAGAAGCTGATGAGGGGGTTAAAGGATTCAACCAAACCTACCTGACTTATTTGGACAGCCTGGCTGGCCCAAATACATCAGCGGATGGTTGTTTGCATACAGAGATGCCAAATGCTTCAGTGTTTCTTTGTCCTCCACTACAAAGAGAAAAGTGAGACTGAGAGTGCAACTCAGTCACTGGAGGGGCAGATTCCCATTCTAACCCTGCAATCCTGTATTAAAGGGTGACATGCATTGCTTCAGGGGCATTCCAGGTTTCCTCTAACACAGAGAGGTGGCATCAAAAGTAGACTTTATATTGGCTTCAGCAGAGGAAAGGCTGAAATACTGTTGTGGGAACAGAAAGGGTAAGTGTTCTGATCCCCAGCTGAATCCTGTGAGGTTTTCTAGCTTTATTTAACAGACTGTCAACGCCACATACAAAGGGATGAACGCAAAAGGAGGCTACAGAACACCACCAGCACAAAGAGCTCTTACACCACCCGGTCACAGGAACTTTTGCAAGAGACAGCCCGAGGGTACCTGTGTGTGCAAGGCCCTGCAGGAGTCAGTCATACCTGTCTGCTCTGGATTATCGTAGGGGTAAGTGACAAGCAGAGATCCTCCATCTAGCGCAACAGAGAGGCTGAAATCCTGCTTCAGTATCAAGTTCTCCATGATGGCTTTGGTCTCAGGCTCTCGTGCCCCCCAGTACCGGGAGTAATTGCCTGTAAATCAGAAGAATAAACAGAAAAGGGAATTGACAACAGTTTCTTCTACTTATTTGAGCAGCCAGCAGAAACACATTCTTTATGTCTGAAATTAAGTCTGCTGCATCTGTTATTATGTATTTGTTAGATCTCAGCAGATGCACCTGACAGATAAATAAAGCATCTTGTCCACACTAACCACGGGAGGAATTTGTCTGCAAAGCTGAACAAATGTGACACATTGCTCTTGCCCCGAGCTATTTACTTTTGTGATGCAGAGGGCGTTTCCCGAGTGTTTGCTCTCCTCAGCGTCACCGAATTGACATTCTCTTAGGAAAGCATTTAGGACAATCCCAGACAAACCTGGACAGAGAGAATTCTTTGTCCCCAGGAAGGGTGGGCATAGACCCGATGCAGTGCTATGGATACAGCAGGCAGCTACACAGAAACCAGGAGAGCATAACGAAAGGAGACTGTCTCAGGGCAGCGTGAACAGAGGGCATTTTTTGAAAATCAGGAGTTGAAAGACATCAGTTTAACAGGAAAAATACATTAGGTGTTGTCGGAGCTCTGGACTATTCCTAAAGAACTCTGCTTTGTCTTTTTCCTTGCAGATAAGAGACTGCAACCCACCATCTGCAAGGAGGATCCAAGCTTTGGAAGCTTTCCAGCAGCTGTGCTGCTGGGGCTCCAGGGCAGAAGTGCTGCTCTCTTTACAAGTAGACCCTATAAATAAACCGCTTCACCCAACCCTAGAGCAGCCAGCAGGAGACTTCTACAGGGACATTACACATCACTTGGTATTAGTTTGCTTTACTTGTGAAGTCCGTGTCCAGATCTTTGCCATGAGCATTAGTCTGGCCTATCTTCGACGTGCAGCCTCGCTCCTGCGCTATCTCGCGGCCGTCGGGATTCAGGGAGGGCACGATCACGATCCGCGTTCGGTCGACCAGCTGAACAAACGGAGAAGAAACAGGACGGTTAGTAGGGTTTGTTCTCTGCACACCCCACTTGTCTGCCTCATCACTTAGAGGTTCCCACTCTCCCTGTGGATCTCCACTACGCACAGGATCACTGCAAGCCACAAGCCAGTGTTAACAAGTCTCTCCCAGCGAGCACTGTTTTCTCAGGATGTAGCTGGAAAGCTCCAAGATGGTCCCTTGCACTGGCTCCTCACCTTTGTAACAGCAGCATTCTTCTTGTAGTTCATACAAAGAAATTCTGCCAGCGCCAGAAGCAGCTCTGTACCAACGGGAGTGTTTCCGTGAATACCAGCAACAAAGCGGATCTTTGGCTCCTCAGGCTCAGACAGGTTGGGCTTGTTGGAGATTTCGAGGGACCAGATCTGACGGAACTCGACGCTCTGTCCCAAGCTGCCAAGAGATGAGAAAGCAGAGCATCAGGTCAGGAACAGAGCTGCACCCCTAGTCCAACCTTAGAGAGAAGTCCTGGTGTGGAAAGAAACTGCTGCCAACCTCCATGAGGAGGCTGCGAGGACAAGTGACGTGCAAAGCACAATCAATCACGAGATACTTGTAGCAGTGCGGAACAGAATTCACAACAAACGTAAACAGGATGTATCCAGGTCCAGACATACAGGACACTGATGCTCCTCTATATAGCCTATGACATCATCATTAGTGTGGAAACTGCTAAATGCCTCAATGTTTCCAGCGCCAGGCTTTTTGTGAGTTTTGTTTTATTCCTTCAGAGCAGGATACATCTGTACATCAAGCTAGTTTAGGAAGCACCCAGTGCAGAGGACAAAGCAGGCCTATTTCCAGTCACACAGAAGCTGTTGCTACAGTCGTGCCATTAAGGTCGCAAACCAAATACAAGTAAAGCAGGGAATACAATCGGGGCTGATGCAACCGGAAGGACAATAGAGGCTACAGATTAGAAAAGCAGCCTTGGCACCAGCAGGGACAGCACATGAGCCTGGTAACAAGAAGCAAATGAGGTCCTGGGACAAAGAGATTTGTGCTTTCTGAAGCTGACAGAGGGTCACTGCTACAGGTCACAGAAAAGCAGAGGACTGGAGCAGCTGGTCTCCTGTGGGAGGGCAGAGACTTTGGCTCGGGGCAAGCAAACTCAAACATGTCACACATGACTGAATTAAAATTTGAAGGCAGACAATCAAAAAAAGGCCACCTGAGATTTTTAAGTCAAATCATCATTTTTCCTGAAGACTCTTTATCAGGGTGGATGTCAGAAAGGATTTGGAAAAGGGAAGGAACACAGAGCATGGAACAGAGATATTTGCTTAATTTGGGACACCAGTGTGCAGAATTTGCTAGTCCCAGGCACCTCTGGGGAAGCGACAGCACCACAGGATTACCTCAGTAAAATGATGTCTCGGGGAAAAGGACATGGAGGCAGCCAGGAGCCCCTGCAGCCAGCGCTCTGACACCGTGCCCTGACGCACAGGGCTCCCTCCAACTTGAGGAGCACAGGGAATGGGAGGGATGAGCCCCTCATCTCTGCACTGCGTCCGTGGCTCATCATTTCACTACTTCCCTACCACAGGGCTGCTGCTCACAGAGGAGCTGAACACGGCTGCTTCGAGCTCTCACCTGGTGAGATTTGTGATGTGAGGGTAGTTCAGGTAGAGGCCTCGGAGGAACTCGGAGAGGTCCTTGTAAGGGCGGTATCGATACGGAGCGGCATTTGCCGAGGAGCTGAGCAGAAGGCGCTCCAGGCCATTCTCAGCAGAGAGATCTTTGATCAGGGTCTCAAACTCCTTCTCAGTGGGGTCAGTGGTGTCTGGGGTGTTCAAGACCGGCACCTTCCCCTCCTCCACTTTGATGTCTGTCCGTGTAAGAGTGAAGTTGACCTGCACTCCACCTTTGCTGCCAACTTCCACTGTCTTAGTGACTGGATCATACCTAGACAGGGAAAAGAAGGCACAAGGAGGTGTCAGGGTTCAAAGCCTCATACAACAAGCCACCCCTCTGACCGACTAGACGCTCACATGGGACTGCTACTGCTCCCCAGCCAAAAGCAAGAAGCGCAAAAATGAAGAGCAAGAACACTTCAAAGGGACATGGGAATGGCAGCGGGAGAGGGAGCAGCTCAGGGCCCAACATGGCACTGAGCTGCTTTTGGCTCAGGCGTTGCAGGGTTACGTGGCAGACTGGCAGGACAAGAAGTCAGGCTTCTTTAAGCCCAGAGGTTTTGGCAGATTTCCCCTAAAGACACTAAGCTATCAACTCCTTCCCGGTACCACCTCCAAACAAGGGCAGATCTGGATTGTACACCAGTACAGTACCAGGTGAGCAGTCTGACATCAGAGTGGCATCGCACTGCTAACTCTGCAGGGGCCAGAGGAGGAACACACACGCCCGCCCCGGCTGTAGGCAGAGGCGATGGGACTATTCCTGCCTGGGAACTCAGTCACGCGGCCGTTTGCTCCTCGTGCCACAGCTCGCTCACCCTCGGGCAGACGCTGTGATTTTGTACGTCCCCTGGACCAAGAGGCGCCAGTAGTCTCCATCCTTGCAGGTGGTCACCGGGTGGTTGATGTCAGCAACACTGATGGTGGCGTTGAGAATGCCCCTTCCATCCACTGCATCCAGCACAAATCCCCGGACGCCGCGGTGAACCTGCGCACAGCCCCGGAGCCCTGCTGAGTGCCAGCCCTCACTCTGCCTCTCTCCCCACACAGCGCTGACACCCAGACCCCACCAGCTCCCCCAGCCCAGGAGGTTCAGAATGTTCCAAAAGGGTTCGGGTTCGACTCGCCAGCAAGTGGCATGGACAAAGATCACCCAAGGAGTACAATGAGCAATTCTTTGGCTCCGGGTGCCACTGCAGCACTTGCTGCTCCACACCTTTGTTTGCATGCCCCAGGTGTGCAGCACCACCACCATCCCTGGACTCAGATGGGAACAGCACTTAAAGGCCATTCCAGTCCAGGGAAAACCAAAGTAGTGGTAAATAACAAGCCCACGCCTGGCTGCTGTTTCCATACAGATTTCTGATATGTTGAGGATGGAAGAGGAGAGTCAAAACCTGTTCTGATGGGGATGGTTTCTGTGGAGCAGGCACCCAGTCTAGCCAGGAAGCGTTTGCTTCAGCCCACCGATCAGCCTGTCCATTCTGACAGGTCTCCTGTCAACCCCAGAGGCAGCTCATGCAATTTCTTGGGGTCAAATCATCTCACCTGTTTCATGAACTGGAGGAGAGACCGGCGGTTCTGCTCCCAGTACTTCGGCAGCTCATCAGCTTTTGGGTATTTCACACAGCCCAACTCAATGGTCACTTCAAAGCAGTTTGTATTTAAGTAATTCCAGTCTTGCATCCCACCTACAACAGGAATGTAAAGAAAGTTTTGACAAGGTCTCCTAAAGGTAATTGTACTACACAGCTAAAAAAAAACCAAACCAAACACACTCAAAAATTTACAAGATCAGATAAAGATGAAGTTCAAACTACACCATGCATTTTATAGCTGAAGAGAGAAGGCTTTAGACAGGGCCAAATCCTTCTTGTAAATACTTTTTATGCTAATGTACTGCTGTAAAGTTTTGTTAAACCATTTTGCTAATAGCCAGAAAAACTACACTATAAATTCCTTCCCCCAGGAATAACTTTTATCACCCCTGAAATACCGTATACAGATAAAGAGACCTGAGTCCCAGTAATCCAGTCTGACCAATGCACAGCTTGTGACTGTTTAGATGAAATTCTCTAAGCTGCACATGCACTAACTTGAAGGTAAACAGCTCAAGAGACTTAGGGTCTGCTTTACCTGGGACATTGTACCACTGGGCCCCATTAGTGATGCCGTGCGGGAAGTACTCAGTAGGGTACATATCCTTACAGGGGCTTCCCTGATACATCTTTGCATTTTCCTAAAAACAAACAAACAAACAAACAAACAAAAACAACAAAAAAAAGATGCAACACATGAAGCCAAGTCTGCCCTCTGCAGCCACCAGCGCTCGGTGTTCTAACATTATTCACACACTTGGGGTTACCAAAAAGAGCTTTACGTAGACACGCGTTGGTACGGCTGTAGGACAAACGGGCTGTGCCCACACCCAACCTACAGACAACCCTGCTCTCCTCCCAGCCCGGGGACAGCATTTGCTACCATGCTGCAGGGTACCAGTCCCCACGCCCACACAGAGCTCTCCTCCTGCAGACACAACATGCTGGACAACCACACACAGAACCAGAGCCTCCAGGTGCCTGCAGTACCCCCCAACCCCCAGTACCCCCTCCCAGTACCCCCCCTCCCTCCACCAGCCACTCTGGAGTTCCCAACAGCACCAGGAGCGAACCCGGCAGGATGTGTCTGCTCTCCCACTGGAGCATTACCTTGGAGTAGGAAAGTGCCAGCTGCTGAAACACAGCGTCGTCTGGGGATTTACTGTATATGGCTATACCTTGTTCATCATCATCAAAGGGGTAATTAACCACCAGAGAACCTGCAGGGGAAACAAGCTGTGACTTGTACTTGCCCACTTCCCAAGTGATCCCTCAGCCTAGTAGGGGAAGTTTTTCTTTTTCTTTGGAGTGACAAGTCTTCTGTTTCTCAAGACTCATGCATTAAACACAGCATTAAACCCAGTGGCTGGGAGAGACAACAACAGCCCAGAAGGAGATAAGACCACACCCAGTTGGGAAGGTGAACCCAAGCCATGACACATCAAAGGTTTGGCTCTTCCATGTAGGAGGGAAGAGTACAACCTCCTAATAATCACCTAATAATCACTTTCACAGAAGAGAGAAAGCAAGTGGAGGCATTTCCTAGAACGCAGGGTGCCCTTGGCCCAACTGCTGTAGTTTTTCAGCCTTCTGGAGTTTATTGCAAGCAGGGACAGATTAGAACATCTTTGGCTTCCTGAAGCTTTCCCTAAGCAAGTTGTACTAATAGCATCATGGAACCCCAGACACCAGAGCTGCTGGAGAACTGCCAGCTCCCTTGTACCCACACATGGTACTTCTGCACTACAAAATGAAACACGCGCGCACAGAGTGACCGCCTGCAGGTTACCAGAGCTACCAGCCAGCAGACAAACTGCCTGGGGAATAAGCTGCAATACAGAGACTTAATTTAGATCACTCCAAACAGATAATTCAATTACAGCAAATGTCGTAGTTCCGCCTTGCAATTCAAGGCAGGAACCCTCAGGATTGCAATCTCCTTCCCTTCATTTGCTAAATAATGGGAAGCCTCCAACAGTCACAGCAGTACCTCACATTCCCAGACCCAGATGCTGAGCAGCTGCTGACATGAGTCCATCCCCATCTCCCAACAGACGGTGAGATAGCTCCGCCCAGCACCCCTGCAGAGAAGCGCTTTGCACCCTCCCAGCAGCCTCCTCAACTCCCTGAAAACGTGCCTGGGGACACAGCTTGCACCCTGTTTTCAGCTTCTGATCTATCTTCCCACAGCATGAGCAAACAGTTCGGTTCACTCATTTTTGTGCAGCCCTTTTGGAAACGGCCTTATCCCCGTGCGGGAACCCATCTGCCTTCGCTCCCGCTGTTTCACCGAGTGCTCTGCCAGAGCTCCTCAGCTCACACCCAGAGCGCCAGAGGTATCCCTGCAAACTCCCACCCCTCAGACCTCGGTGCTAAGGAAGGAGCTCGGTTTGGCAGCAATACCTCCATGCAGGTTCGCCGAGAGCACGAACGGGTAAGTCTTTAACCAGGTCATAACAGCGAGAGTTTCCGGCTGCAGAGGGTCTGCCACGTGGAAGAACTGATCTGGGAAGTTCCGGTTCAGGTCGTAGTTGTTGCTGTTGTTCCTGCCAACGGTACCTGCTCTGTCTCCTGAAAATTAAACACACGTTCAAGCTTGCGCCGTATACAAGTTCCCACTTCCATACAGAGGCTTCATCCTCTTACTACAGAGCTTACAACTGTTAATGGGGAACAGCAGAGAGCACAGGAGTGCTGGCTTCCTGCAGCCCAGAGAGACAGGACCCCCACGCTCTCCACCAGAACAGGCCCCCTGGGTGCAGAGAGCGGGTGTTTGCACAGGCTCTCAGCTCCAGGCGGGCCACAGCCGGGGAAAGGCAGTGAACCATGAGCAATCCCAGCAGCCGGATGTCACGACCGCAGAAACCTCAGACCTCACCTTCTCAAACCAGCCGGACAAGTTCTTTGTTAAACCCCAGCAGAGCTCTGCTTCCAGAAAATCATTCTGGACAAACTTTGTTCTGCCAATCTGCAAGAGCCAATCAGTTTTAAGGACTTCCCTGAAGGATATTTTTGCCAATTTCAACATCCTGATAAAAGTCTCTATTATCCTTGGACGAGCACTCTGCAGACAGCCTGGCTCCCACATCGCGCGTTACTAAGAGCATGGACCAAAGCACAGCAGCATGAGCTGTGTCAAAGGAATGTCTTGTTTTAGAATAAGCCTTAGGATAGCCACAAACCATAAGGGGACCAAACAGGGGCAGCATATAGCACTGCTGAAGCATAGGAGCTCTCACCAACAGCTTCAAGCAACAGTCAACCACCCACATCCTGCGCTGCATGGTCCACTCACTCATCCCAGAGTGCACGCCAAGTGCCTTCCCAGCCTCCCTGTGCAGAGAACACTTCTGCTCCAGCAAGGCTTCCAGGTTTCTCAGAGAGGTACCATAAACCCAAAGGCTTGTTCTCAGAGCTAGAAACCCCACAGATGTTTCAGCACAGACAGCAATACCTTCCTGGGACTTCTCATAGCCGTCGGGGTTCATGGATGGCATGATGTGGATCCGTGTGCTCCGAACCAGGTCGGTCACTTCAGGATCTGTGCCAAAGTTCTTGCAGAGGTACTCGATGAGGTTCAGGAGAAGCTCTCGTCCCACAACTTCATTCCCATGCATATTACCAATGTACTTGAACTCTGGCTCACCTGCAGACACACAGAAACACCAAAGAGACAATTATAACCAGTATATTAAAGCTTGGAGACATCCACCACCCTGACTGCTACTCTCAGACCTTTCTGGAGGGCACTTACAGTGAAAATTTACCCTTCTGCTCCTACAATACCAAAAAGTACAAGCACTATTTCAGGGAAGTCCCTTGGTCCTTCTGTCCCAAGAGCTCCACAACCAGTGTAAATTCCTCCAGCAAGGCTCTCTAACTCACACTAGTACCACTACTGCTCCTGGTCTGTTTAGAAAGGATACTGCAAGGAGCAGCTCAGTCTCTCCTCAGACAGGTGTCAGCTCTACACTCCTTTTTGCTCTGTCCACAGTCTCCCAAAGCAAAGAATCTGTCACAACTGCCTCGCTAAAAGGGATTTCCCATGTTACCTGCTTCATGCCTGCCAGGGTTGTCAGAGATCTCCATCACGTAGAGCTCCCGCAGCTCCACTGACTTGCCAGCAGAGTAGAGTCGGGTGATGTTGGGGTACTCGTTGGCGTAGCGCCGCAGGAAGATCTCCATGTCGGAGAAGTGATGGTGGCGGAAATCCACGGGTTGGATGGGCTGATGGAGAGAGGTTGGGCTCGAGGCCTCTGGCTGCACAGGGCTGGGAGTGATGGTAGAGACAGGAGCAGGCGTTGCTGTCAGCTGCGTGACATTGAGAACTGGTGGCATTACAGCTGGCTGCAAGGAGAAATCCACTTCTGTTGCATCTCCCTCCTTCACCTCGATGTTCTCTTTAGTCACTGGTGTGTAACTGAAAAGAACAGCTGGCTTCAGTAAGGAGGCTCTGCAGAAGAGAGGCCAAACCCCCTGCAGCCTCCCCACTGCTCCAGCCTACTCCTCCTAGCCCGAATGCACTGGGATGTTAACGTCTACATGAGAGATTCACTGGCAAACAAGCTGATGAGACTCGTCCCACGGCCACCAGACCCAACTGTGCTGCTGTCCCTGCTCCAGAGGCACAAGTTCCTGTTTACACCACAGGCATGCCCCGGGGCTAGCCTAGGGGCAAGTTATGTTGTCTCACAGACTTGAGAAAACATGAGCTCTTACGGGGAGACCCTATTCCACTGTCACCCTTTGCCCAAAAAGTGAGACACACGTTGACTCAAGCAATAAAAGAAAGGTGACAGAAGTGCTGTGCACCCAACACCAGCACCCCAGTGCAGTGGGGCATGGGGTGAACAAACAGCTGCAGCACTAAGCTGGAGTCCTTTACTGCCACAGCTTCCAGCCAAGTTCCCCAAATATGCAACAAGATACTTTGGGGGAAGAAATGAAGTGAAAGAACATGAACAGTTGGCAGTGTGGACACAGGCTGCCACACAGACGTTACCCCATTACAACTGCAGTCACGTTGTAGGTCCCAGGCACGAGCAGTCGATGGTAATCACCAAATCTGCCCGTTGTGATGTTATGAGCAATACCAGCAACAACAATGGTCGCGTTCTCCAGGCCGTCCCCGGTGACCGCGTCCCTGACAAAGCCTTTCACACCAATGTGGACCTGAGGAGAACAATGCAAGAGCCTGGCTGAAGACAGGCAGCATCAGGGGAACAGCATCCTCAGCCAGCAACACCCCCTGCCCTTCCCCAAACACAGCTGCCCAAGGGCCCATGGTTCAGGCAGTGCTGAGCCAGGTGGCAAGGACAGGAATTCCAGCACGCCCTGGGAAAGATCTCAGGATTGATCTTCCCTCACAAACCCTCTATTTCATTGACATGGGCACACACTATGAATGTAGCCAGGTTACAGGCCAAACAGGGGGGCAAAAAGCAGCTGCCTCCCTTCCCAGTCTAAGCTGTCCCCTACTCAACCCACACACAGGTGCCCAGAGACAGCCTGGAGGGGACTCTGCAAGCCAAGGGCTCAGCAGCGTTGGTGCTTTGGAACATCACTGGAGATTGACGTCTCAGAGACCACAGAGGTACTCGATGTCACTTGGTGAGATCAGCACTGATCAGTCCCTCTGTTTAACACCAAACCCCATGAGGCCCCTCTGAGCTCTGCGATTGTGGAGGATGTGGGAACCGTGGCAGAACCACAGAGATACACAGCAGCTTTGTAGCCACAGATTTCTGCGCAGCAACTGCAGCCATTGTGTTACCGCAGCAGCAAAAAAAAAAAAAGCCACAAGAGCAACTGAACATGGTGCTCTCAGCCCACCGTGGACACGCTGGCTTCACATCTGCTGCCCCCACACCCGTCCCAGCCCACGCTACCTTTTCGATGAAAGCAAGGAGAGAGTCCCTGTTGTTCTCCCACTCCTGCTGAAGCTCGGAGGTCAGCGGGTATTTGCAGCAGGACAGCTCCAACGTGATCTCAAAGCAGTTGGCCCACACATAGTTGTAATCCTGCATCCCACCTGAGAAATCGAGGCAGAGACGTGGCCTCAGAGCAATGGACACACACCTCTCCACAGGACACTGAGTGTTCCCTCTCCTTCAGCTCCTCACGGCATCTGGCCACGATGCCACCCAAGCACTGGGGACAGCTTGTTTGCTGAGTGTTAAACTGGCCAAACCTCCGTGAGCACCAGAAAACAGGATTGCAAGAGCTGTTTCACACTGTGAAGCTCACCTCGCTATTCTTGCCCTTCAGAAAAACTATAGGCACTGCTACGAATCAAAAAGGCCACCTTGTTCCAGCAAGTGTCCTGATCCCATTTGCTGACATTTACATCCAGCCTTCAGCAAGCAAACCTGTTTCTTGGTCAAGGAGTCACGTACCAGCAGGACTCAAGGTCCAAACTTCAGTGTGCTGCTGCAGACTGCAAATGTTGAGCCCTCTAAACATTAATGGGAGCCTTCAATAGCAAAAGAGGACATTCCAAGGCAACCACAAGTCTGTGAAACAGGTTTCAGAGTGACTCTGACAAATCCCACCATTTGACTGCAGCCAGATGTCAAGACCACATGAAAGGCTCGTTCCCACCAGCAGAACAGTGCAGGAAATACACCACACCAAGCTTTACACATACTGACGATATCTGCTGGGTTACACAACCTTACTCAGTGACAATCCAGGCAGGCTGGTGTGCCACGGTCACCACTTCCTAGATGGCTCCATCCCAACCTGCATGGCAGCGCCTGCGAGCGCCCAGCCCAGAGTCCTCCAGGCACCAAACGGACAGCTCCCACCAGTGCCAGCTGGGTGCAGGGGCTCAGGCACTGGGTCTCTTCAGGAGGGTTGAGGAAGTCAAACTGGCTCACAGAAGCCCATCTGTCACAGAACAGTTGCTCTGCAGGAGGCAGATGCAAACTTCAGGAGGATGGCAGAGGGTGATGAAGTCCTGGCCCAGGCTGCCCAGAGAGGTTGTGGAGTTTCCTTCTCTGGAGAGATTCCAAACCTGCCTGGACACTGCAATCCTGGGCCCCCTGCTCTGGGTGACCCTGCTGGAGCAGGGGGGTGGCACCAGATGATTTCCAGAGGTTCCTTCCAATGCCCACACCACCCTGGGATTCTGTGAAAGCAGAAGACAGCCTGTGGCACATGTCACAGCACCAGCCCACAGGACCCCAGCAGAGAAGTCTGTACGAAACACATCCTTTGTCCTCCCATCCTTTGCTTCGCCCAAAAATGCTACATTAGTGCTATGCTAATAAACCTCATCTGCTTTGTCTGAGACATTTCCCAATCATTGCCAGGCTCCTTCACAAGTGAGGGTCCCTCCATGGTGCTGGCCAATTAACCTCCAGAACGGATCGATACCACGATGCAAACACACGAGCTGGCATTTGCAGAGGCCGTGTTATGGCACAGCCAGGAGCAGCTATCAGCAGCACTTCACCACACCGAGGGGGCTGATCATAAACGTGGTGGCCGTGAGCATTCACTGTCCCAAAATGTCAGGGACCACTGCTCGGAATGCGACAGCCCCACTGCGCTTGGATGGACTGGCAGCACACAGCAGGATTCAGAAGAGCACAGCCCTGGGAAGATATGCGGGACACTTCCATGTCAAAGACATCCCAGTTCCTCTCAATTCTCCTGGGAGCCCGCTGCTAAGGGAACACAAAGCTTTTATTGTAACAAAGCAAGTGTCACTTGCCACCAGGAAGAGCGTTGCAGCTCATGCACAGGCTGGGATCAAAATGAGAAAAGACCATTTTCTGTCCAGCGCAACGGGACAAAAAGCATCTGAAGGCTTAAAAACTCCTCAACTCTGTTCAAGAGGCTAGAGGAACAAGTCCTGTGAATCTGAAACAGGTTACCAGGTTCAGTTTTATTCAGTTCCTGTTACCAGGCTCAGAAAAGTAACTCACAGCAGGCTGCTCTCACCAGTAAACACCACGCAGAGGGAAACAATTTGCCAGCCTATAACCATCTGTTCATAGCAGGACACTAATGCATTTGAAAACATCCATACGTAAACCAGAGCCATTATGAAGCATATTTTGTGCTTCATCTGCCATTCAAGGAAATTTAGGACAGATGCTTACCCATAATAGAGCAGCAACGGACTAAATTAGAGCTTGCTACATCAATTTTGGTAAAAGTGTCTCTTCCAGAAAGTAGTCCACTGCATACTTGAAAATGTCAATTGTATCTGCTGCACATTCTTGGCCTTCACACACGGCCCCATTGCAGAGCAGGACAGTTATTTTTACAGCATATGGAACTATGTATTTTTCCATATACCATCTGCACAGCCCTTCCCGGCCACGCAGAGATCTGGAGGTGTAGAGAGAGATGTGCACACAGCCTACCTACCGTTAGCAGAGCAGAAAACACACAACCCAGGGCTGAGAGGCCTCTCAGAGCACAGTGCCTCTACTCTACCTGTCTGGGTAACATCTGGGATAACTTGCTGGATTTATTCCAGCATTTTTTTTTAATCACAGGGTATCTTTTAGTGCACACTGCGTGAAGCACTGTATCTATTTTACCGGTGAGGAAAACAAAGCAAAAGTAAGCAGCTCAGTCACAGCAAGTCAGTCCCTGGCTAGCTATAGCTCACAGAAAAGCTGAGAACAACCCTCTCTCCTGCTCCATCCCGCTCCTCAAGCGCCAGGACTGCACTTCAGGCAAGGATCCCAGACCTCTCGCAGCACAACGCTGCAGAGCTCGCTGACAAGCATGCCTCTGCTCCCTGCCAAGCTCAACCCAGGCAGGCAAGCAGGAGAATGCAGCTCTCGAGTCAAGCCTGGGGATCCAGATACCATAAATAGACCACGTGCCAGGAGAAGCCTTCCAGACCAGCCAGGAAGGCCTATTTTCAAACTGCACTGTGCAGAAACCCCTCTAACCCCAGCTCTTGCCAGAGCAGACATTCGGAGGCAGGAGACCCACAGCTAAGTTAAAGCAGAGAAACTGTGGTGCCTGCTCTGCAGAGAGAGCAGATGGCACAAAGCAAGCGAGATTAAATACACAGCAAAAGTTGCTTACTCTGCAGACAGAACCGATTGCCTTGTCGCATCAGACCGGGTGAGCACCAGCAGCAAGCAGGCAGAGGAATGTTTTGGTCCATTAGTCTGTAATCATTAAAACTCAGAGGAGGTGAGTGAGGCTTGAGGCTCCAGCAGCTGCACCCCCCAGCCCTGCAGCCTTCCTGGGGTCTCTCAGAGGAGGGGACAGAGCCTGCCCCAGAGCTGCACCAACACAGCAACTCACTGTTAGCTGTGAAGAGGTGTCAGACCCTCCAACCATCAAGCCAACACTTTTCTCAAGAAGAAAACACTGCAATGAGAATCTTCTGACAAAAGGAACACATAAAGGCAGCTAGTTGTGCAGATCCCAGAAAGACACGGCTGAAAACTGCCCGAGCTCACACTGTGCAACCACCGTCTGCCATGCCCAGGAAACAGAGGCCACTGCAGGGATTCCAGGAGCACCCACTGTTCTCAGCACTCATTCTAACTGCTCTGAGGCTGATGCCACTAAAAGCTGTTTAGAAGCTCAGTGTAGCACATAACCAGTCAGAACAACCCAGCAAGCACACGCGTAATGTCAATCCACTTTCAATCTAAGAATCACCTTCTGGTAGACACCAGAAACATTAGGACATCACAGAGTCAAACTAGCAAGGAAAATAAGTTTTAGGAAGGGACTACAGATGAGAAGACAACTTTCCAAGGCTGCCCACAAAACAGACTATTGAACCCTGAATTCTGAACTGGGCATGCATGTCCTTCCCACAGACAAGGCTTAAGCACATCCTTAACCGCTTCCCAAGCATCACCTGGACCATACATCAGCCCAGACCTGCATGTATTTTCTTGATCTGAACCAGCCCCTCAGTAGTTAAAACCCCCAGAGGTTAAAAAGGAAGGAAGAGTAAGAGCACGTACAGCAGAGATAGCCCCAAAAAAGCATCCCTGCTTATCTATAGCGGCTGGAATGCAGAAGCCCAATTCAGCTGTCTGGCACAGAGCCATCTTCCTCTGCACACACTTGACCTTAACAATTACTCCAATGGTTTGTACTTGCCACCTCGGTCTGACACACAGAAGAGGTTGTTTGCAAACTCAAATGAAAGTTAATGGGGTCTGGCACCAACATAAACCTGGCAACTCCAGGACAATGAATCCCATGGCAGCTGGCTTTCCAGTGTGTTTGATTTCTCATGATAAAACGTGGCAGGAAAATTTCCACCTGTTGAGACATTATGTTCTCATTTCTTTGTTTTTTCTGGCTTTAGTTCACTTGGATCCTACAATGTCTCCTGGCACAACCTGACCTACAGGCCACAGTCACGTGCCCTGCACCGTTCACAGAACTGTGTGCTCTGGTTATCGCCACAGCTCAGCCCAGGGAGCTCCCACAGGGTACTGGGATTTCCCCAGCCTCATTTTACCACACATTTAATTTCTGCAGGCACTGGGAAAGGCCACCTGGTCCAGGTACGAGCCTCTGCAGACCTTGGCACAGAGCAGAGCGAGTAAGATGATTCAACACGGCCACCATGGTGGTTTTGCTGCTTCTGTCACATAAGGCACCCCCTTTATCTGCTCTTCATCCACAACTACAAATAAATGTTAACATGTAAAATCTCAAGGGAAAAGCCTTCTTTGCTGTGTGGGTGCCAGAGTCCTAGAACAGGCTGCCCAGAGAGGTTGTGGAGTCCCCTTCTCTGGGGAGATTCCCAATCCACCTGGACACTGGGATGCTGGGTCCCCTGCTCTGGGTGACCCTGCTGGATGGAGCAGGGGGGTGGCACCAGATGATCTCCAGAGGTCCCTTCCAACCCCCACCACACTGGGATTCTGTGAAGGGACACAGTAACTTCATACCACATCAAAACACAGATGTACTGGCCTCTGTGCTATGTTAGTTCACCTGTTCTCCTCCCTGGATCTCAGCTCCCCTGGGTTACACTTTACATGAACTCCTCAGCCTGGGAAGCTCTCCAAGGGCTGCTATCACCCTCCACACGTTCACCTTTAACAGCAGTAAGAGGTAAATTACCACTTCAGGGAAAAACCTCACAGGTCTTGCCAACCTCAGCAACGCTCTGAGCGTTGGTGCACGCTCCCTGCCCGCGAATGGCCTGCAGCCACCAGTGCTGAGCCCGAGGCTGTGGCTTCTCACAGCAAAAGGGTTTATTTCTGCACAGGCTGGAAGCTGGAGGATAGTGGATAGAATATAAACCTCAAGTGATGGCAGCAAACAAGTTTTCAGTTCACACCCTGCCATTTCCTGTGGAAGCAAAGTAGGTAAAACCTCTGCTCTGCTCACTAGCACTGCCAAGGCAGCCCGAAAGGCTCAGGCATCAGTGCCACTGGCCACGTGCCTCACCTCCTAGCAGAGAGATGGAGAACTTAAGGGTGCAGTGAAACATGCTGCTCACTGGGAGCAGAAGACAGGCCCAAAGCTCTGGAGCCCTCTCCCTTCAAAGCACACCCATCCCACTTCATTACACGGGCAGAAAACCTTCAAGCTGCAGCTAACAAACCTCGGCTGAGGTAGTTGCCAGTAATGACTGCCACCAGAACAAGGCAGCACAGATCACCCAGGATATCCTGTTCCCTCGCAAATAAATTCACCAGATTACACAAACCTTCCTCCTGCTACACTTTCCACAGCAGCAGAGTGAACCTTGAGCCAGCAAACACTAGGGCTGGTGTGCTCAACAGGGTGGGGGGGAAGGAGACAACTGCTAGAAAAAGAGATAAAAATCACATCTTATTTGAACATGACATCTTATTTGACCAGTGAAATCCTGGGGAATGATTCAGCCACCGCTGAAATCAAGACTTCCTCTTCCAGCAGAGGTGATGTGTTCAGGCTCAACACCGGATCGCTCTCCCTCCCTTCCCAAGCAGGATGGGTGCAGGTTAACCCAGGACTCAGCTCTGAAGCTCATGTTTTGGTAAGACACTGTCTTATTTGACTTTGTTAAGCTGTAAGCTCTGAGGGATAAACAACATTCAATGCCCCTGCTCACTCAGCACTCCTGCTGTCACCCCTCAGCCCTAGCAGTCCGGGTGCAGCAAAGAATGCAATTCCTCCAGAGCATTTATGCAAGTTTTTTAGTGCATCCTCACCACAAAAGATTCTGCACCATCTGGAAAGGCCACGGTTGTACAACATCCGCTGAGGGGGCACAGCAATGGTGTAACTTCTTCTAATGGCACAGCCAAGACTTCTCCTTCCGCCAGCCCACAGAGCCTTTTCCCCAAGAGCATCTCGTCACAAACTGTCTTTCAAATCCCATTTTCAGAGCAGCCCACTGCATGGCTGAGCCAGGCCAGCCACCTCCACACGAGAAGAGTGATGGCACCAGGAGGGAATTCCCTTATATTCAGATCACCTCCAAGGCAGCTGCCTAATGAAGGGCTCAGGAGCGCTCCTAGAAGCCCCAGATGACTGAATTTCAGATCCCTTCTATAACCCACCACAGCAGTGTACGAGAACAGGATGTGCTGGTTGTCACAGTTTCACAGCAAGCTATTCTATAATCATTCACAAAATTACAAGTTTGAAGGTTAAAAAACCTCACAGAACATTGACATCAATTTAATACCTTTAACAATAGTTTCCTCTTTCCTGCATCAAAATTTAGTAACTATGTAGAGACCTGATGACAGTTCATTTGACAAACAGAGACTTGACATGTAGGATAACTCCCCAGCATCTAACAGGGCTGGGAATAATTCTCCAGTTCACTGTGATCTCTTCCCTACGAAGATCTCCCAAGCTGTGATTCATCAAGCGCTTACTGGTGTGCCCGCGATGCCACCTCCCTTCACTTCAAGCTGCCAGAACACATTCAAAACTAAAAATATCCCTTCACTCACCGTCTTTTCCTCTGTGATAATCACCACTGGTCTGGATGCCAGTCCTCAGTGGGAGCAAGAAACTGTTTCTAGAAGACACTCCAACAGGTGAACTAGCAGAGCTAGAGCGATTCACCAACTCTCTTACCTTCTACATCGTACCACTGGGCACCGTTGGTGATACCATCCTGGAAGGTCTCTCCCTCCTCGCCAGGACAATTGGGTTTGCCAGTTCTCATTATGGGGTGATTTGATGCATAAGCTTTTGCCAAATATTTGAAGACTTCGTCATCAGCTGATTTACTGTAGACTCCTGTGGGCTTATGCGTGGGAGAGTCATCGTAGGGATAGCTTGCAACCACTGAGCCGCCGTGGAGATTGCCGGAGAGCAGAAACCTGGGGTTGGGAAAAAGAAAAAGTCATATGGGAACAACTTTAAAAGGAAGCCGGCTACAGCTACCCAGCCAGTTATCCTGCTGCCTTCCCACCCAAACCGGGCTCTCAGGAGCCTCTATTTGGGACCAACTGGACAAGGTGCCCCTCAGTAAGGACACTTTGGAAGAGAAAGTGATCAGACTGTGTTCCATGGGACCTGTGCAGAGAGAACGCCTGTGGAGCTGCAGCTACACCAAGGTTATGCCAACAGAGATGCAGTTGTCAGACACCGAGCTGGCTACTCTTGGACAAAAAGATGCACTGCCTGGGAGAGGCATCCCCTCGTGTTAACGGCAGCAGGACTGTCAGAGGCTCTGAACAGCCTCCAATAGGAGCACGCTGGAGAACACCACAGATTTTTGCAGTAAGTCAAGTCTCAGGACTGGTTTATTCACTCTCCAAACTGACATTACTGGAGATGAAACAAGTTTCCTGCTGCAGCCTAAGACAGAGCCCTGAAACTCAGTGACAGTCATGCAGTGCCCTGTGCCCCAGGTGATGTACAGGGGTCTTCATGAAGCTTCACCTGGTACGTACAACAGTTCTGTACTCACAGAAACAAAACCTGGATGTGCGACAGAGCTGTTAAAACCCCCCGGCAGAGCTGCAGCACAGCATGCCCTATATCACCCTGCAATTCCCTCACAGGCAGAAGCGTTTCAATGGATCCCAAAGGTAACTGACAGCACTGAAAGAAAAAGAGCTCTCCTCCTCGTTCAGTCAAACGGGATTTAGCTTCTGGGCAAAGGTAACATGACCAAAACTCTTACCTTGCTTAAAATAGCACACACGAATTGTGTTTCACCCACTATGTCCTTTAATAATCAAACAGCTCTGTTTACCCATTCATTTTTCTATCAGTGGTTTCGTTAGGCTAACAATTGCTACTGGTGCTGCCAGGCAGAGAGATACACAAAGCACCACATTTCTTCCCGTTTCACCCTGGCTTACGTATAAATCCCACCTCAAACACTTGCAAAACAAACAAACAAAAATATATTAAAAGCCCAAGGTATTATTTGTAATATTAAGGAACGTGCATGAGTTTCCCTAGTAACTAATTTTGAGTTGAACCAAGTCTGCAGGGATTTTAGTGCAAACTGCTGCTTCAGAGCTGTCCTAAAGGATACTCAGGACAAGCAATTACTGGTGCAGTTCCTCTAGAGCAATAATCCTCACAGGCACTACCATCCACCAAGTTTTAATAGTTTGTCCAAGCAAATTTTGCTCCCTGAAACTGAGCAAACATGCTACGATACTGAGCGTTGCCTTAGTTAGATCCAACCAAGAACCCTACAGTGCACCATGGCCATCAGCCATCCCCCGTCACCCGTCTGGGAAGCAGGGCAGAGCTTTGTTTCAGCACATTGCTCGTAACTTATCTGACTTTGCATTGTGGCTTTCTCCGCACAGCTTCACATGGTTGGTCACACTGACCTTAGTGGTCTGGACCTTCCACTGTTCTCTAAAGAACACAGAGCAAATTAAGAGACCGTGTTCAGCTTGGCCACTGCGCTTTCTGGAGTTGCCACGGCTAAACTAAAGCTGGGCTTCAAGGGCACCATCTCCCTGCCCCAGGGGCTGCCCCGCTCCAGGCACAGCAGCTTCCCACCATTCACCCCCTTGGAAAGGGAGAGCCCCATGGGTCAGTGGGGTGCTTAAGGGTCAGTCCTACGTGCTTCAGCAGGAGCAGAAAGAGGGAAGCAGGCTGCAGGAGCAGCCCCTGTATTTGGAAATGCTGCTGCACAGGGTCTTATTGCTAAATCCAGGGAATTTTCCATGAAACAAAAAGATGAGGGGATGGCCTGTTCCACACAGCACCCCGTTAACATGTTTGTACACAGAGCAGCTATGCACTTAACCTCCAGAAAGAGGCACACAGATGGCCACGGAGGCTGGGAACACCCGGGTGCATGCAGGGCACGGGCTGTGCCCGGCAAGGCTGCTGGGTCTGTCTGCCCAGGATGTGCACAGCAAACTGCAGCCACCGAACTGCACTCACACTTGAGGGTCAGCCTGGTCACTGGGTGCAGAACTGTCCCCTGCTGAGAGAAAGGGCCAACCCAGAACAGAAGACAGGCTAGGGAAAAACTGGTGGGAAAGCACTGGGAAAGGCTGGAAGCGAGCTGAAGCCTCCCGGGGGTGAAGGCGAGTGTCTCCCCTTCCCCGGGGTAGGGTGCCAGGAGCACAGGGTGTCAGGGCAGAGGGGGGGGAAGCGGGCAGGGGTGGCAGGGCAGAGGGGG
>JANVCC010000196.1:911560-1052268 GCA_025345505.1 Todiramphus chloris collaris
GGGAAGCGGGCAGGGGTGGCAGGGCAGAGGGGGGGGAAGCGGGCAGGCCCGCACTCACTTGTTGCGGCGCATCCAGCCGATGAGGGCCCGCACCTCGGGCACGGGCTCCAGGTCGGGCTCGGCGATGCCGAACTGGTCGGGGAAGCTGCGGTTGAGGTCGCGGCCGCGGCTGTTCTCCCGGCCGCCCTCCGCGCCGCCTCCGCCGCCGCAGTCGCCCTCGTGGGCGCGCTCGAAGCCGTCGGGGTTGAGGCTGGGCAGCAGGTAGAGGTCGGTGGTGTTAAGCAGGCGGCCGATGCGTTGATCGCCGTCGGCCCAGCCCCGGACCAGCTCCTGGGCCAGGCGGAGCAGCAACGGCCGCGCCAAAGGCTCGTCCCCGTGCATGTTCCCCACCAGCTTCACCTGCGGCCGGCCGGGCAGGGCCGAGCCACCGGGTTCCTCGCCGGCCCGCTCCGGCCCCAGCCCCGCCGTCAGGCGCAGCACCCACAGCGGCCGCCCCTCCACCGACTCCCCGATGCTGAAGAGCCGCGCCAGGCCCGGAGGGGCCGCGGCCGCCAGTGCCCGCAGCGCCTTGCCCAGCTCGGCCGAGTGCAGGTACCGCAACGCCTCGCCGGGAGCCGCCGCCGCCTCCGCTTTCTTAATGTGGAGAGAGCGGGCCGAGCCCAGCAGCAGCAGCGCGCAGAGGAGCGGCAACAACGACCCCCGCCCTGGCCCCCGCTCCGCGCTCGCCATGGCCCCGCCGCGCTCCCGGCCTCGCCGCTCCGCCGGGCACCCGGAGGAGGTGGCGGTGGCGGCGCTCGCCCCGCCCGTGGGCGGGAGCTCTTTCCGCCGCTCGCCAATGAGAGGCGGGCAGGGGGGCGGAGCCGCTAGGGCGAGGCAGCGACCCGCCAATGAGCGGCTGCAGGGAGCGCCGCGTCACGGCGGGGTAGGGGGCCGGGGAACGCTGCGGCGCCCCCTGCTGGCCGCGCCGCTCCCGGGGCCTGCGCTGCCCCGCGGGGGCTGCGGTGCGGGGCGCGCTGAGCGGGGTCTGGCGAGACCCGGCCGCCTTCGGCCTCCCGCGCTCAGTGCCTCTCCTGGCCGGAGCCTAAACACGCAACGCGGCCGCGGCTGGGGGTGAAAGGAGCTGGGCGGCCTTTTGCCTCGGCACAGCAAGAAGCCGCGGCTGACAGGGGCTGGAGTGCCGCTCCCCGTGCCTTGTCTTCCGAGCGGGAAGTGCGAGTGGCCTGCCCTGACTGCGCTGCCAGCTCTGACCGGACCTCGGACCCGGGGATGAAAGACGTTGAACGCTGTCGGATGTTTTGCCTTGCGTTACTGCAGGACCGTGTGCTGAGAAGATAACTCAGTACTACATCTGGGGATCTCGGCTAAGTCCTTTTTTGAGGTGGCCAAGATCATAAGGAGTAAGAAGCAGAATAGCTCACTGCAAAAATTGCACTGCAGCCCATAAATCACAGAATCACAGAATGTCAGGGGTTGGAAGGGACCTCGAAAGTGTTGAAAGTGGCCATGTCCGACAGCAGGTCCTGTCGATTCCTGTTTAACTTCTCTGTCGTATCTCACGAACACATCTGCTCCCCAGCTCTGGTATTTCCTGTTGGAGACACAAGCTCTGAGTCTAGCACATAAAACTGCTTTTCAGGGGAACCATCAGTGGCATGACTCTTTTATCTCACTGCATTATGGGATCCTTACCGTGAGAGATCAGATGATGCAAACTTTGGTGTAAGCCATGGTACAGCATCAAAAGGGCTCTGAGGAAAAGGAGAGTAAATTGGCTTCTCTTTCTTGAGGCTCTTCTGCGCTGAGCAGTCATTAGGAGAGGGACAAGCAGGGAACAGGGATTATCCATCAAAAAGATGACACCGATCTAATTAAACTGGAAAAGCCGAAAGATCCCGGTCATCAAGACGTTCTCAAAGCAAAGGGGAGAAGGAACGTCAAGAGGGAATTTGGCTGCCTCAAAAGTGATCACCGTTACATAGCTTTAAGTCCTCAGTCTACAAATAAATTGCTCTGGATTTACATAGTGTAATTGAGCTCATTTCCCTTTTTAGCTGATAAAAGCCTAGTTGTCTGGATTTTCAACAAACCAATTGTAAAAGCAGCGTGTGGCAGAAGACTTATGAGTCATGCACTCATTTGCTCAGCAGCCAGTAACAACAAAACCTTCCCATTGCCTTGGACCAGCCTAAGAGAGCTCTGCCTTCCGGATCCCTGGGTGAGCAAGACTGTCGATTAGGGACCTGCAAGAAGCCTTCTCCTCCTCCTCAGCTCTGTCGTGTGCTTGCTGAGAGCTGCAGCCCTGGCACTCGAGAAGGTGATTACTCAGGGGCTGTGGCTTTTGCCTTACAAAACTCTCTGCAGTGGTTCTAGCCACAGAGAAGAAATGAGGCTTCCTCCTGGAGACTGACAGAAAATGGGTTCCCCATGAACGGGAAAGATGGATCAGCTCAGTCTTTGCAGATTCCTCGCAGAAGGAAAGAGGGATGATGCCACAGCAGGGAAGTTACAACTGCTAATATTGTTTGGCAGCACTTCACAAGATCAAATCAGCACTTGGTTTTCCAGCAGAGCACTTCCAAGAAATCCCACTGGTGATGAAAGTTTCTAGGTAGACAAAAATATCTGAGGCCCAGGCTGTAGGGCAGCCACGGCAGAATAGAGTCCTGAAAGAGAAGCAGATCTGGGAATACTGCTAGGGCATGTCCCACACTGGCCATCAGACTGTGTCTAAACCAGGAGAGCAACAGGCACCCAGCTTAGCATCATCCTCAGCCATTGCTGTTTCCCAGAGGAAACAACCCCCCCTTGAAGTCCAGCCCATCAGTGGCAGAGGCGTGTTTTCTGTCCAGAAAAAGAACAAAGCCATGGGAACTTGGCAGATAATCTCTGCTACAACACAGCCTTACCCCAGGGCTGAGGCAGGAGAGAGCCCTGCAAATTGGTTCAAGCAGGCAGAAAATGGAGTTTTGTGAGTGGCTGATGCAAAGCAAAGGCTCATACACTTAATTTCCCTGAGGGCTGCGAGGTGTGAAAGCTGAAAGCTACCGACCAGGACTCCCTAGATGGGAAACTACACAGGCCAGCATGTAAGTGAAATTTAATACAGATAAGCTACTTTTATCTCCTGCAGGGGACCTATCTTGCTAATTTAATGCCAAGTTCCTTTCATGTTCCCTTTTATTTGGGATTGTATTTCTCAAGAGTAGGATAGCAATGGCCAAGCCAGCGTACTGTATTTAGTCTTCTAAGTCAAGATCAGTGACTGTAGGCACCCACCAGTACTGGATGTGGCCCAGAGTGGCTAGGAAAGAGGGGAACTGGTGCTGCCCACTGGTAACAGGCAGCTGTGCCCACCACACTGCAGCAATTTGGTGGGGCTTTCATGCAGAATCCCAAGAGTTTCTGCAGTCCTTGGCTGCTTTCTTCACTCCACAGGAAACACTGGCAAGGGCCTCGATGCTCTTGGTGAAATATTAGACTTGCCCTCCTGGAACATGGTTCCCTTTCTTGCACTCACTTCAAAAAGGAAGAGTATAAAAGATCCAGGAGCAACTGTTTAAAGTGATGACTGAAGTTCTCTAAATCTAATTTACTAACACTCCTGAAAGAGAAATACGAGTACAGCAATATCAGCCCAGGATATGGTTCCTTGTTGCATCACTAGGAGCACAGCCTCCACAGAGGACTTCCCACAGCACAGGCAAAAAAAAAGATGAGGGGAATCAGCATCTCTGAATGTATCCTCCCCCTCCTCTGAGCCCAAAGCCTTGGGTGGACCTGCCCACCAGGGTGGCACTGCTTTAGCCTTCTGCAGGGTTTACTGTCTCTGAGCTCCTGCCGTGATCATCCTGCTTCCAGGGTTCCCAGGAGGTGACCTTCGTCCTCCCGGCCCCTCTCCTGCAGGGCAGCCAGCTGCTGTGGGTGGGTATCCAGTAGATGGCATCCACGTCCAGCACTTGTGCTGGAGCTTCACCTTCCTGAAGGCTGCTCTTCCGCCCGTGTTTCATTAATGCCTACTTTTTATTTCAGTGTTTAACACGCTCTAAGCATTTGATTATAAAATTTCCAAATATTCACTGATTTAGCACTCTTTTAGCTATTCTTACTCCTTCCCAAGAGAAAAGATCACTTATCATTCCTCTGCATTCAGTGTCAGAGTGTGACTTTATAGAAAGGCCATCAGAAAATAGAATTATTAACAAAATTATGAAAAAAACCCCTTGAGATCTGTCCATCTCAGCAGTGAAAAATAGGTGGGGTATAGGCTGTGAGTCTGGGAAATCAGGGCACATCGCATCTCCATAAGGTTTATACCTGGGAAAAACGGGTTTTGTGGGAGGGAACAGGAATGCTGAGTAAGTTCAAGAAGCATTCCCTGACAGGCTCTCTTTCCAGCCCAGCTATCTGGCAAGTGGAGGCGGTGGGTTTGGGTGTTACAGTCATCCTCCAACAATGGAAGTGTTGCAAAACATGGAGCACCGCATATTAAAAAGGGATTAGGAGTGTGGGGGAACCATGAAGAGTAGGAAGACAGGAGCAGCCTTTGAGCAGAGCCTCAGGCACTGTTGCAGAATCATGTTTTCTGGAGCAGGATTACAGCCATGTTACAGGCATTGTTTGCCTGACAAACCAGCCCACAGATACGATCCCCAGCTTCCACACGCCTGGGCCAATCCTGCTGTGCCCTGAACTCCAAGAGCAACCCTCAGCCCTCACAACTGTGTCAACTACAAACAGAGTCCTTGCCTGCCAGTGAAAATGCAGGGGGTGATAAGTTGTGCCCGCTACCTCTGCAGGCACTGGGATAACCAAGTGGAACCAAAACGGCTGTGAAGTTTGGAGCCAGAGGTTAAAAGACCCTATGGAAAAGAAACTTCTGCCCAATCTCTATCACGTTCTAAATCTTCTCTTCTCGGGTTCCTAAGGCTTGTATTACACCCTGGAATAGACTGGTGTTTATTAATTCATTCTCTTTGGGGCTCTTAGAGTCATATTTAACAACAGTCTTCTTCTGCATTGGTAGTTCCAGCATTGCCAGGAGGACAACAAGCAGGAATGGGTGTGGAGGATTGCTCTGGCCTACGGTCTGTCCAATCCAGCCTTGACAGCGCCTGATCCAAATACCTCAAAGGAGAGGGCAGGATCCTTTGCTCTCTTTGGAAAGTTATGGAGAATCTGCCTCACTGAGGAGATTTCCTCCCAGTCTGAGTCATTAGTGGCTGCTTTACATTCTGGAACATGAGGTTTACATCCCTCCTAAACGTAATGGAAAGGTGGATAACACAACCCACAAAACTCTAGACCTCATTAATTAGACACCCACGAGATAATTACACCCACTATAAAAAGAAAAGTGTAAAAAGCCATTGCAAAAGCAATTCTTACCAGTTTAAAAACGCTGCCTTCCAGTGCCTCTGGCCAAGTAACACCTTGCTTTTCTAGTCCCAATTCCTTCTGCAGTTCGCAAAGCCCATTGCAAAACGGGACACTAACATTGCCTTCATTTAAAAAAAGTAAACCAGATGAACTGAGCACACCTTGCTGCCTGTCACACAGACCTGGCACAAACCTAGGGCAGGATTTTTCCCAGGTCCCACCTGATGCTGTGCCTTGCATCCCGACAAGCCCCCCACAGAACAGCTGTTGTCTGACAGTCTTACCCCTCACTCTCATTTCCAGACTAAAAAAACATATCCCAAACTCCATACTTTCATCCTTTACATCCTCACTGTAAACACTTCCTTCTCTTGGAGTATCATTGCAATGCAGTGACCAGATCTCCCTGCACTCTCCTGCCTTTGGCTTGCATCTTGGCAGGAGCTCGTGAGCCATTGCCCAGCCCGCTCCTTGGCCTCTGTCTCTATTTCAGCTCAGCTTAATACCAAACCACAAAGATCATTTTACTCTCAGGAAGAGCATTTTGACTGAAGTTTGTACTGGACCATAAGCCAATGTGCAGTCAAATGTTACAAGGACAGGACATGTAACTTCCTAAAAATGGTGGAAGAAACTAAATTTATTTCTTAAAATTTCTTAAACTGAGTATGAAGGCAAAAAGTGAGCTAAAGGCTGGACACTGATTTCTAAACCAACAGTTTTCTAGAAGACAGGCTGAGAACTGTCTCTTTAAGGGACATATTTTAACAGAAAATTATTCCCTGTTAATTTTAAAGGTAAACCAATTAACACAGTGTCCTGGTCTGAATGAAAACAGAACTAATTCTGTTCAGTAATTTTACTTTTCAGCTTGGTTCTTCTAATTAACTGCACTTTCTGAAGTTAGCAGCCTGTTCTCACAGACAGTGTCTGCTGCTAGCAGTGTGATAACACCTCATGTTTAGAGTTACTGCCAAGGATTGGTGTGCAGACCAAGGCCACTGCTGGGTCCTGTGTACCACACTGGGGGTGCAGAAAGTGAAAGGCTGCACCTTCAGGGAGGAGCGGACAGGATGGGTGACTCCAAACTGACCAGCAAGGGATTCCATCCCATATTCGCCATATTTGGTCGAGAGCTGAGGGCCCCGAAGGGTCTCTGGGCTCTTCTCTCCCCTCTTGGACTGCTTTGCCAGCTTTTGCTTGGCTTGGCTCGGGTCCTCTTTCGGTTCCTTCCTTGGAGCACCCAAGGAGGACTCTGTCCGTTCTGCCTTCGATCCGGTCTGCGTGTTCCTGACCCCGGTACCAGAATCCAGCTCCTGAACACAGCTCCCGGCTGCTGCGGGGCCCAGGATGGGACTGCCCCAGTGCCTGCACAGCATCAGTGGTGACGGTGATGGAATTACCATCAGGGGGGTTGGGTTCCATACTGGTTTTGTGTATATTTGTATATATTCCATTTTTATAATAATTAATTTCATTTTCATTACAGCTGTTCTAGTTTCCTTTTCTAATGGCTCAGTCTCTCTCCCTTATTCCCTTTCTCTTCCCCTCTGGGGAGGGAGGGGGGTTAACAGAGAGCATCTGTTATAGGTCTAAGGGGCTGCCCTGACCCTAAGCTGTGACACACAGAAAAAGTCGTGTTAAGAAACACTCAAAGGTGACCCATGTTTGCATCAGCCCTGCAAATAAATAGTGCTGTACACTTATGTGCTCTCTGAGTACAGCCAGCCCCCACTGCCCACCTCGGCCCTGCTGAGCTGGCCCACTGTGTCTACTGGTGAAGAGAACACTGCGGACAGGTCCCAGGCTCCTCCTGCTTGTGAAATGCACTTTATGGCTCTGCTGAGCCAGTTCCTGGTGAGCAACGTGCCCTGCGCCTGCGGACACAGTGACACTGGTGAGAACGGGGTCTGGAGGCTGTGAGGACCCTGTGGTTTGAAGCGTGTCACCATCATCCTGCTGAAGTTTAAGTGTGTTCCCTATAGCTGAGGGCTTCGGTTGTGCCCTCTGCAGGCACACAGCCTGGGCACAGAATCGTCCCAGCAGCGAGGGGACCCTTGCTCTACATCAGGGGGTGCCCAGGGCTGGGCTAACCACAGGAGCACCCTGGGGGTACACACCCGTGAGCAGGACAGTGTCTCTGCTCTCTCCTCTGCCAACACGCAGTTCAAAGTCTGAATAGGTGCATTTTCTCACTTTCCAGTCAAAGGAGGACATGGTGACAGAGCTTCAGGCAGGAAGGGGCAAATCAGAGTTTACTCCTGCTCCGGGATAATCTAGGATAAACTTCCTACATCTTGGAACAGTCTTGTGAACATCCAGAAAGCTGAGAGGGAAAAGTATTATTTTTGGCTGAAGGTTTTCATAGCTGATACAGGAACTCTCTTGTTAGTTACTCATTGCCTTGGCAGTCTCATAAAACAGCCAGCAGAGCCCAGCAAATACTTTCCCTCCTTGCTCTGGGAGATCAGAAATGCAGGAATTGAATGAGGCCTTGAACCCATTTTATGGACTCACTTCTTACTAAGGTACTATAAAATATTAAAATTTAGACCTTATAAAGGAGGGGAAAGAGCTGCACATTTCTTAGCAGAAGCAGCCTCTCCAGAGACTCTTCCCAAGGTAAGTCCGGTGCTACACGACCCAGATACAGGTTCCCCTGACAGACAGGTGATTGGAGATAACAAACTGAAGGCAACAGATTAGAGACCTTAAACCCCCTTGATTCTGCTCTCAACCAGAAAAGGCCCTGCAACAAATCAACTCGGTTTCCTCCCTGGTGGCCCTGTCCTCTGTGAGGACAAGCAATGAACCCCCTGCAAGCCCCGAGCAGAGGCAGCAATGCTGTGACCTTCTCTCCAACAGACCCTGGCTGGTCTCCTCCGAGATGGTGCAGAGAAGCTGCCCCGCAGTGCCCCACAAAGTGCCTGTCCTCGCCGTTTGCTTTTTGGCATGTGCAGCCACAGGTAAGTGAGGGAAAAGAACCATACCGACCTGAGAACCTGTCCAGGCTTGGGCTGTGCCCGGGGTGATGTGCCACACCAGCACCCCAGCTTTCAGGTGTTCTGGAGGTCAGAGAGGAGTTCTGTGAAGACTGGATTCTCATTCTGAGTAGCAGAGAAGGGACTGGGAAAACTCCAGTGTTTTCCAGTGTTATTGCAGCAGCTGGACAGGGATGACGAGGCCATTGCTCTCAAACCTGCTCTAAGCAGTGAAAAGTGGCCACCTGGGAGCACCAAGGAAGAGACAGGGAGCTTCAGACTTTTTTATATTCACAGGACTACAGTGCCTTTCTATTCTGAGCTATATTTTTAGTTCATTAATCTATAACATAGACTACAGCAGCGAGTTTCAGACCATTAAAACAATGTATTTCCTGTACTAGTTCTTCATATAGTATGTCCTGAGGTTTGTACATTAGAGAAACTACAGCTCTCCAACAGCCACGCTCAGTCTGGCTGCGATACAGCTGAGGAGCTGATTAACCAATATATACTCTTAAGGGCATTCAGTTCCAACTGAAAACCTGGGTATCAAACTGTGGGCACAACACTGGTGGGCACAGGTGTACTGCAAGGGTGACCTGCAGCAAGAGGGCAAGCAAGACTGGTAGGATGGGGGTGATCTTTTGCTGTGTGTTACATGGTCAGTGCTGGTTTTCAGACCTTTTCATGTTTTCAGGCTCTGGTACTCTTGCAGTCCGTTGCAAAAGATTGTCTTTTATTTTAAATAACTGTGAAGGGAGCTTTGTGATGAAGACTTCTTGCCTCAAACACAAAAGTCCCATCTGCAAATAGCTGTGAGACTGAAGCCTGAAACTCTCAGTTCCTCCTCCAGGGTTGATGGCCTGGAGAAGTGCAGCTTTTGTGGGAGGAGTGTGGCTTAGGATGCTTAGTGGCCTTGTTCTCCTTCTTTTGCAGGTTTGGAACTGTCTGTAAATAACCACACTGCTGACTTCTCCCTCTCTACATCGCCTGTCTCTGCCATCTCCCTCTCCTGCCTAGTACAGAACAGCAGCCAGGATGAGGAGCTGCTCTGGTACCGAGGAGATGGGAGAGTGGATCTGAAAGATGGGAATAAAGTGAATGTCAGTAACATCTGCGTATCTCCAGTCACCGAGTCCGACAACGGAGTCACCTTCACATGCAGGCTGGCACGGGACAAGTCTGTGCAGGTGTCGGTGCTTCTGGATGTCCTGTGTGAGTTGCAGTGGTGGAGATATATATATATATATATCTCTATCTATATATCTATCTGTGCAGAATGGCTGGGGTGGGATGAAATCATGGGCTGAGCACCTCGGTGCCTGGGCGCTAGCTGAAGGCAGGGTGTTTTGCACCCTTGTACGCTGTCTTCACCATGAAAAAATGCATTTAGGAGGAGATAACTCACGTGGTAAGACACTCCCTTTCCACAGTGGTGCTTATGGCCTTTTTTATAGGGAGTGGGTGGGCCCTTATGTAAAAGACGTTCTGGATATGTTCCTGCCTCCACCTAGATTCCTTCCCAAGGATACAAGTCAGGGCAGAGAAGTTAGGGGAGTGACTGTCTCTGCCACTGATTGCCCTGCTAATTCCTGGCTGCGCAACCATGACGTGTTACCCCACCGAGAAAGGCACCCAAGGGATGTGTAAAGGGAACTGATTTTGTGTTAAGTGGTCAGCAGCATTATCAATGGCCTGTTGAACTGCATTACTGTGAACAGTTCCTCCCCGGCTGACTGGAGAAGAGTTCCTCCAAATCGAAGAGGACACAGATGTCACTCTGACCTGCAATGCCAAGTCCAACCCTCAAGCCGAAACAGCTTGGTACAGGAACAATGCCACCTTGACCCTACAGCAAAATCGTTACCAGCTGTACCAGACCAGTGAGGTCTTTCAGCTCTCTATCCAAAAAGTGCAGAAGTCTGACAACGGGACCTACACCTGTGTGGTGAAATCTTCTTTGGAAGAGGCAAGAAAGGATTTCCACCTGACAGTTGAAGGTAACAAGCCTGCTGCCAAACAATAAGCTGTACAAATAACCCTCCATTCTCTTTTCTAATTGATAACAATCCATTCATATTAAGAAATGTAAGTGGAATGTGGTAAATTACCCACATTAACTTCTGAAGGCACAGCGAGGGCACAGAGCTCTCCTTGCACCTGCTCCTGGGACCACAGCACCAGGAAAGCCCTTTCCTGCTCAACCTGTTATGCAAAGGCATTTGGCAAGCGTGACCTCACTCCTCCCACTGTCTCACTTCCCACGCTGACACGGCACGTTCAGGTGTGGTTTAAAGCACCTTAGGTCTTACCTGAAGCTTTTTACTCCGACCATAGTATTCTGTCATGCCAAAAGAGCTGCTTAGGGCAAGAGAAGCTGTCCCCCAGAAATGACTGTAGCCCTGTGGATGACAAGGAGGTGAAAGCCTTGCTGGGCTGGATGCTCAGGTCTCAGACAGGTGACACTAGGTGAGGTGACCCATGAGGCACCCATGTCCCACCCACTGTCTGGGTCCCTCTTGTTCCTGCACTGTCAGAACAGGGAGGAAAGTGATGTTACCTGTGTCAGTGATGTGTCCAGACACCCTTATTTCCCTGCATAAGAGCAGCTTGGGGACCTTCTTCTTCAGGGATCAACGTTTCAATTCCACCTT
Organism: Todiramphus chloris collaris; assembly: GCA_025345505.1. Taxonomy (NCBI): domain Eukaryota; kingdom Metazoa; phylum Chordata; class Aves; order Coraciiformes; family Alcedinidae; genus Todiramphus; species Todiramphus chloris. The sequence goes on from JANVCC010000196.1 coordinate 922,575, forward strand.
CAGGTCACTAAAATACAGGCTCAGCTCTCTTCTTTCCAGGGGATGAACACACACAGTTGGTCTGTGGACAGCGGAGAGAGCACAATTCAAATCAGCAGTGACAGCCATGGGAAAAGAAATATGTCTTCCCACAGTCCTGTGGAACGTTCTCTTTGATATGACTGTACTGATCTCTCACATTTTCAACCTCTTCTCTCTCTCGACAGATAAAAAACCTCTTTTTCCCAAGGAGGCCGTTATTGCTGCTGTCGTGGTGGTTACACTCACATTACTCTTTGGAATTGTAGCTCGAAAAGATAAAATTTTTAAGGTATGGAAAGCTCTTTATTTCTTAGGAAATTTAGTATCATTTTGCTGAAACACCTTGGGTTTTCCTGCCTTTTCTATGCTATTCTGTAGTGTTGCTTTCCCCTGTTAGAGAAGTGCTATGAACTGCCTCCTGCTTTAGAATTACCAGTTGATAAATCAAATATCAGATATTTTAAAGCAGGAGGTATTCCGCCCTTGCAAGATACTAGTAAAAGTATCTTTATGGCCAGGAAATACAAAAGATAACAAGACTGTTTCTTTATTTTCAGTGCTTCAAAAAAACAACTGAAACGGCTCTGTAAGTATTTGACTGCTTATTCATGCAGCTCCCAAGCAACCCACCTTCTTTAAGCCTTGGCAGAGCCTGGGGAACAAGAGAGCACTCAGCCAGGCTGAGTTACCGAGCTCTCGTTCTGGCTGGTGACCGTGGGCCCACGCCTCGTCCCCCAGCAGAGAGGGGTCTGTGGGAACACAGCAGGACGGGCACAGATCCTGCCCCAGGCACAGATCCTGCCCCAGGCACAGCACGGCTCCTGCCCTGGCCAGCCCAGGGGCTTGGCTACGCCGGTGTGGGGAACACATGGAGTATCCCAGCCCTCTGAGAGCTTTCTGGGGCTGACTGCAGCCTGGAGAATTCAACTCACTTGGTTCTTTTTTACCTAGTAGGTGATTCTTCATTTCTTCTTTTCATTTTGCTGCAGGTAAAGACCACAAGGTTCCTGTGCACACCCAGAAAACATCATTTTAGTGGTGGAATTAAGCCCTTGAGCAAGATGATGAGACAAAGCACTGAAACAAGTTCTTTTGGGTCAAGTTTATATGGTCTTTTCAAAACATAAGTGGTTCTTTGTGTCTGTTCATTTTAACCAAGTGCCTAGAGCTCCACTCTAGGGGGTGGGCTGCCCGGGCTGTTGTCAGATCTCATCCTCTACACTTATTCCTACAAGCTACGCATGTGCCAACAGGCACGTGGGTGGTGGATCAGCCCACAGAGGAATCCATACAAGGTTGCCACAGATCACGATGTCGATGCACGCAAATAAAGTGTGATGTTGAGCTGGCAGCTGCTTTCTTGGTCTGTCGTTCCTACACTGTCGTTCCTCAGGGCATTAAGGGTGGTGGCCACCCAGCTTGATGCCCCTTCCTGATAATCTGGTGGGCACCTCAGCTTCTGTCGGCCAAGGCAAAAGCCGCCTGTCGCTCTGCACTGCCATTGCACCTCCTGTCTCCCTCGGCTCAGAGCAGACCCCAGGGCTCAGAGCAGCACCAAGTGCTCAATAATACATGGTGGAAATTTCAGTGTGAATGCTCCGGCCCCGTGATGGCAGGAAAACCTCTCTCCATCCCTCCCTGAACAAATGAGCCACTCAAGCATTTCTCTCAAGGTCCTGGCAAGCTTTCAAGGCCTCATCATGTCTTGGGATGGTCAATAAACACCGTGCGCTGTAAATCGATTTGAGTCTGTGATGCACAAATGCTCTTCTTGGAGGAGCAGGGCTGTTACTCAGCAAGAAGCCTCCCCACCATGACCTGTAGAACATCCTTGAATGATGTTTGCTGGTGCTCAGGTAGGGCCACCACTGTGTGATGTCGGTGCAAGCTCACGGTCCCAGGTGAGCAGCCACACCACCACCTGCTGCTCAGATCTGTTGCAAGCCCTTCTGTTGAGTGTACAGCACATTGTGGGGTTAGATCCCAGGGACGGCTGGATAGGGACCCTCCAGCAGTGCCTCCCTTGCCCAGGGCTGCACCAGCTCTGAGGGAGCATGGATCAGAGACTGGTTTGGGTTGGAAGGGACCTTGAAAGCTCACCCAGTCCAACCCCCCTGCACTGAGCAGGGCCATCTGCAGCTAGAGCAGGGTGCTCAGAGCTCCGGCCAACCTCACCTGGGATGGTGCCAGGGATGGGGCAACAACCACCTCTCTGGGCAACCAGGGCCAGGGTCTCACCACCCTCAGCATAAAACATTTCTCCCTTCTCTCCGGTCTAAATCTCCCTCTTTCAGTCTCAACCCCTCAGCCCTGGTGCTGTCCCAACAGGCCCTGCTGAGCAGCCTGTCCCCATCTCTGACAGGCCCCCAGAAGGCCTCCCCGGAGCCTTCTCCTCCTCCGGCTGAATGCCCGCCTGCCCCCAGCAGAGGGGTCCGGGCCCCCCCAGCCTTTCCGCGGCCCCCGGGGTCACCACGCGCTGCCCGAACGTTCTGGAAGCGAGGGAGCGAGGGAGCGAGGGAACGGAACCCCCCGCCCGGCGCGCGCAGCCGCCGCAAGCTTGTCCCTCGCCTCGCGCCGTCCACCGCCCGCCCCCCCCCCGCCCCCGGGCCGGTGCCCGCGGCCCCTCTTCCTGCTTCCGGTGCCGGGGCTATAAGAGCCGCTTCCGCCGGAGCGCGCGACCTGCGGTGGGCCCGGCCGTTAAGTGTCGGTTTGTGTGCCGGGAGCTCGCGCCGTGCTGTGCCATGAACGCCCGCGGTGAGCGGCCCGGCGGCTACCGGGGGGGGGCTTGTCCGTGAGGCGGGGGGTACGGCTGCAATGGGGGGGGGGGGGGAGCTTCCCCATCCTATTGCCTGCGCTGGGGGCGGAGCGGGGAGGGGGGATGGTTACCGGGAGAAGGGGGTTACGGGACCGAGGCTGTCGGGGCCGGGCGGTAACGGCTGCCCCTCGTCCCCCAGGGCTGAGCACGGAGAAGGCCGCTGCCTTCACCCGGCGGCTGCGGGCCGAGCCGCAGTTCCTGCTGGCCCAGAATGTGGCGACGTGCAGCGACCCGCTGGAGGTGTGCCTGCAGCGGCAGGTGGTGCAGGACACGGTGCAGGTTTTCCAGCACGCCGTGCCCGCCGAGGGCAAGCCCGTCACCAACCAGAAGAACTCTGGTAAGGGGCTGCTGGGAGAGGGGGGCCGGTGCCCAAGGAGGGGTGCGAGCCGTCAGCGGCTCTGGGGCTTGGGGAGGGAAGGATGTAATGCTGGCTGCCTCGGGAGCCCTTCCATTGGGCTTCTGAGCCAAACTGAATGCCTGCAGCATCCTCTGGAGTTAATAACAGGCTGTAGACTTGCAGCCTTTGCCTCTTCTCCTGTCTGTATGGTCTAAGAGAAAAGCAGGTGAGACCTGCGTTTGCAGTAATAAATCTCTGAACTTCTTATTTTGGTACTTTACAATCCCAGCCGAAGGCTCAAGGCAGAACTGTGTTGTGAGTCTTGTGTTTAGGGTCTCAGGGAAGACCTTCCTGCTCTTTACAACTTTCTGAAAGGAGGCTGTAGCCGGGTGGGGTCTGTCTCTTCTGCCAAGTAACAAGCAATAGGAAAAGAGAAAATGGCCTCAAATTGTGCCAGGTGAGGCTTAGGTTGGAGCGGAGGAACAATTTCTTCCCCAAAAGTGGCTGTCAAAGTCTGTCCTGGGCTGCCCAGGGCAGTGGTGGAGTCCCCCTGATCCCAGTTTCAAAGCTGTGGAGCTGTGGTGCTGAGGGACATGGGTTAGTGGTGCCCTGGCAGTGCTGGGTTAACAGTTGGGCTTGGTGATCTGAAAAATCTCTTCCAACCAAAACAATTCTGTGATTCTAAAAAAAGAACTTGCGCAGCTCTTGGGTACAGACATTCCAGTTTAATTCTTGTTCCTTTGCTTTCTCAGGGAGATGTTGGATCTTCTCCTGTCTCAATGCAATGCGTCTTCCTTTCATGAAGAAATACAACATTGAGGAGTTTGAATTCAGCCAGTCCTATCTCTTCTTCTGGGATAAGGTACAGTAGTATGGGTTGTACTGTGACTTACACAGACAAGTATTAGCACTGGGATGGAATTTCTTTTAGGCTGGACCATCTTAACAATCTAGGTGGCAAATAAAGGAGAGAAGAGACTGAAAAAGTTCTTTATTTTAAATGTGGGTCGAGGAAAGTGGGACTTCAGAATCAAGAAGAAAGCTGTGAAGATGTGAATGTTTTGGAACGGTGGAAGTTTACTTTCAAGTGTTGTGCATATTTCAAAAGTTACTTCCAGGAGGCTCAGGAAACATGCCTGTAACTTTGTGTTGAGCTTTCAGTTGTGCTTGTGATCTGATCTGCAAGCTGTGTGCCTATGAGAGGAAATCTAGTGCTGGTTTGGGCCAGGCTTCATTGCATAACTTCTGTTTCACATTTCCTGTTCCCTTACCCTCAAACTCTCCTAAATATTTGATCTGTGACAGAAATAAGTTTATAGGGTAAACCCTGGTATGCTAGAGGGGAAATAAGGACTTCAGGGGATGAGCAGAAGGTGGCTTCATTGAGTTAGGACTTCCAAAGAGCTGACTAATAAGAAATGAATTAATGCACAATATTACACTTAAAATACATATTTTTTTCTGGCCTGTCCATTCCAGGTTGAACGTTGCTACTACTTTTTAAATGCCTTTGTGGAAACAGCTCAGAAAAAGGAGCCTGTGGAAGGAAGACTGGTACAGTTCCTGCTCTCCAACCCCACAAATGATGGTGGACAGTGGGATATGTTGGTTAACATTATTGGTAAGGGAATTGGTCAGTAGGAGCACTTCCTGAAACTGCATGCTGGTTTGAGAGATGAGGAATGAAAGAAGAAATTGAGTTTGAGACCTGGGAGTTTGCAAAGAGACATGATGCCATTAGCCACTACCTCTTTTAATGAAAGACCTTTTTCATGTCAGATTGTAAATATTAGGCTTAAATCTAGTCTGGGATCTTCACTCTTGGATATTGCTGCTGCTCAGAAGATCACAAGTAATGAGATCCCAGATTTCCCATTTAATAAAAAAGTTCAATCCCCTTTTCCTGAACTCATCAAGTTGACATTGTTTATTTAGATCTATGTTTACAGTTTTTTAGGGCACATGGTAAGGATAAACATTGCTAGACTAGGGTGTGTCTAAGGCAGAAGCAAAGCTACTCAAGAGTTGCCTGAAGAAAGATGGTATAGAGATCAGTGAGAGGGAAATGATGTGGAATGTGGTGATGCTGGTATTACAAAGATCCAGCTGAAGTGGGATCCTTACGCTGACTGAGGAGGTACTTTGTGTCTGAATTACACTAGCATGTGCTTTAATTTGTGTTGTGAAACAGTGACACACCTCTGTAAATCAATGAGCCAATAATATAAGTTTAGAATCACAAAAGGAATTTGTTTCTTTGAAGCCTGGAGGTTACTTTTTTCCCCATCCAATTGTTATAAATATTTAATCAGGGTGGAGAAGATTTTAGGTGCTGCTGTTATATCCAGAGCCTTGCATGGTGTGATGTTTGCTTGGAACTGTGAGCAACTGAGCAGCTGCTGGTGTCTTACAAATGTTGAGGAGGTTATAAGGAAGTTAGTCACTTTGCCTTAGATAAAATGCATGGAGTAATTAAGAAGAGGCCCAGTTCTTTAGAAGTTGTTTCAGGTCCTCAGTTTTCAAGTGGGCATTTTTTTTGGTGAAAAGAGCTTAAGCTTTCAAGTGTTGATTTAAAAGATACTGAGCAGTTCAGGAATCCTACTTTTTGGCACCCCTGTGGAATGCAAATCAGAGGTCAAGGTTCAGTTACAAGTTAAAATGTAAACTTGGAATACTTATAACCTTGAAACAAGACTTGCCCTTATTTCTGCACAAACCCCAACTGTATTTAGCTTTTACAGGGAAGCGTTGATACCCATGGTGTGGGAAAGACAGTTGTTAACCTATGGTTTTATTACTTTCTTTTAGAAAAGTATGGTGTTGTCCCCAAGAAATACTTCCCGGAGTCTCATACCACAGAGGCTACTAGAAGGATGAACGAGATCTTGAATCATAAGGTAAAATAGATTTAGGTGATATAATTAAGGGGAGTGGATGGGAATGAGCCTGGTCCAAGTGTTCCTAGCCAAATTAATTTCTCTTTATTGACCAAAGCTGCTTACTCTCAGCAGAGTGTGCTGTTAGTCTTGAAACATGGAGCAGGAAGGTGTGTTTATGGAACATGGCCATTGCCAGGCTTCAGTAGCTTGAAAGTACCCGACATGGTTTTAGTAGCAATTGTTTCTAATGCTTAGATTCTCAAAAAAGTCACTCCTCATATGTGGCTGATTACATCTGTTTCTGCAAAGCTAGTACTTGGTGTCTAGGTGACTTTTCTGCCCCTGCAATATTTCATCTACTAGCATGCCAAAGTTTCTAGAGGTTGCTGTCAAATTTGATGGAGTTTTTTTTAAATGTATTTTTAAAATACTCTTAAAAATCAGCATTCATCATAGAAGTGTGCAGTTCTGTCTGAAGAAAGGTGTAAGCTTGCCCCCTGAGCTACAGAAATGAATTAATTGGGGAAGATACTAGTGTAGGTAGGGAAATAAAAAGGCAATTAAAGCATTTTTTTACAGTGGGCTTTGATTATTTTTTCCAATTCAGATATTACATGCTCAGGGAAAATAGCCTGCTGAAATCCACATTAAAAATGTAAAATATGTGCTGAAATGAGCTTAGACATAATGAATGGTGTTAATGTTATTCTGGTCTTGAACATGGCAAAGCAGCTGGTCTTGAGGGAGCCCCACTCACTGTTGGTGGCTTTATGGATGGTGACAGTAATGGGAAGCACGTGCTGCTCTTACTGCAATTCTGCATGCAGTGGGGAAATGCTCCGCTCTTTGTATCAACCAAGAGATCAATTATGCATTAGAATGGCAAAATAAATTTTACAGTATGAAGACAATCTGTTCTCTGAGACACAGGGGTTGGTGATGTGTCCGGATCTTGTGGCATCACTTCTGGAACCAAGAGGAATCAAGTCTTTAAAAAGCTGTGAGCTTCAAATCAAGGGTTGGAAAATAGTAATTAGGTTGAAGCCATTTGTTAATTTCTGATTTTTTAATGGTCTTTTACTTTAAATCAATCAATTAGCTTGATTATTTTTTAAGAATCACTGTTGTTAACAAAACCTTCTGAAAGATTTTCTTTTCATTTTGAAAACATGTTATAAATGGTAAAATAGGTGCTTGAAACCACCAGATGGGAAGTTCTAAAACCTGATAAGGTGGCACCTTTCATACCCTTATAATGAAATTGCTTTCCCCTCAACCAGATGAGAGAATACTGTTTGCGGTTAAGAAATATGGTGGAAAGTGGAACAGTGAAAGGAGAACTTTGTGCTGCAATGGACACGATGATAGAAGAGGTAAAAATACTTGTGTGGCATAAATCTCTTGAGATGTGAGGTTTGAATGAATGAGATTTTTTGCTTACTCTTGTTCTGTAGCTATTGGATCAGCCAAAACAAGTGCCTTTTGTTTGCCTGTCTAGGAATGTTTTGTATGGAGGTATTCAAGTGAATTCTTCTGAAGTGGCTTGCTGGTTACCTTATTCTGAGTTTTTCTAATACTTCCAAATACTTTGAGTTTATAGACTCAAGAATGATGACGTTTTAGTGAGATCTGCCCCTTTCTGAAGAAAAGCAGAGATCAAACTAGTGGCCTCTCAGGTTTTTCTAAATAGTAGGAAAGAATCTGGTTGAAAATTGTGTCCTGATGGCTTTGTGTAAAATCTTACAGCACGAGTGCTGTTGCAGAAATTCCCCACAAGAGAGCAGAAAAGAACAACAAAAGGGAGTGCCCAGAGTACATGATGGAAAAGATGTGAGCTGAACACAAGGCTGAATCCAGCTGTGTTCTACAACTGGGGGGCATTAGAGGGAGGAATCACAGCATCTGTTTCTGGCTGTGTGAATTAACTCAAATTGATCAGCATGGCTGGTGTGCAGTGGCTGTCCCTCCATCTGTTCACACTCAGTAGGACACTAGCACATGTCATTTTTTTATTCAGTTGTTGTCATACTTAATTCTTAAATAGCCCAAAGCAATTGTAATAGTTCAGGTTGTTTTAGTTTGACCAAATGCATACATCTCTTAAAAATGTGTATATGTCTGTCTATATATGTAGGTGTGCTGAGGGACATGGGTTAGTGGTGCCCTGGCAGTGCTGGGTTAATGATTGGATTTGATCTTAAAGGTCCTTTCCAAGCTAAACAGTTCTATGATTCATTTGTTTCTCAAGTGTACAGTGCAAAGAGACCCAAGGGTTTTAATGTCTGTCACCGCATGACTCAAGAAATCAAATGTTTTGGTTGTGTGTACTAAGACAATTTTTTTCTGTCCAGTAAAAATCAGTATTGGGCAGAACCTGCTTTGGGCTATTTTTGTAAAGCTCCAGGCAGCTCCACTGATGGGCAAGTACTGATTAATGTGTTGGGTTTTTTATATATTCATCTTTGCTTCATGTATAAACCTGTAGCTTCTTTTCTTTTTTAATCCAGCTTTCAAATTAAATACCTGTTTTGAGTTCTTTGGATTGAAATGAAAAATCTTAAGAAATATGCCTTAACATCAACAGTATTTCTGTGCTACCCCACAGCAATCAGCTGTTACTGTGTTACCAATCAACACTGAGTTCAAAAGTGAATTAATATCATTTGCATCAATACGTGTGAAAGCCCATGGAGGATTTTACAGCAGACATCAAAAGCTTGCTAGAGATGTTCATTTGTAGGGCAATGGCATAGAGTTCACTGGAAAATATCTCTTCATTTGTTTAGACCCAGCCTCTTGCCTTCTGATAAAGGATCCTGGAACCTGCATTAAATACTCATTAACTGATTACAGTTGGTGTTCTAAAGAGGTTGTGCTTAATTCTCTGAAGTCAACACGGTATTTCCTCTTGCAGCAGTAACAGTTGTTTAGAACTCGATTTAATGTCAATGAACATTGTGGTTGCAATGTGCAATTGCACTTGTCTTGTATACTTTAAAACCACTTAGTTTTAAAGGTTCTATTCTTTCATTTCCTGTGTTTATATGTGCACGAGGCTTTGCATCTGTGTTTGTGGCGAAGCAGAACTTGGTTTTCTGAAGTTTATTTGCATAGGGAACCAAGATTTGCTCATGCTGGGAGGCAGTGCTCTGGTTAAAACGGGGCAGTTGTGCTGGAACACAAGATTAAATATTCCCTCCAGAACTGTATAAACATTCTTATCGAAGTAGTGCACAGTAGGTCAGCAGTTGAAATCAGTGCAGTGCATGTGACTGACTTTTTCTTCCTTTACTGTTCCCCTTTGTAGGCTCTTCCTTATCAGTAGTGTCCTCTCTTCCCCCCTCATTCATTTTGGTTTTTAGCACAAGCCACTATATCTTTGCCTTATCTTGGCTCTAGTTGTTCCTAGAGTTATAAGTCACCTTTTAGTTTAAATATGTCTACTTATTTTACTTACTGATAGAGGAGGCTTGTGAGATACAAAGAGATGGCCTTTGATGGGTGTGGTGGCAAAATAATTGAGGGGAGGCCGTTCCCAGGCTCCACTGCCTCTAACTTGAGACTTCTGTCTCCATTTTCCTTCCTCTGGCTGGAACTTGCTTGCTCACTGCTCTCCTTTTAGGTGTTTCTCTTGCTTATTTTGTTTTCATAGCCTCATCTCTCAGCACTTGAGGTTATCTGAGGTCGTGTGGGTGTATCCTCAGCTACTTCTATGCGGTTTGTGTGAGGTTAAATATTTATAGTAGTTTAGGGATTTACATTTGCTCTAACATATTTATTGAGAAATAAGTGTGCGAGTTCCTCCAGTACAAACAGTAAACCCACACCTTTGTTCAACCCATAATTAATCTCTTCATTTGGTTTCTTAAATTGCTTGGAGCAAGAACCATTTTATCTGTGTTCTGCACACGGCCGAATAGCGTCCCTTAGCATGAGCCTTGCCCTCCTTTTGCCATCAAAGTGCACACCAGCACAAAGCTCGTTCTTAAGCAGCCTTGGGATCCATGTAAATCACCTCATCTGGCTCCAGAAAAAGTCATCTTCGGGAAAGTTTTCTGTCTCCTCCTGTGAGAAGTCAGTGAGAGGAAGGTGTGAAGAGTGGCAGCTGAGAAAAGGTGGCACAAAGCACAGGCACCAGGTCCTAGAGCAGAAGGTGCAGTTGATATTTGGCTTCCCCTTCTCTATTTTAAAATAACCTGTTGGTTTCTTGCAAGGAAGACTTGTGCTCATGACAGAGCTGAAGTAGACCAATGTCAGCTGATGTAAAACAGATTCAAGCTTGTTTAAATAGGATTGAGTTCTTTGTCCCCGGAGTACCTGTGGCAGGTCCTGCTCAATATCCCTGAAGACAGTCATGTAGTTACAGTGCCTACGAGTTGGCACATTCTGTGATAAGCCTTGTGAGAAAGTACAGTAGTGATTCCTAAGTGCAGCTTCATGTTCTGATTTATAGGGAGGCAGATGACTTAATCTGCTCAACTTCTTGTGTTAAAAGTCAATAGAAAGCTGCTGGCTGCAAAGGATGTCACAGTCAGCAGGCAGGGATCTTGGATGAAATTGTATAACCTGCCAGCTCAACCCTAAACCGAGACATCGCTACATCTATTAAAACAGACAAGATTTATTCTAGGCTTTTTGAAAAGAAGCAAAGGCTCATCTTGGAAATCCAAATGAACAGTACAGGAAAAAAGATTAGTACAAGGGAAACACTGAGATTAAATGCTTTGTACGCATTTTAGAAGGTCTGGTTTGTCTCTGCGTGGGGCAAACCACCTGGTGCAGCAGGTGATGCTGAAGGTTTAAGCTGTTCCAGAATCAGTTTGATAAAGTTTGTCTTGTACTGGGAAAGTATCCTGTTGGAAGAGCTTCAGAACGTTGTAATGAGACTGGGCAGTGTACTGGCTTTTGCTTTTGGCTCCTGCATTCCTGGGATGACCTGGAATTTCTATGCTCAGCCTTAAGTTTCTGTTTTGCCTGATGGCTTGCCCGAGAATGGAGGTTGAGGATGGAGAGAATCTGTTGGTTTTCCCGTGACCTTTCCAATTGTTTTTGAGCTGTTGAAACATCCAGATTTCCAGAGCTGAATGCAAATGTTTGGGGTGTGTAACTTATTCATGTTCTTCAAAGGTGGCAGTTACAATCCCATTTTTCCCGTCAGTTCTCACCTGGGGAAATCCATTCATCACTGGCATTGCTGTGGTAGGAGAGGCAGACCTGCATGTTACAGCAAGCTCACAGCTCTTTGCTTCTCTGGGCAGGTATTCAGAATAGTGAGTACTTGCCTTGGCAACCCTCCGGAGACCTTCTGCTGGGAGTTCCGGGATAAGGAGAAGAATTACCAGAAATATGGCCCTATGACACCGGTCCAGTTCTACAACGAGCATGTGAAGCCTTACTTCAACATGGAGGACAAGGTTGGGGTGCTGAAAGGCAGTTGCTTCCCAAGACCTCTTTTTTTTCCTTGCTAAGCCACTTGTTTTCCACTGTTGCAAGTGTACAGTCCACCCCTGTAACTGCGCCGTGTGGGATGCGTCCTGCTCCTACAGGTCATGGGTGGCCCCGTGTTTATTCTCCCCATTCTCCTGTTTGTGCTCTACCCTTCAATTACCCGTGATCTTGCACTGCACTTCCCCGATGATTTTGTCATGATGAAATATGTAATCATCTAATTGGTCCTGAAATGCCATAAGACAGCCATTAGAGAGCAGGAATAACACTCAAAGCTGCTATGCCATGGTTAGGAGGTGAACTTATAAAACAAAAACAAACAAAACCTTAAAGTGGCATTCCAGCCAAGCTGTTTGCTAAAGGGACAGGCAGCTAGATGGGACAAAAGCTGTCCTCTGAAATCCATCTAGATTTGCTCCTCAAATTTCAGTTTACTTGTACTTCAATTTATGACAGTCTTGGTTTTTGGCAGATCTGCCTAGTGAATGATCCTCGACCTCAGAACCCATACAACAGGCTGTACACAGTGGAGTACCTGGGCAACATGGCAGGAGGGAGGAAAACACTCTACAACAACCAGCCTGTGGACGTCCTGAAAAAATTAGCTGCAGCATCTATTAAGGATGGCGAGGTTTGTTTGGTTTCTCTTCATGGATGGTGTGGTGCAGCTCCTGTCATGTGAAGCTCATGGGGATATGGTCTGGACATGATGACTCTTCCTTCTGTTTGTAGGCCGTGTGGTTTGGCTGCGATGTTGCAAAGCACTTCTATGGCAAGCTGGGAATTAATGACCTGAATATGTAAGTAGCAGATCAAAACAGAATACCACGTGGGATACTTGGCTAGGACATAAACAGTACTTTAGCTGCTTAAACTAATTTGTGCATACTTTGCATTATATACCTCAAAGTATATTTAAGTAATTCAGCAGCAATAGAAAAATTTTCCCCTTGTTAACTAAAATCTGAATCCTTTAAAGAAACCACACGTGGTGGTTAAATTTCCTTACTCATTTGAATTGTCTAGTATCTGGCAAGAGAAAATCCTAAAGGAATCAGTTTTTGCATTTGTTCTGACACTAAATAGAACTGAACTTGTACATCTGTGCTCTGGCCCCCAGAGCAGCCCAGCCTGACTCCTTGATTGACTAGTGAGAACTCTCCCTTCACCCTTTTTGATATTGCTTATGTGGCTTTCTCATAGATTTAATCATGAGCTGGTGTTTGGTGTCTCTGTCAAGAACATGAACAAAGCAGAACGATTAATCTTTGGAGAATCAATGATGACCCATGCCATGGTCCTGACAGCTGTCACTGAGAAGGTAAGAGTCTCCCTCCTGAAGTTCTGATACTTGTATGGATGTATTTGAATGTTTGGGCAGCTTGTTTGTGTGTTCTGGGCTCGTTCATAATGTGTACGCTCTGCTAGGGTCCACCATGTGCCACAAGGCCTAGGCTCTGTGTTTGTCTGAGTGTTCAGAACTATAAATATTTAACAAGGAGGGAAGAATCTTAGACAAGGACTTTGTTCCTTCTGCCCACAAATTTTCATGGGAGAAAGGGAAAAGAAAGCTTCTATTTTTAAGACAGGAGAAAACATATGCTATCTGATTTTTTTAAATGCTGATCAAGAAATCTAGTACGACAGCAGGGATTTCCTGTCCTTCTATTGCATGTCCAGGCTACATTTTACAGCATGGAGATGTTTCTTTTAAAATGCCAGTAGGAGGCACTTTGGAACAATCTTAACCCCCTGCTACTTGCTGGCATGTGACCTCTCCGACCCCCTCATAATTAGGGAAGGAAAGCAGTGTCCAAAATAGCTCTGTGGCAGACAGTAGGCTGAGATGGATCCATGACTGCATCTGCTCCTGGCAGTAAAACAAAGCGTGTATGAAGTTAAAAAGAACCATGTGAAAATTTACAACTCAGTTATCTGCAATGTCAATGTTTTCCATTTATTTCCAGAAGTTGTCACAATTAAAGTTTCTTTGAACTGATCTCTTCCTGTCCCACATGACCTGGGCTTGCGCAATAACAGCTTGCATATAACTGAAGTTTACTTGAGCTTTGGAGTTTCAGGACTTGAGATGGGACTGCTGAGTCATAAGAAATTTTCTGAGTGACTTTTCACAACTCAATATAACTTCTTGTCGTGTTCTGAGATCTTAAAACCTCTACTTTGTGTATCAGATTGCATGAACGCGTCTGAGGAATTTCTTTTTTTCTATTAGCTACTAAAAATGGTATTTTTATAGAGTTCAAAACCTATATTTCTGAGCTGAAGTCTGTGTCTGTACCACTTGTGCCCAGTTTCTGGCTGCACTTGATTGGCAGTTACAGTCTGTGGTCTATATTTTTAAACTCATTTCTGCGTGCCTTAATGTATAGTTGCATCAAATGTGATCAGATGTGACCTTATTTCTGTGAGAAAAGGATGTAAGATCAGTATACAATGGATTGTATCTCTAAAATCTAAAGGTAGTTGAAAAGAAATTATCCTAGAACAAATTCAGCATTTACAGGCTTTTCCACATTCAAAATGGACTGAGTTGTTTCTGCTTTGGTTGAACACATCTTGTATTAAAGCTTAATGTAACCTAAAGGAGCTTTGATAAACTGAGTTTTATAAAGTAGGTAAATCCAAACTATTACATGTTACAAGGGCTTTGAAGATTAAAAATCCTATTGCTATTTTACAACATAAAATTGATCTGGATTAAATGCACCTTTTGGTTAAACTTAAAACATAAACATGCTTATCCCAGTTTGTCAGATAGCATCAAGAGTTGACTTCTTATTCTGGTAGCTCTTGAATGTCTCATTTTAAGGACTGTCCTATATTTTAAGTGAGAATAGAAGCAATGCAACAATATTTCAGTGCGTATTAAAAAGGGATTTGTGGGGTGTTTTCCAGGTTAGTGTTAAAATAATCTCAGTAGCAAAAGAATAACTATTCTTTGATTCCTCAAGGGACCTGCTGTTTCCTCATGTGAGGCTGCTCAAAGGAAGCAACAGTTTGCTCTGTGGCATAGCAACCTGTGAAGCTGTTTTCAATGCTTTTGTGTACCTGGCAGACTTGAACCAGCCCTGAGATCTGCACAGTGCAGGCTGGAATGCTGCTTGCTTCCCAACATGAGGTCGAATGTACTCCATGCTTGTTAGAAGCCTTCTTGTCACTGCTTGACCCCAACCAGCAACTAAAGCACCATGCAGCTGCTTGCTCCTCCTCCCTCCCAAAAAACTGAAACTTGTGTGGCAAGATAACAACAGTTTAACTAAGATAAAATGTAGTAACAGTAATTATAAAATGCCATGGTTATTGTAATGAATACAGCGAAAAGAGAAATAAAACCCAAGAACAGACAAGTGATGCACGATGCAGTTGATCACCACGTGCTGACTGGTGCCCCAGCAGTGATCTGCCCCACCCTGGCCAACCCCTCCCAGTTTATATCCTGGGCATGACCTTCTGTGGTAGGGAATATCCCTTTGGCTAGTTTAGATGGGCTGTGACTTTCTTGTGCACCTGCTCACTGGCAAAACATTGCAAGTTGTAAAAACTTAGACTTGGAAGGGTTGGCTGCTGTAAATTCACTGGTCCTTCACTACTGAATACTTGTTTTGTTACAGGATGGGCAAGAAGATGCATTTGAAAAATGGAGAGTGGAAAACTCCTGGGGTGAAGATCGTGGTAATAAAGGTAATTTATAGTCATGGGAACAGAAAGCTGAACTTCGTCCTTGGAAATAAGGAGGTGGGAGGGGGAAAGGGGATGTGCTGTGTGTCCTTCACTAAGACATGCTTGAAATGAGTCTACCAGAAGCATGTGGATCACTGAGTTATGGTGCTCTGTTCCTGGAAGACAAATTCACTTAATGTTTTGATTTACACCTAAGTAAATCAAATGTAAACATGGAATGGAGAAGCAGGAAATGTCACTGGATAAACCTGACACTGTGGCTGTGGGTTCAACTGTAGAGGCAAGTCTGAAAAATCTGGTAGTAGTAGTCTGAAAATATGGTAGTGCTTCTGAGGTACCAAGAACTGCAGTGGGCACGTGAACCATCTTTTAATAAAGGGACAAGAGATAAGAAATGCTTTGCAGTATCAGATAAGATAGAATCACTTCCAAGAACTGCATTGTAGAGAAAAGCTTTCTCCTATGAGTATGGAAGGAGAAATAAAGACTTCACTGCAGTACCTTTAAATGTACTAAAGTTTTCTGTAGCAGAGCAAGTGTGAATCTGTATACTACAGCTGTCTCATCCTTGGGACCTAGTGCTGGCTGTGGCTGATGTTACTTAAACAATCTTCCTGAGCCATGTGTGAAACCCAAGTGGTTTATATTTTCTTTTAAAGCTTTGTTTATCAATCACTGCAAGCTTTTATTTACTGATTTTGTAAATGAGGAAATGAGGGCAGGGCTGGATACAGTTTGTGCTGTGAACAGCTGCATTGTGGACTGTTCGAGCTCTAACATGTCTCTAGAAAAAAAGTAATCATTTAACTCTGGTTGCCTTTCTGAAGCTGTGCTGCAGGTGTCCTGCAGTATCCCTGCAGTGTTCCTCTCTGGCATGACAAGCACTAGCAACACAAAATCCACAATCAACAGGCAGCTCTGCTCATGCCACGTCCTCTGAACTTGCTCTCCTTGCTGATGACTCTCAGCCTGCACTGCTGTTCCTGTGAAAGGATTTGAGTGCTGGAGGGCAGCAGCAGGGTGGATGCCCCAGCCTGGCATGGCACATGGGCAGGCAGTGTGGATGGAGCTGTGAGCCACGGCTGAGTCCTGCGTCAGGACACTGCTGCTTCTTGTGTTGCTGCTCAGCCTGGGAATGGTTCTCTGCCTGGGCTCTGAGTCACCTGGCTTGGGTGAGGGGGCTGGTGGTGTGAGAGTGCTTCCACTTGGCTCTAAGGCCTGCACTCAGTTGATTTTTCTTAAATGGAGCGGAGGGGAACTCCATGATTTTTGTCATCTGAGATGGGCCGGATGTGGGCTGAGCTGTGGCATCAGCTCACTGATGCCAGGCTTCACAGTGTCCCAGGGTGCAGCACAACAGTTGTTGCTGACCACGTTTTTCTGTTGCACATTAATCTCAAATTTCAGCCATACTCATTCTTGTGAGCACAAGATTAATCAGGATGGCTGGGTTTTCTTCTGGGAACAGGCTATTTCTGGAAAACTGTTTTAGGATGTGGTCTAACTCATGAATTGTTTTTATATCTCGTACATGAACAGCTAACTAAAATTCAGAATACTCTTGGAACAGTGTCTTAATTTCTGTTCTGGCCCCTCACTCTCACAGTAGTGTCTGTTCTGAGTTAGCTCTATACATTCACAGCAAAGCAGGCCAGTAAGATTTTGCCTTGATAAAACAAGGAAAGGGTTGATGTTCTGACTTCAAGGGTCATCAGTAACACATACTTTGGAATGTTGGGTTAAGTAAAGAAGCCAAATCAATACTAAAAAGCAACATCACTTGTCTCCAAATACAAACTAATAAATATTTTTAAGCACCTCTATGTTTAGTAGAGGCTGTAAAATACAAAAATTGAGTTAGCTGTGTTCTTCCTGTCAGAACACTGAGATGCTCCAGATAGTTGGTTTGTGATGTTAGATGCTGCTAGTGTCAGAGGAATGCTTCCAGGAGGGAAGTGCCTTACTCAGCTTGCTTTACAGCTGCTCAGTGTGGACTTCGGTTAGTGCTCCAAACATTCTGAAGTTAATAGATGTCCAGCAGCAGCTTGCACTGTGCCAGCTCTGTGTGCTCCTTGGCCGAGGTGCAGATTGCTCTGTATCAGGGCTGGAGAGAGACTGGGCTCACTGTCAGGGTATTGGCCATTACTCCCAACCACAGTGCAGTGGACTGAAGCCCCACACTGCTGGTTAGAGTTGTACCTGTTGAGCTGTGACTGAACAGCTGTGACAGACTATTCTGTGCTGGTGTTTCTGGGCTGGAGCACCAGTGAAAGCTGTGACAGGGCTGTGGAAGCCAGACCATTCTTGTGTAGGGCCACATGGGTTTTTGGCTTTCTTCACTTTGCGCATGTCAACCAAAATCAAAAACTAAAGTACAACTACAAGTGCAAAGTGTAGCACCTCAGGCTTCAAGTCAGCAGTAGCACTAACCCAGTTACCTGGTTGTCTTGATTACTTTGAACTTGTTTGCCATCTTTGTAAGCTTAACTTGCTACTTGGTTTGTAGCAACAGTTTATCCTTAAACAGTTTTTTCCAAACGTGGCTTTGCTTTTCAAGAGCGAGTTCTTCTAGAACCCTGTCAGAGGAGACAGTGGTTCCTTTGAGATGTAACAGGACCCCAGAGTGGTTTGACTAAACCCTGCCCGTCCCTTGTACGCATGTGTTGTGTGCCATCTGGGTGAACGTTGCTGGGTGAGTCACTGTCACTTACCTGGTTTGGACTGGTGGAGACTCTGGAAAGCCTTGCTCATTCTCCCTGTTTTGCTTTGGTTAGGGAGTTGCCTGGATAAGTGACTTGACAGAAAATCCCATCGGAACTAGAATGCTTCACCATTTCAGAACACTTATCAGGGAGGTGAATCAGTGATTTTTCTTAGCTATGACCAAACCACCCACTGCAGAGCTATAAAGGCCACAGGACATAACCTTCAGAGCTCATTCTCAGGCATTAGAAGGGGTAACTTGACGGGGTTTCCTCCTGCCTTGCTTTTTCATTCTTCGTGTCCAGTACTAGCTGGTGTAGGAGGGTGAGGGTTTGCAGTCTGTCTTGGCTCTTGCTGTGCCACTGAGTCTATCTGGCAGTGACTTTTTTATCTTATCTGCCTTGTTAAGGAACTGGGAAGCTTGAGTAAGTCCAATGCAGAGAACCGGAAGGTTTACACATCAGTAGAGGCAGCCAAGAATGATGCTAAACTTGGCACATCCCAGCTGAGGCCCAGTTGGGTGTGGGGGATACAAGTAAGCCCCAACTCCAATATTTCTTGGACAGGATGGTAAAGGGTACAGCCTGCAATAAAACACCAGAGACTGGCCTTCGAGTCATTAAAAAACATGCAAACAAATGATTTGTTGTTGGTAGGACATGGAATTGTTTTTTCAGGTGCCAGATCACACCCGTTTCCCCAGGCTGGAAGGGCTGTGGCTCTTGGTTTGGGGGTCATGGCATGGAGTCAGTTGTGCACTCACACTCTGGAGTGGGCAGAACTGAATCCTTGTGGTAGTGCTTGTCCTGGAGAAAGGGAAGCCCTGGGAACAGCCTCGCACTGCCTCTCCTGAGTACGCAGTAATTACATTCATATCTGTTGTAGAAGTGTTTCTTGGAGTCCCGTCTGTTTTTCCTCAAGGAATGAACAGCTGCTGACAAACACTGCTTGTTTTTTGAGGTAAAAAAGTCACTTCTCAGTCAAATATTTCCTTTCTATGTCTTACTGGCATTTTGTCAGCCATACAGGCAACTTTTAATTATTCTGCTTATTCTTTTGTTCTGGAGACACAGTACATTATTGCCTAATTTTGAACCCAGCTTATCCCATCAGATATCATCCTTTTTTTTAAAGCAGGCTGGAGGGGAACACTAAATCCATTTGAGAGGGGTCCATCTGCTTGTTTTGGCATGAAAAGAACTTTCTTGTCCTGCATCTCAGCTAGAAGTCATCTCCCCTTTGACTTTTTTAATCTCTTGCACTACACATACTCTTCTGCACAAAGATGTTTTAAGGCTTTAACTGTAGACACCGAGTGTCTGTAGTTCTATGTGAGTGTATATGTGTTATCCCATAAGTACAGTACAACAAAAAGGCTCTGTTAATTTGCTCTCCCTGTGGAGGAATTATGGCACACAGTGGCTTGTACTAAATCCTCTGGGAACTTTCAAAGGTTTTATTTTCAGGTGCCCAAATTCTATATTGTGCAGTAACTTCATCGAGTCACAGAACGGTTTGGGTTGGAAGGGACCTTTAAAGGTCATCTCCTACAACAACCCTGCAGTGAGCAGGGACTTGCAGGCCATTCATCCTTGACTGACCTCTCCCTGGCCCACAGCTTGTAACTAATAAAATGCTGTGTATTTGGGGTTTCCTTTGGCTAAGTTAGAAATGTAGTCCAGCCTCATACACAGAGGAGTACGCTTTTGTGGTCAGGTGCTGTGTTCTGTTACAAGATGATGCTGTTCCAAGTTTTCCCATGTTCTGGCATTAACATACAGGTGGTTGGAATAGGGGCAATAAATTACCTGATATAAAACTCCACTGCATGCCCTGCCCAGAAGTGCAATAAACTTTTCTGTTTCTCACTTCTGCCTGTACCTGGGTGGAATGCAGAGCTCAGGCTTGCCTCAGGCAGGCTCTTGGGTCTATGTATTGCTGCCTATAAAGCGTGTGTCTCCTTTTAATGAAGAAATTGATAATGGCTTTCATTGTGACACTGGGCACAGGCCTTCTGGGAGAGCGACCTTACTTATTTGCATGTTCTGAAGTTCTGCTTGACGTTTCCTTCTTGTTCAGACGCTGCGATCCTAATCAGCACTGTCAAGCTTTGAGATACAGGATGTCAGAAGCACAGTTCATTATCCTCTCAGGGTGCAATTACTTGTTGGCTCTTGGGAGTGAGAGGTTTTTGTGTGTCCCAAGAACTCATATCCTGAAGAGAGAATAATCAAGGCAGCTCCCTTTGGCAGTGTTTCCAAAGTGGCTTCTAGCTCGGATCACAATTTGATAGGGTTTTTAATTTATGGGAATTATCTGATCTCTTGCTTTAGAAACAAGATGGTGTAGATAGATGCATTTATTGTCCATATTCTTTGGCCATTTTCTTGTTTCATTTGATGGTGCAATGATACTGTATAAGGACACGAGGAACTTTATTACATAAAGCTTTCTCATCTGTCTTTGAAATGCTTTCTCCCAGCCACTCCTATTTTCAGTTCACCTTGAATAGTTTGTTTCCAATAGTAGCTTTCTGCTGAAACCTGTGACACTCTGAATATGACTTTTTCCCCTCCAGTTCAAAGGCCATTCAGTGGTAATTACATTAAGGGAGAAAATGAAGATTTAGTTGAGCCAAAGGGTGGTTTAGATGGCTTTGCAGTTGAAGAAAGCAAAAGGTTTCCTTTTACTGCAAGAACTGAAACAGCAATGTTTTCTGAAGTCAAAGATGGTTTGGATACTCACTTGGAAAATTTCCCTTTTCTTAACAAGATTGTGAAAACTTGTAACACTAGAGACTCAGATAACTTTACATTCTGCCTTAAATGCCTTTTTTAATAAGGCAGTAACTCACTTGTGTATTCTCAATGCTTGTTTTAACACAGGAAGTGTAAATGATGAATACTGTGGGTCTTGTTTTTCCTAGCAGGCTTCTTGGTCTTGCAGTGCACATGAAATACCTGTCGTTAGCCTAGATGTTACTTTCTGGGTTTATTCCCTTTGAGAGATACAAAGTATGAGTAGGTCCTGTTTGTAATGCATCATTAAAGCTGTACATGTGACTTGCTGTACTGGCCATGGTTCTCTGTTGTAATGAACTGTTTTCATCTCCAGGTTACCTGATCATGACTGATGACTGGTTTTCTGAGTTTGTGTACGAAGTTGTGGTGGATAAGAAGCATGTACCAGAAGACATCTTGGCAGTGATGCAGCAGGAACCAATTGTTTTGCCAGCTTGGGACCCTATGGGGGCTTTAGCCAAGTGAACTACAGAGTACTTGCCTCTTAACGGTCAACCAGAAGTAGATGCAATAGAGAATTCCAGTGGTTGGAAGCCATAGCCAAATGATAATGTGACCAAGCACTCAGCATGGTCCAAATTCTTGAAATGTAAGCTAAGGATCTTTGGGAAATAGCGCTTTACTGACCTGGCTGAATAAAGCTCTCAGACAGGCTACTCCACAAAACTAAAAAGGGGAAAAGGCAAAAAACAAACTCATCATGAACACGTATTCCAAGTGCTGTCAAGGGAGGTTTGATTTTCACCTTAAATTTTGAATAAAAATCAGCGTAGTGACTTAGAATTATTGTGACAGTGCTTTCCCTAGAAAAGATGGCCATAAAAGGCTGCTTAGATTAACAGCTAGGTGATTGTTAGAACAAATACATCAAGATACTTACGAATTAACCATCCATGGTCTCACTTGTACCATAAAAGGATGCCCAAAGTATACTATATAGACACACTTTGAGTTTTCCTAAAGCTTTGGAAGGCACATAATTGAAACTGCTAAAAATTACCTTTAAAATTTTTTCTCCTCCAGCAGAACTGGGGGGAGAAGCTGTTTCCTTGAGGTTTCCAATTTTACTTGTTTTTATTCTTCTGTTGATTGAACTAGGACAGGATAACCCCTACCTAGGCCCAGTGCTATGTCTGTGTGCACAGGAGCGCTATTTTTCAGTTATATTAGCAAGAAGAACCATAAGTATGTTCACAGATGGAGTTAGTGTCATGCTTAACTGAAAAAAACATTTTAATTGCTGCATTTTATTGGATGTTTTAAAAACAAGATGGTGCTATGAAGCTTTTGAATAAACACTTTCTAAAGTGACTGGTGCAGTTCTGTTCTTTTTTTTCACATGAGCCTCATGTAACTCGTGAATTGGTAAGACTGTAGTGACCTACAAACTTATTAAAGTGAGCCAGAATGTGAATATACCAGGAAAACCTGCTGCTTTATGTTGTCAGTAGTCCAAGATGCTACATTCATGAGGAAGGATGCACAGGCATAGCGCCTCATGCACTACACGCAGACAGTTCGAGTGCAACACTAATCCTTTGGTTTGAACCATGCCAAGATGGCTGGCTGTGCGTGCCCTGCCAACCCTCCCCTTCTGGACTGAGTTAAGTCACAGGCAAACAAGAGGGTAAGTAAGGATAAAAACCCAAACCACTAAAGACAACTGCCAGCTACTGTGGGTAGCAGGCAGATGTTGCTTAAGTGCAAAACAAAAAAATAAAGATGTTTGCAAAGGCTACGGCACTGTACCATTTGGGTTGGCTTTTGTACCATTTGGACAACAGAGGTAGAAAGTTATTAAATGATTACAAAAGTGGCTTAAGTTATACAAGTATATGTATGCATATTAAAAATGCCAAGCTAAATCATGTCTGCATGTTTTTGCTCAACTAACCCCAGATTAGAGTTTGTCTGAGCATCCCCCAGGATGATTTAACCTGCTGTGATTAGCATTTCCTGAAGTGGGCAGGAGTGCTGGTTAGGTAAGAATTTGGTGTGGAACAGCAGCAGGATGTTACTGTCCCTGTCCTTGAGTGATGTGTTTTAAGAGTCTGTGCTGTTGGCAGTGTTTTCTACCAAGGTAACAAAGCTGTTCTGAAGATGCACCAAAGGGCTCTTGGCAGTACAGTGACACTCGTTTCCTTTATGGCCAAATTCAGCTTGTTATCCTGGGCTTATGTCAAAGGCTTCTCTGTCATCTTAAGGCCCATGAGGGTGTAGGAGCAAATGGTTGTTGCCCTTGGCTTGCCTGTTCTAGTAGTAATGGTCACAGGCAATACCAAAGCTATAGCTCCTAGGTTTTCCTGAGCTAGAAGTCTCCAAAGTGTGGATCTTTTTCTGTGTCTCAAGGCATGCTGATGGCCTCTCTTGCTTTCTACAGTCACTGGTGGAAGTGTGCATGAGGTGCAGTTATCTGGGTGGAGGCTTGGGCATGCCTTTGAATCGTCAGGGTATTGTTGAATAGTTGATTTGTCAAATATATTTAACTATCAGGTTATCAAATATTTTGCCACCATTTCTGCCTTATGCTCATCAAAATGTGCTCTCTAGCAGACCATGCCAACTTGTATGGTATGCAGAACAAGTGTGAACTAAGCTTGAGTGGTGTGGAAGAAAACTAGGAAAAGGTCATGGTCGAGCACATGATCTTACAGAAAAAAGTAATGTAATACTGGGGTGTATAAACAGAAACAGCCTCCAAATAGGTGAAGTTACCCAGCTCTGCCCCGGACTGTTGGGGAGTGAGCTGGGGTGCAGTATCTAGCTTGCTGTACCCACAGCACCCCTGGGAAGACACAGAGCAAAGAGCAGGAAGAATGATCAGAAGACTGAACTGTGACAAATAAAAGGCTGAAAGAAATGTGGTGTTCAGTCAGGGAAATGGGGAAACAGCCCATTCTTTTAACTTATAAATGGATGCTTTAAGGGAATTTTCTTCCCTCTGCTCATGATAAATTAATCAAAAAGTCATGGTCTTGAAATGCAAGCAAGACTTGATGAGATTAGGAAGAGCTTTCTGGTGATAAAACCAGTGAAGAACTGGAATAGACTGCCTGAAGATGTGTGATGCTGTTAGAGATCTTTAAGAACAGGCTATAAAAGACCCTGTCAGAAGTGGCACTGACAGAGCTGATCCCTCCTTTTGGCAAAGGGGTGGGCCAGGTGATCTTTGAGGTCCCTTTTGGCTTTCCAGGTCTGTGATGCACGGTCTCTACCTCACGCTGTGGGACTTGCATCAAGGCGAGTAAACAGTCTTGTACTTGCTGCTGAACCCTGATGGCTCTGAAACAAAGCCAGATCTCTCGGGAAGCTGTGTTATGCACAATATTTTGATTATGACTAATGCATGTGTTGTTTTGGGGGCTTTTTTTTGTATTTTCCTTCCAAAAGGTCAGTATTTTAGTCTTTCAAAAATCTTTTCTGCTTATGACATTACACCAGCTCTTCTATTTCCCTCACATTATCTATGAGAGAGGGATAGCAGCCAAGGAGCGTTAACTTTCTCTGGAGTTTAACTCGCTAACGCTTTTGTTGCCCATGGCAGCGCTGATGAGGATTGAGTTTGACAAATTAAAAAAGCTTCCAAGCCAATTTTTGTTAATTTGAGTATTTAAAAGTATTGTCCAGCCTGTGCTTATCTCTGCAACTCTTGCCCAGCTATTTCCCTGTACAGCTTATACAATAGTATGGCTTTTTCCTTTCCTTCAAATAAGCTTAGAAAATTCACATGGCTAAAAGAGGTTCTAGGAAATGAAGCCAGTCTGGCAAAAACAGTTCTGTGTTTATGCCCAGCAGTTTTACAAGTTCTTTGTAAGAAGAAATAGGGAAGAGGAGAAATACGTATGCCAGAGCAAGAGCTGTATTTCTGCTCTTGGGCACTTGAACAGACTTCTAAGGTTCATGCTTAATGACTCTAATTCAAGACTGGCACAAGGTTAGGTAGGATGTTCTCTGTTTTGCTAAGGTGTGATAAGAGCCTAGGGAAGCGAGGCCTGTGCTGTTGGGAACAATCAATAGCTCTGCTCTTGTAAGCAGCTGCTTTGTTACCCACAGAACAGGCTGTTGTATCTTACACATGGCCTTGTTTCTAAACAGCAGCTTGAAATGTGAATAAAATCAGTACGTATAAAATGATTTCCCAGTAACAGCTCCTGTTGTGATCTTTGCTGGATCACTCTGCCCTTTTGTCCTGACAGCAAAATCAGTAATGTGATCAGCAGCCCTCAGCTGGGAGATGAAGAATAGACAGTTGAGCAGATGATGGAGAGGCCATATGCTCCATATGGAGACTGAGGAAGTTCTGTGTGTCCTGCACAGCCTGAGGCACAGCTGGATCCAGAAGGACCTCGGTCTCCTCTCAGGTGCGTGGTGCTGAGAGTACAGCCTGGAGGTGACAATGGATTAGCAGACTTGGCCCAGCACCTCCCCAGCAGGGTAGTGTGGGAGCATGTGAGGAATGGACTAACTTCTGTTAGTTTGCAGGAAATGGCTCAGATCATAAAAAACCTCTTTTCAAAAGATGGAATGGAAATAATATGGGAATAAGCCTAGCATGCTCCAGGCTCCATCTCTCGTCAAAGAGAACTTGGGAACTGTAAACACAGATTGCAAAAAAATTAACATCCAACTGATAAAAGGATGCTTAGGTTAGAATACAAAAATCAAAACCAGTTCATGCCCACTGTGTTTCAGTGCTGGTTCTTTCTTTAGCTTATATCCTTTGCAAACCCTTAAAAAGACCTTTGGATTGTTGAGGAACCAGCCAACTAAGTTTCCTTTTCCAGTTTCCCAACAAAACTATGTATTTATCATGTGATAATTCAAAGACCGTTCCTCTGACAGGTGGAAAATATTGGCCCATAATGTTATAAAAGTCAACTCTCAGATTCTGTCAGAAGCTGGAAGGTAACTACTGCTAGCTGAGGAAATGAAGAGGCAGGAGGCTACGTGCAGTGCAGTTTGCAAGTTCTCAGAATTGGATTTTTCCATCCAAATGCTTGCTCCAAAAAGTTGTAGTGGAAAGAGCAAAACCTCTCCAAACCCCAGCTAACTCCCAGATGTATATCCCAGTGCAGGCAGCTTAGAAAATACCAGGGAAGGACAATCAGAATTTCTTTTATCCCAAAGCCAATCTTTAATAGCTTCTAAATGTAGTCTGATTCCTAACTAAGCAAAAGATAGGAACAAATAAATATTTTGGGATTTGTTAGTTTTATGTTATTTGGAAGATTGTTCCTATCCTCTTATTGTCAGTGAATCAGAGATGTGCTTGCAGAATTATTATTAATCTCTTCTTAGTACAGCTGGTACTACTGTTATTAGGTAACTTGGTTTATGCTCTCATTCTTGTGCTGGTGTTGGTAACTCAAATCTACAGCTGCTTTATCTGTGGAGAACTGGAAGTATTGTCTTAAATTTACACAAGTCTTGTGTAAAGTCCATTTTCTTTCTCCCCCCTCCTTTCCCTAATTCATTAGGATTTTTCCCACCAATACACAAAAGATTTCATGAAATTATTGAATTGACTCACTACAGGGCCTGAAAGTTTTTCACATATGGGGTAAATAAGTGTCATAAAATGGAGAGGTCTGCCTGAAATCTCAAGTCTGTTATTTATATTCTGCCCCAAAGACTCCAGACTGTTTGGCAAGAAAGTAAAAAATGTTTTCTGCAGCAGTTTTTTTTTTTAAAAGAAAAAAAACCTACTACATAAAAAGGCCAAGATAAGCCATGAAAGGTGGCATTGTGTTCTTAGGATGCTGGTTTTCAAATTACACCTTTGTATGCCCTACAAAAATAACGGAACACTCACACTGGGCACCAGTGCTGTGAGCAGATGAAAGTGATTTAACAGTGAGTGTTGAGAGGTGCATGGTAAGCAATGGTGTTTCAGAACTCCTTAAAAGAACCTTCTGTAAGCAGAGACTTAAGCAATGGAGAAACCTCAGACAAAGGTCATGGTGCCTCTAAAACTCTTTTAAAACCCCATATAATTATGTAAAGAGCGGAAGGACCCACAGTAAAGAGTTTATTTCTTGTAAGATGGTTGAAAAAGTGAGCTTGGAAAATCCATCCCAGTCTCCCAGCAGTGCTGAGGTGGAAATTTATATGAAAGGGAAGGCACGAAGTCCTCATTCTGTTGGTCCTGCAGAGAAAGGGAAATCCAGCTGCCCAATGCACGGGGTCAATCCACAGCTGGGTACTTCCATGTTAGAACTTTGTACTTGGCCCTTCATAAATGTTCAGTGAGGAGGCACAAGAGCATCTGCCCTTGCAAACCTTTCAGAACAGGACAAAGCAGGGAAAGACTGTGAGTGATTATAATGTACAAGGCTACGAACTTGCAGGGTTTTTCCTTGTCTGCAGCTAAGTGGAGATTTACATGGCAAAAAGTGTTTATTTTGGAAAGAAGAGTGCAGGAGGGGAATTCAGCACAGCAGAGAGATGAATTAGACCTTGCTATTTTTGCTAAAAGAACAAGGTTATCTCTTACACAGCTGAAGGCAGAAAGCTTAACTGGACAAAACATTTTCATGTACTGCCCACAAAAATTAACGGGAAAGCAAAAATTAATACAAGTCCCCTTGATGTTGGCAGTTGCAATACCTGAGCTATCCTTGGGATGGTGCAAATGGCACGCTGCTGCCACTGCTGCTGTCATTAGGGGACCAAAAGACAGAAAAAGGAAAGTGCTAAATATAGCCCTATACTTTTCAGAGTTTGTTTTCTTTTCAATTGAAGCAAGTATCTGAAAACTGGTGGCCGCTTAGAGCAAAAGTGCAGTTGCTTTAACTATCAGCTGGTCTTATTTGTTCCCATTCTGCTCTTTTTTTATATTCCCCAAATCTACTACCAAAACTATGGCAGTATTTTGGTGACCTGTGATTAATGCCTTTTTATAAACAAATAGTAAAGTCTAGGAATGAAGAAATCCTGGATGAAAAAAAGCTGGAGAAAGAGCATGTGTCAGAGGCTGGTGAGATATTTCGAGCAGTAAGAGGAAGAAAGGAAATTACTCGTTAAGCTTACTGAAGCAGCAAAACACTTTTAAAAAATGAGTGCTTAACACTTTAAAACAAAACCTGATTTCTTTATTAAAATATTCAGCAATAGAAATTATTCCTTCCCATCCCTTTTATTGTGATAACGATCCAGTCCTTCCTATCTTTCTGTAATCTACAGACCCACCTGTGAACTTGTAATTTACTGACTCCCTCAAAACTTCCGTCCTGTTTGTCTCCATCATCATCATCATCCTCCTGTTATTTATAGCTGTAATAAGAGACAGCAAAACTGTCCCTTACCAGAAAAGCTTCCCTCCTTCTCACTCTGCCTTCATTGGATCCTGCTCTTTTGAACTGATCAGAACAGACAAATGTAGCCACCCACCTCTAGGAGGAAAACTGAGCTGCAGCCCTGGTGAAACATAAAGTTTATTTGACTAAAGTGACGCAAAAATTCTTAAAGAGCTCTTTGGCAGCAGATTATCTGGAAATCAGACCATGTGAGGGGGACTGGTGTACAAAAACCTCACCAAGATGCTGAGTTGCCCACAGGCTGAGTTCCCGAGACTCTGAAGTAAATGTGGGTGAAGGTTACTCGAGCTTGGATAACTCCAAGGGAAGTGCTTCGAACGCATCCGAAAGACAGGTATTTCATCACTCTGTTTTTACCACACTGCTATCTAAAGTACTTATGAAATTCAGACAGACTCCTAGATGGCTGTCTTCAGAGCCTACCTTCTGAAGCAAGCAGGCACTGGAGGTTCGTTAACTTTCACTCCTCATTGCTTCTCTCGACTTTGGTTATAAAATCTGAAACACTAATGACAGTCTAAAATGTAGAATATATTTTCTTTCCTTTTAAATTAACGTTTAAGATCTTAGAGTAATTTCTAACACACTGGGAAAGCGTGCATCTAACAAAGCTTGGGGGGGACAAAAAGATGCATTGATTTTTGGTGAAGGTTTGCTTTGATTTTAATTTTTTTTAAAACTTTTTATGCTTTTTCTTGCTTTTCTGATGTTACATACTCTCCTCTGTCTTGTTCAGGCACTTGTCCAGCAATATGAATGTTGGAGTCAAATGCCTGTAGCAGAACATGTTATGACAATTTGAAATTAGAGTTTTGGCAATCCCCATAACTGCGTTCTGAAGGTAAAGTTTATTTAACATTCACAAAAAAAGCATTAAACTATAAGGAAAAATAAAGGAAAGAAGGCAGAATCTGAAGAAAAAAAAAATCAATGCAAACTAGTATTGATTTTAAGAGAGTCATGTAAGTTTTATTAACCATATTAAGTTATATTTTAAAAGGTAAACTGTTCCAGCACAGTAAATTATCTAACTCAATGGGACAGATTTATTATAAGTAATAAATCTGAAGAGTATGTCATATATATTTATAGTTTGTCATGTTTACTGCCAAAACCAGCTGGCTTACTGGGTCAGTTTGCTAAGTAATAATGGAAGTTTAAGTGAGGAATGAAATGTAACCGAACATACAGAGTCATGGAAAGCATGTTTTGATGTGTTAGAAAAGCCTGGAGAGAAAAGGATCGTGCGTCTAATGGATTTAGAGTCTTGGAAACATTGTGGAATATTTTAATGTGGGTTGTTAGCTGCCAGGCACTTTACCAGGGAAGGTCTTGTAGTTAGGCTTCATTCTGGTGCTTTCGATGAGGGAATTGATCATCATTTCATTGGAGAGCACTCTGTCAACTTGGCATATAGCAAATGACTATTGGGGGGCCATTTCTAATTGGACAGATGTGTGATGAATTTCAAATGGCTATGCAAATTAAGAAAAACTGCCTAAATTATTTCACATATGGAAATGTGCAGTGCGTTTAAGCTCATTCCTGCTTTCCTCCATGGAAATATAAACCACTGAGTGTTCCTTAGGAATGGTATTAAGAGCTTAAGGAGATGTTCGTTCTGTATCCTGAGGTCCTTTCTGGTGCCAGTGTTTTAACTCTTTTCCAAAGCTGTGTATGTGCAGCTCTGATCTGATGATTTGCATCTTACAGGACTTATACACATAATGAAACCCATCTATAGGATAAATGCTTCATACAGAACTTAAGTAGAATCTGAACCCTGAATAAAGGGGCTATAATTTGGAGATAGCCATTAATAACTCTCCTTCTAAGAAACACCATCTGGAAGCAGTGATGACTGTTTCTTTTAGGTAAAAACATTCTGAACATTAAGTTTGTGCTTGCTGGCATGTAGCTGCAGCTGGCCTTTGACTTGAGTCTGCAAACAGGTCTTTTACTTGAAACTCCATGCCTGTTAATTTGCCTGTGCAGAACTGTGTTATGGAACAGTGCTCTATTTATTTGGTGCTATTTGCTGTGTTATGACTCTTCCTTCAAGTTTACGTAAATAATTTGAGGAAGAATACAAAAGGAATATCATTCCCTCTAAGCTTATCTGTTTCCTTGCACTACATACAGACACTCTGGACAGTCTCAAGCCATAAAATGTATTTCCTTCCCACCCCCCACCCCTAAGTTCTTTAAGTGACTGTCATCAATTTGGCAGCATTTCCACTACAATACAGAGTCTGTATTCTCAACAAATGTTTAAAGGTAAAATACCTCTTTCCTGCTGACTTTTTAATTTCAGACTAAAACATGGACAAGATTATGACCTGAAACTCATGGTACAGGTTTATATTCCCTCAGTGCTTTCAGAAGCACTGTTTTCACATCTTACCTATAATTAGCCTAATCTGGGAATACATGAGTTAACTGCAGAGTGCTCACTACTTAGGCCACTCTTACTTTGGTAAGTAGCCTTTTATTCCCCCAGAAGGGCCATTGTCTCAGTGTGACTACTTTTTGAGTACAGTTCTACTCTGGTTTAGTAAGAATGTGAGTAAGTCCTTAGAGAACTGCAAATATTCATATACACGATCCATTCTGTCATCTATGTACTGCAGGTTTCTTATGAAATGCTCACATATCACAGTTCTGTGCAGAAGTACCCAATCCAGTTACATTTAACATCACTGGCACTGGGATCAGACCTGCTGTGGATGGAAATCATTCACTGGACCTATTAATTTCAGTGGGTATTGATCACTCTTTATCAAAAGTCAGTTTTGATTCTCTTAAACTAGACTAGAGAAGCATAGCTAAAAAGAAATCCTGAAGAAATCAAATTTCAGTTGTTGAGGGGTGGTCTAGATACCAGCTTACAACTGCTTTGCACCTAACACCTGATTCTGTGGTTGCCAGCAGCCCTACCAAAGCTGGGACCCTCTCTTCTTACTACCCATTTTTGAATGCTGCTTTTAGAAATCTGAAATACAGACTGACACTTGCTCTCAGCTCACCTGATGGAAACAAGCTAATACAAAAGGATATTCTAGGTGCTCATTTTTAAATGAAATCAGTATATGTGAACAGTGAAAAGCAAAAGGCATTCATGTTTTTGTGCTATGACCTCTAGACAAGACTCATATATGACAAACAGCAGGTAAAATTCATCATAATACAGTGCAAACTAGTTTCAAGATTTAATTGGCTCAAATTGTAACGTTCTAACAACTCCTCACAGTATGGGAGCATCTGAGCTATCCCATAATAACTTTGATTAAAGAGTTATTCCTGGCCTGTGCAAAATCAGAGGAAAAATGTGGAGCCTCTACTCCTTCACACCACACGTGCAGCAGAACAGAACACACCAGCCTGTTGAAAGGACTGATCTTTAGGAGGTTCTCACTGTCCTCCGGATCATGTTCCTCCTCTCCTGTGCACAAAGAGTAGGGCTGTGTGAGGAGATAGGGGTGAAGACTGGAAACGTTTGCTGCTGTATTTATCAGAGTCCAGTCCCTGGAAACACTCAGGTACGTGGCTGTCGCAGGGTGGTGGTTGATACCGTGGCTCAGGGGTGAGAACGGTACCTACAGATGAACAACACAGGCTCTTCCCGTGTGGGACACGTGATTTTTATCATCGTACAAACTCCTTGCTCGATTTTCTCAGGTAACAGTCATTTCCTTGGGCTCTTGTCACTGGCATACAACTGCCTGTGTGAACAGCATCGTTACGGCAAGGTGTAATATGCTGCCAAGCAGCTATGTAATTTTAACAATCTTAAGTATTTTGGGATAAAAGAGAGATTTAGGTCAAGTTAAGAGAAATCATCTTGATGTTGGATTCTGTTTCCCGACACCGCATACTCACCTTTTGTCTTGGGGTTCAAAGTACTTTATTTCTTTGCAAGTGCTGGCATGTAAATGGGCAGGAGTAAGGCAGATGGCAGCGTGAGTTTTGCTACTGGAATGCAGCTGTAACCCAGTGAGTGGCTGGTACTCAGCAAGCATGGGTTTAAAAGATAAACACGTGAAAAAATAGATAATTTGTATGAAGTAAAACGTACAAATCTACAGATTTTGCAGCGCTGTGAGTTAAAATGTATCTCCTTATTTGGAGACAAGTAGTTACTTCTGCAGTCAGGCAGAGTGAGGCTGAACAAGCCTTGTGCTGAGGAATTGAGGAAGCCAGGGCTGCCCCACCTCAAAGGATTCTCCAGGTGACTTGAGGCATTAACATTTGCCTTCCTTGAAGCATCTGGTATTGGCCGCACATCTACCTACTTGTTTTAATCTCCTAGACATGTTAAAAGTCAATTTTCTCATTAAAAAAAAAAACCAAACCAAACAGATAACAAGAAAATAACTTTGTTTTAAAGTGCTTTTACTCCGTGGCAGAGCATGAAAGGAAAGGGATTCCTACAGTGCCACGAGAGGTCACTGTGAGCCTCGAGAAATAACCAAAGCAATGAGACATAGTTGTGCAGCTCCCTGGTCGGGAAGGAACTGGACCCCAGAGCAGGGATGCTCCTTGAGGATTGCTTTGACAGAGGCAAAGGGGTTGGGTTTGTGCATCAAGGGCTTTCAGATCTGCTGCACTCGTTCAGGTTTAGCTCTGCGTGGGAGTGAAAAATTATATTTTAATTAATATTTGGCTGATGTGAACTGTGTTGGTGGCTTCAGCCAAGCGTGTAGAAACACATGTCTTCAATTATCCATCCTGGGGCTTCCAACAAACACGCAAAGCAAGGAATAGTTGTGGAGGACACGCTGCTTGTTACAGGGTGCTTCTCTGGAGCAGGGCTGAGGCTCCTCTGTCACACTCTGCCATTCACAGGGCTGGCAGCAGGATGAAAACTGCCCTTTAGGAGAATCTCTGTTCAGAGCTATCAGAGAGAGAAAAGGCACAGATGCCTGAGGTCTCTCAAAGGAGCAAAGTCACACCTACAAACACAGATCAAAAGGAAGCGAAAGGACAGCTATCTATCTCTATCTTTCTTTGTTTTTCTTCTCCTTTTTCTTCTGTAACTAATAATGTTGGTGATAAGAAGCTGATGTGTATTATTTAAAAGCAACCTTTGCAACAGCTCAGACTGAAAACAGGCAATAAACCAGCCCTTTCCTACATCATTTGCTGTTGTCCTTCTAACACCTGTAACTACAGAGACACCAGTGCACAGGGGTGAAGCAGAGGCTGAGGGGGACAAAATCCTTCACTGTTGGTGTAATTTTTCCCCTGGATATCTTCATTACTGGTCCCAGCGTACTTCCAGACACCGAGGGTTCTGGTTCTGCAGCTGGTTACGATGCCATCGGATTTTTTTTTCTTGAATTGTAACAAGAGAGGGGAAAAAATACATTCTCCCCCAGTTTTTCCAGCATAATAAAGTCTGATTCTGTAACTATTCTGTTCTCATGTGCCAGCTATGCCACTGTGAGCACCACTGAGTAGCTGTAGAGTCTGTCACTCCAGAGATTTCCCAGGGTAGCTGACAAACTGTAATTCTCTTTCAGAAAGGAATAGTTCAAATTCCAGCTGAAGCCCTTGACAGTGCACACATCATTTTGCATATCTGAGGCTCAAACTACTAAGAAATTCTACAAAACTATTTCAAACAATGTGGTATTTCTTTCTTATGGTCTGCAGAAGACCAGAAGGAGCTTAGTTGTGAGTAAGACAACTGTCCTGATTGTCGCAAATCCAGGGAATCAACAATACCTTCAACGACCTCTCCTCAGTCAAGAAAGTGCCAAGGTGCAGGATTTGTTTCACAAATACAGTAGGAGTTAGTCTCAGGTATGGAAATTTCAGTCTCATGAGATAATGCAGTTAAATCAACATCCTTTACTGCTTTCCCATTTATGAGTAAGAGGTGTAAAGTCCAGAAGGGCTCAGGTTACTTTTCCATATTCCTACCTTATATTTAACGTGCTCTGTCCAAGGGGAGGCTTGGCTGTGGTCTTCCCTAGGATTTTTGTGTTACCACCAGTTGTGGTAGGACTGTTTTCCTCTACATAAGCTCTTTTGGGACGTTTGGAAGGTTTCGGACTCCAAAGACATTCAGGTTTTATAGTCTTGCAGGTAAAAGAGAAACTCCTGTTCTTTGCCATAGTTTTTTCCCTCTGGAACTCTGAAGGTGTTTGAGTCTTTGCAGATGATTAACTAACGGTACCAGATTACTGCTCTTGTAAGAATTCAGCATTAATGATGCACTGCTTGCTATGTGGTGAAAAGAACGTTACCTGGGTAAAGCCAGAATGTAAGCCTGAAGAACTAGAGATTTGTGGAAGTTACAAACAACACCTGCAAGGGACTTTTATCTCGAGAGTGCCCTCCTGTTTGCTCTGCAGCTTGCTAACTCTCCTTCTCTTTCTGTTTGCACTGATAAGTGTTTAGGAAGAGGTTTAACAAAACTGTCACTGCACAAGGCTGAAAGCTGGGGAAAAACCTGTGTTTGAATGAGCAAATTCTAGCAAGAGGCAAATAATATCCCCTCTCTGCTTTAGTTTTTTCCAACAGTTAAAAGTGAAATAATGTTTCTGCTAGGATATGACAATATTTACTGTGGTAAAATGCTTTGAAAAGGAAAAATTAGATGTAATCATAGTAATTTAATCTGTGGTTGTGTTGTGTAGTGTAACACTTTGCTAGCTATAAAGCAAGGTTACTACCCCAGGGAAATTACAGCACAGAGAACCAGCTCCTCTTTTTTTTGAGTAAAGGCAGCTGGGAGTTTACATTACCTGAACAAATGAGCAGAACACAAAACGTGAGCCACTGAATCCCAATTCCTTTTCTGTTCATTTTGTTCTGAAGGAAAAGTTAATTGTTTTATACTTTTGTTTTACTTTGGGATGGTTTATTTCCCCTGGATTATGCTTCTAGCACGTACAAAGTGGGCAGTAAAGGCAGGGATTCTCCCAGTGCTTGTTTCTGTGCTGGTGTTAGCACAGGAGTAGTGCCCACTGCCCTTCCTGGGGCTGGAACCACAGTGTTACCAGAGCCGAGTAGAAAAAAAGATGCTTTTATTTCCTCAAGGAGTTAAATAAAACTGGGGATGAGTTTTGTTCTTTAGCCCCACATGTTGTTTCTTACTCAAAACAATTTAATTGAAGTTTCTTGATCTTTTTTTCCTTATTATTAGTGTTGACTGAACTTCGAAAGTTAGCTGGTGCAAAACCACCATGATTTAAAGTCTTCTCTAAAGGTTTTTTAAGCCTTCTAGGTCTGCTGCTAAGCGTAGCAGACATTGCTGGATTTCTGACGAAAGGTGGCCGTGAAATGCAATTTGTACGTCCATTGTTAGCATATTTGTTTAATGAATTCTTTTCCCTTCATACTGGGCGAATCTAGAAATTGCCAGTAGAAGTTACAGGATGAACTTAGGAAAATAAAAGCCACACTAAAATCTGGGAGCCCCACACCCTCCCCGGGTGTGAAAGCAGTGTTCAGAGGGAGAACGTGGTACCGAAAGACAGCACGACTGTGACTGCCTGAGTTGCCCAACAATGAGCAAAGTCCAGCAAACCTGCCCGAGAGGTTATAAGCCAGGTACAGTCACTTCTGCTGTAGAGGAGGATGATGATTGCTTCCTTCCTTCCTCTGAACAAAATACTGAAGGATTATCTGTGGAATGATTCCCCACTGCATGCTGTGATGGTTAATTACTTCCAAAAGTATTTTAATCACAGACTCGGGCAGTTACAACTTGAAAGTTACCAGCATTAATAATCCCTGTAATGGATTTTTAACTATTTATAATTTTGTAGATGGTGTTTGTGCCTTCAGTCCCATGGATTTAAATACGGAAGAGGAATTCTAGAAGTTCTGGGAATGCACTGGGAATAAGAGTGTGGGAAGAAAAGCCACACGGGGACTCTGCTGCTGCCTGTCTGCAAGTGATCAGAGCAAATCTCAGAGAAAAAAAGATGGAAAAAAAGGCAACAAGCAATGAGACCGAGCCACTGACTTCCAAGAAAGATATCTCAGACTGTAACGAAGGAGAAGATTGTAAAGAGAACGGACTTCTGGTCAGGAACCCTAAATCTGCCCTGAGGCTTGTGGAGGATGGCAATAAAGTCCATCCCAGCCAGGGAGATAAAGGGGAGGCAGCTCAGATCTCAAATGGTTATTCAGGGGTTCAGAGCTCTGTTCCCTGCAATGGAATGGGGGAGGTGGAAGATGCCCAGTGCACTGCCCCAGCAGCCACAACCACCACTACAACCACTACTTCGACCACCTGTGGAGCAGAAGGCCAGCAGCAGCTGATGGAGCTGGAAGACAGAGAGACCTGGAGTAAAAAAATTGACTTTCTACTCTCTGTCATTGGATATGCAGTGGATCTGGGAAATGTGTGGAGATTTCCTTATATATGCTATCAAAATGGAGGAGGTCAGTGACTAGTTCTGGATGTTCTGCCTTAATGCTGAAGTTCCTTGCTTGTAAATGCATGATTTAGTGGCTTAT
The DNA here is from genome assembly GCA_025345505.1 of Todiramphus chloris collaris. Lineage (NCBI taxonomy): Eukaryota > Metazoa > Chordata > Aves > Coraciiformes > Alcedinidae > Todiramphus > Todiramphus chloris. Next base: position 959,072 of record JANVCC010000196.1, read on the forward strand.
TTTAATATATATATAACAAATGACCATGGGGAAATTACTTTTCAATCAGACTGGAAACCCTAAGTACTGGGATGGGATAACTAGGTGTGTTAAGATGGAAGAAAAACTATTTAACAAGATCTAAAAAGTCAATACCCCTAGGAGCTGAGCACCAGTTAGGTGCAGGACCACCTTCCCAGAGAAAAGACTCCATCTCTGTCTCAAGGAGTATTTTTAAATCAGGTAAAGCACCATGTCAAAACCAACTCACGAGGAATGCTAGATCTTAGAGTCACTGACAGCAGCCAAAATAGAAATCTCAAGGAGATCTCTGAAGGGACTTTAGTCTCCCTGATGCAACAAAGGCATTTTACTGAAGAAATCATTTATTTTATCAGTAGCCCATCTGAGAATTGTATCCATTGTAGCCAGTACAGTCATGGTGCATCCTATATGTATTTGTTACAGAAATGTGAGAAGCTTGGTCTGAGTATTGCTTCTCATTCACACTGCTACACAGTTACTCCTAGGAGAGATTCCACAGTAACTCAGTGTGGCACACTGGCTAGGGAGGGGATATGCATTTTCCCTGTTCTTTACAGACTGCTGGCACTGTTGGAAGAGAAGTCCTATGAAGAGTTACAATCATCTGTTTTCTTTCTCTTGCAGGAGCATTCCTCATTCCTTACACAATTATGGCCATCTTTGGAGGGATTCCTCTCTTCTATATGGAACTAGCACTAGGACAGTACCACAGGAATGGATGTATTTCAATTTGGAGAAAAATATGTCCTATATTCAAAGGTAAAGAAGGGAAATGGGCAATTATCTGAATAACTAGAGGATTTTCCTGTAAAGGTGAAATACAAATTTTCTATAAAGGTGAAAATTCAGCCTGGAAAAGAGAAGGCTCTGGGGGACCTTATTGTGGCCTTCCAGTATCTGAAGGGGGCCACAAGAAAGCTGGGGAGGGACTTGTTAGGCTGTTGGGCAATGGTAGGACTGGAGGGAATGGATTAAAACTAGAGAGAGGTCGATTCAGGTTGGACATTAGGAAGAATTTCTTCCCCAGGAGGGTGGTGAGACACTGGACCAGGTTGCCCAGAGAGGTGGTGGAAGCCCCATCCTTGGAAGTTTTTAAGGCCAGGCTGGATGGGGCTGTGAGCAACCTGCTCTAGTGGGAGGTGTCCCTGCCCATGGCAGGGGGGTTGGAACTGGGTGATCTTTAAGGTCCCTTCCAACTTTAAGGTCCATCTTTATGGATGGTCCAACTTCCATCTTTAAGGTCCCATCCTGACAATTCTATGATCTCCAGCCCAGTCTCCCAGAGTAAAAGGCCCTGCTCTATTTGCTCATTTACTCTTGCTCTCAATGTTACAACTCTGCTCGTGGCTTTTTTTATTTTCTGAGACTGCAAGATGCCTATTTCTAAATTCCAGGAATTTAGGAACAGATGAAAAAAATTAAATAAGCATGTTCTGCCTTGATGAAGGATGCTTTTTTTGAATCAGAGCCCGAGTGTTTCCGAAGCCACAAGAAATTCCAATGTTGTAAGCACTTGAGAGGATATGTGGAACTCCTGCAGAGCTGCCTTAGACAGTCACTGATTGTAGCTGATGTGATAACCAACTCCTGCCTTTTGGCCTGAGACCTACACTCACTTCATGTAATTATTTCCTGCCTTACTAGGAATTGGCTTTGCCATCTGCGTAATAGATCTTTACATAGCTTCCTACTACAACACCATTATGGCTTGGGCCTTTTACTACCTCGTATCGTCCTTCACGGCGGAGCTGCCATGGACAAGCTGCACAAATGCTTGGAACACAGGCAACTGCACTAACTACTTCAGCAAGGACAACGTCACCTGGTCCCTGCACTCCATCTCTCCTGCAGAAGAATTTTATACGTAAGTGCATGTAAGTGAGGACAGGGATATTAGACAGAACGGTGGAACATGCAGCAAGCTTTTCTTTGGGCTGTTTGTTAATGGTACCCATTTCTCAACCACTCAAATACCTGAATACTCGTGGGTGTATGGGAGGGTGCTCCGCGTTTCAGATCAGATGTTGTTAGCTGTCATCACTTATCATTTATCAGCGCTGGTCTACCTTTAATACCAAACTTCTAATGAAAACAAAATCAAATCCAAAATGGCATTGCTTTGAAGGCTATTTATCACAGCCTCAGGAGTGCTTGTAATGCTCAGAACACAGCATGGGACTGTTCAAAATATATTTATCATAAGCATTTGTTAAAAATAAATCTATGCTGTGTTTTTCTTTCCTCTTCCAGCCGCCAAGTTCTACAGGTGCACAGGTCCAATGGGCTGGATGACCTGGGGGGCATTAGCTGGCAACTGACCCTTTGTTTATTGTTAATCTTCACCATTGTCTACTTCAGCATCTGGAAAGGGGTCAAAACATCTGGCAAGGTAAAAGGCAAATCATCTTGGTACAATATAGTCTAGTAGAAGGTCTAAAGGAGCCAATTAACTTGACAGAGAATTATGTCAGATTGTTTTCATGACAGGGATTATAGGACCATGTATTTGGGAAGCACTTGTTGTAGAGTAGCTGCTGCTGTTATCCAAGTAGCATATAACCACAGTAAGCTATGCCACTGTTCTCTGCAAGAGAACAAGCCCGCCCAGAGAAAGCGTGGGTGCAGATGTGCAGGCTGCCAGCTTACAGACCTTCTGAGAAGTTCAAATGAAGATGTTATAAATGCTAGCAGCCATAAAAGCTCATTATCACCTGTTAACTTTCTACCCGTGGCAAATGCTCTCTCACTGCTTTCCCCTGCAGGTGGTATGGGTGACTGCCACGTTCCCTTACATCATACTCTTTATCCTGCTAGTGAGAGGTGCGACTTTGCCCGGGGCTTGGAGAGGTGTCCTCTACTACCTGAAACCTGACTGGCAGAAACTCCTGGCCACTGAGGTAAAAGAAAGAAAAGGGCAGAGAGTTGTTTTTAGCCTATCAGCATGTATACACGTCGATGGCTGTTTCCAGCATAGAGCATGGTTAAACAGCTGACTTAGCATGGATTTAAAAGCCCGACTTCATGCTCTTCTTTAAACAGTTGTGCTATTCCTTCCATACTTACAAAGATAATTTAAAAGATTAGAGTCCACCATCAATTTAGCTTTAACTAACAGCAGAGTCGCCACACAGTGGACGAATAGAATTCATGATATGATTAGAGAGAAAACAAGTGATCAAACAATCTTCTGTCAGGAAAATGGTCAACAGCCCGACACTGAGTGGGAAGCTAAAATTGCTGCTACGCTGCAACAAAATCCTTTACCTGTACCTCACACGGAGCCAATTAAATTTACTAAGCCCTGGCAACTGGTCCAGGTGGAGTTCTGTCTGCAGGGGATCCTTACACACTTGGGCAGGTCTTTCCACAGCCCAGCTGTGCCCACAGGTCTCCCTGGTTAAACAGTGCAGGTTACTAGAGTTGAAACTTCGGATCTCCATCGGGTGACAAGCTTTGGCAGGTAAGCCCAAGGAGGCTCTCTGTAACACGACTCAGGAGTGCATGCAAGTGCACGTGGAGAAGGAATAAATCAGGCCTGCAAACACCACCAAGATTTGAAAAGAAAGGAGGAATGAGGATGAGACTGAGCTAACCAACAAACCCCAGGCACTGAAGTATCTGATTCAGCTCTGAACTCTGTGGGTGACAAGTGGTCCATCAGGCTCAAGGCTGCACTTACTTCACTGCCCATGCAAGTGTCTAGTGAGCAGGGTGATGGAAAAAAACCCAAAGCAATAAATACTACAAATACAAAGATTAAAAATTCTAATGTTTGCAAGTCTGCTGCTGCCCAGCTGATATGGAGAGTTTTCAATGAAGAGGAAATGAAAAGACACCAGCCTCTGATAAAGCAGCAGCTCCAATAAGAGACCACATCTTCTAAAAAAGCAATAAAGGGCATTGATATTGTATTGGACATATCTGAAGTGAGGACAGCAGATTGCAATCTGTGTGCTGGACGATGACAGAGCTCTGTCTGTGGGTGATACAGGATGGCCTCATACGATGGAAGAGAATATTAGAAATGAGTTGTAATGAACTCCATGTTTCAGTCAGAAGAGGACAAATGAGTGAGGACTTTCACCTTCAGAAAGAGAAGTGATATTGTACTTTAGGAACACTACTCATTAAGGCCGTGCCCGCTTTTCAAGTACAACAGGCTTTTCATAACAACATCTTCACACTTGCATCTGTCATGGCTACAGCAAAGCTGAACTGAGTGCTAGGCGCTGGAACTGCACCCACACTGTCAAAGGTATTTACATAAATCTCAGAAATCTGGACAGTGATCAGCTACTGCTTAGCCTGGAGGAGACGCAGCCAAGCACAGGACTGTTCCCCAGCACACGGAGTTTGGAAGACAGGCCAAGCCCACTGCAAAATCCTGGACAGAAAGTTCTGTCTAGATTGCAAAACCTGCGTTAAACCGATGTCAGGCAAACCACTGTGGATTAGCCTGAGATGCTGTCAGCACTGGAACTGCCAGGGAGCGCTTAGGACAGTGTAGACACACACAACATGCACTGCACAGGCACTAAAATTAGAGTGGATATCTACAGCTCTCACAGATCTACAGTAAATATTCATGTTTCAACATGCTCTTAACAAAATGTTTGTTAGACCAGGAGCAGGATCCAGGCAGACTAGTAAAACACAGCTTTGTTAGGTCTATGTGATATTCTGAATATGCCTAACTCATTCAATTTATTTCATGTCATTTTCTCTTGGTCTTCAATATTTTTCAGGTTTGGGTGGATGCAGCAGCTCAGATTTTCTTCTCCCTTGGTCCAGGTTTTGGGGTCCTATTGGCTTATGCCAGCTACAACAAATTCCACAACAACTGCTACCAGTGAGTTCTACCTTATTCTACAAGTAAAACTGAGTTTAAAAAAATGTAACTGGGTATTTATGAAAAAGAAACACTGAATTGCCAGACCTGTGTATCTATAAATCAGACAGAAGTGAAACAGAACAGAAGTCTCTACTGAAAGACCCTGCAATCTAAAACATCTCCGTTGTGCCTACCCTAAAGAGAGAGAAACTCTACCAGTTACAGCAAGGAATCTAAGGTGTAGAAACCTGTCACAACAAAATGGACTAAACCCTTGCCAAACAATCACATTATAACTATTAAATCTCGGAAGTTGGTTAGGAAATCACTTTAGAGTCTTGAGCTGAAAGGCAATTTAAAGTTGTTTCCTTGTTAAATCTATTTATAACTTGTCAAACAAAATCCTCAGTTCTTTAATATTCCTCTGGTATTCCTATTTTTTAAAACACCAGTATATACCCAGCATTCAGTTCAGCATCAGACTACTCTTACAGCATCTGTTTGAAGCTGAAGAAGAAGAAGCAGTCATGGTTTGGTTGTTTTCATTCTTTCAAATCTGCTGCTTGTTTTTTTTTTTTTTTTCCCTGTATTCCCCTAATTTTCCTAGGAGTCTGTCCAGATCATTAACTTTCCTCATCTGTTAGTGAACTTCCCTTCCTAGCAGATGTTCACTCCCTGATATGAGTTAGGTCTTCTGTTGCAGAGATGCCCTGGTCACCAGTACCGTGAACTGCGTGACCAGCTTTGTGTCTGGCTTTGTCATATTCACCGTGCTGGGCTACATGGCTGAGATGAGGAATGAAGATGTATCAGAGGTTGCCAAAGACACTGGTAGGTTAACTTTTTTTTTTAACTGCTTCTAAGATGTGTTTGTCCATTATCTTCTAGATTGAGAACTGCCCAAATCATGAAATATATTTAGTATATAAATCAGGATACTGAGTTACTTTATAAGGGCACTGTTATACGGTACAGCTAAAACATTATTCCATAAAGACAGCATCTAGAAGTCATATTACTTGCAGCTTCACAGACGTGATGGTCACTGCACAGCCTGGGGGGAGGTTTCCTCCTGGAAGACAACACCGGGTGATGAAACAGTCTGCCCTCCTCACAACAGCACTAGGCTAGCAATTACCCCTAATTCTCTCTTCTGCTACCAGGACCCAGCCTTCTCTTCATTACGTACGCCGAGGCCATCGCAAACATGCCTGCTTCCACTTTCTTCGCCATCATCTTTTTCCTGATGTTACTCACGCTGGGATTAGACAGCACGGTGAGTAGACAGCACGCGAGGAGCCTTCAGGTACGTGGTGTACAGGAGGAACAGAATTACAAGTATTGCACCCTCACTAAAGTAAAGCAGAACTGGCATCTCCATGTGCCTTCTGTAAGCAACTATTGCTCCAATTTTGATCTATATAGGCTAAAATAAAAGTGATTTGTCGGTGTCGGGCTGTGACAACTAGTAATAGCCCTGGAAACACGACCAAAGCACTTGATTGATGAACTCCTTCCAGGCTCCTTCTCTCTTGTAAACTTACAAAGCAATTGTTACATTCTGGAATCTTTTCACACTAGTTGGATGTAAAAGGTGGGAACTGGAGGCGGACTTCTCAACATCACTGCAAGGAGAGGCTCTAAAAACTCTCCACGTGAGACTGTTTTTACAGATTGAGAATTGGCTCCTTCCAGGAAGGCTCAACTCAGCTGATTTCACAATCTTGGTTCTACTGAGCCACCTACCACTTACTGGCATCCTACTCCTTCTAATGTAGCACTTCCTCTGCTGACAGAACTCCCTACAGATACAGGAAGACTAAATCCCCACCTTAAAGAGTTTACAAGTTCCCAAGAAAGACTGTCTAAACAACAGCCACACCAACTCTACAGGCAGAACAAAGCACCAATGTTTCAATGCTTTAAAGCTCCTTTATGCACTGAGAAATACATTAAAGCAGGTAAAACTGCTCTGTTTTCCACTGATTCTTCCACGCTTCTCAGTTTGCAGGGCTAGAGGGAGTGATTACTGGAGTACTGGATGAATTCCCACACGTCTGGAGCAAACGCAGGGAATTGTTTGTCCTTGGTCTGATCATCATTTGCTTTTTGGGGTCTTTGGCAACCCTGACATTTGTAAGTATTTTACCCACTTCTCAGCTTTCCTTACTGGTAGTTTCCTGCAAGTGTCATCTTGGAGAGGGCAGCCTTTTTTGAAGAGAGTTTGAAGAAATCAGATTAAATCTCCACCCTGTCATCTTTATGCATTAGACTTCTCTATTTGGAATGAATATGAACAGTACCTCTCAGTAGGAAATGTGTTGCACAACGATTCTATTGCAATTCAGCAAAACTCTGATGTGCTACACTTCACAAATGGTGTAGCCACTGCTCCAAATGCTGAATCAGCAGACAGCCTTCCACACTTTGTATGTGGTTTACTTCTGGTTCTTAAAAGCTCCACGTTTGAAAATAAGAAGAATTGTTATTTTAATTTTTGCAATTTTTGAAATATATTTTGAATTTCAAAAAGAATGATCAAAAAGAATGATCTGTTAGAAAATGCTGTAACTGACTGTTGCTGTTCTCCAAAAATTTCTAGCAATTAATTTCCTGTATCTTCCTCATCAAATCAGGCCAGAAATCACAATCAGTCACACCCAAAAGTCTCCATGGGGCTTGTGGGATTTCATTTGCACAACAAGCAACATTTCGAATAATGAGCGTAGTGATCATAAGGGACAAGGGAAAAATATTTGGCTTTCCCATCTCGTTTCACTCCATTTGCTCATTTATGTGCAACCTCTTTCTCATTTAAAGCATTTGCTGTAGAAGGAGACTCCTCCAAGACTCCTCCTTCATGATTTTAAGATTCTCAGTGGAAAGAAAGCAAAGTAATGCCTTATTTATTTCCTGTTCTGTAACTGTGACTCAAGTTGCAGAAGAGAGGCCATCACAGAAGGAATGCCAGAAGCCATTCTACCAACCCCCCACCAAATCTCCTTTCCTCACTCAAGTCCAGCTAGAACTGTCGGCAGGTTCAGTTCTAGCTGTTCTTCACGGCAGCTCTGCTGGCTAGGTATGTTCCCAGCAGCATGTCCCAGGATTTCCCTGCTGGGAACAGCCACAGAGTGACAGAACTGGCTGAATTACCAATGCTCGGGGCCAGACAAAGGCAGTAATAGCCAGTGGTACAGGGTTTGTCACTAGAGCTTTGGGTCACTGATGATACCATCTCCTCTCTAGGGAGGGGCATACGTAGTAAAGCTGTTTGAAGAATATGCCACTGGTCCAGCTGTTCTGACCGTCGTGTTCCTGGAAGCAGTTGCAGTAGCCTGGTTCTACGGTAGGTCTGCAGCCACGCTGACAACCAAAGCTAACCCAAACTCCTGAGCTTCTGCAGCACAGTGTCTTCTCTGTTTCTGCAGACAAAAGCACTGATGTCTTTGGAAAAAAAAAGTTTACCAAATCTTCCCACAAGCTCACTGATTTCCAAATCTGTGAGGAATTATTATTAATTTTTCTCTGACAGAAGTATAGAGGCATCTGAAAGTAACACGAGCTATAATTGAGAATAATTAAGGATTTAATATAATTAAATTAATTATTATCTATAAATTTATTAAATATTATATTAATTAATATATTATGATATCAATTAAGTTATATTAATTATATAATATAAATTAATTATAGGAACAACAGTCTTTCATGATGGGTTCTGAATGTATTTGCTGTGCATACAAAATGCTGTGCATCTACTTAGGAAACACTTCTGCTGTCACCCCTCTCCTCCCACTTGTCTCCACAGGCATCACCCAGTTTTGCAACGATGTGAAGGAAATGTTAGGCTTTGCCCCGGGCTGGTACTGGCGAGTTTGCTGGGCGGCGATTAGTCCCATCTTCCTTCTGGTGAGTTTTCTTTACAGGGTTTTCTCTCCAGCACAGGAAAATTACCATTGAACAATGCAGCTACTTTAACTTCTAGAAGCTTAATTACAGAATTTTCTTGTGAAGTTCTTTAGAACAGTTTTTGTTAAAAAAGGCTCAATTAGTGAAAAATCCAATATAATGCCGCAAGGTCTTGTTACTTAATCACTATTTTAAGGGTTTTTGCAGATGAGCTAGCTACATAAGACTGGGTTCTAAATAACTCCCTTCCTCCCTCTGCTGAACAGAGTTACTTTCTTTTGTTGCTTTGCATTTATTTCAGCAAAATGAGCAATAAAGACAGTGATGAAACATACTGTGTGGGGAGGGAAACCAAGATAAGTAAATATACTGTTCCAGCAACCGCTGACTGACAGCTTTGGACTGTTCCACTTTAAGTTCAGAGCAGTTAATTGCAACCTTTATAAACCTATAATTCAGAATTGGAAATCCTGCCCCAATGTTTGACTTGGCAGTATTATTGATAACATTTTAACATGAAGTGTTCATTTCCTGACCCAAAATTAGTCCAATGCTCTTTCATTGTTGCTCTGCTCCCAGTAAGGCTAGTAAGTCAAGATGGAGTTTATGAGGCACAGAATGTAGATTTAAGACCTCCAAAGTGAACTCAAAACACTTGTAATGATCAATGCCTTATTAACAGATTTTCATTTTATTAGCCCTAGAAAAAGAAGGGAAGAAAGGCTATAAATGCAAGCGTGACACCACAAATAAATTTTATACTACTGTCCTCTCTGTGATCCTAAAGCAGTAAAGTAAACAGAGAGGAATACAGCCCTGGTGAGTGGTTACTAGGCAGAGCTAATTGTATTCTCTGTGGAAACTAAACTAAGGAAAGCCCCGCATGTTATTTCTGTATGGAAATGTTGCTGGTAATCCTGATCTTCTGATGATACTCTGGAGAAAAAAAGGAGTCAGACATCCTTCCAAGAGTAGCACAAATATTATTCCTGTGATATTCAACTGAAAGTATTTGTTGTTTCACAAGGAATTTTTCACTCGTGAAGGATATGCACAGGAAAAAGATCTAACAATTCACGGAGCTGATGCCAGGCTGCTATATCCAAACTAGTACTAACGTTTGTAGAAGGTACTGAAGAACCTAAATGCTATGGAAAAATATCACAGAAAAGGTAAAATGTGTAGAAACTAAGTAATAGTGAGAAGAATAGATGCTGCATAGCTTATTACAGATAAAGCTGAAGGCTGATGTGATTACCACAGGTAAGTACTTTAACAGTATTTGAAAGAGGATTAAAAGGGTCTCCAACCCAATAAAGAACAGCATAAAACACCACCCCAGGGGCTGCAAGTTAAATTCAGACAAAGCAGAATTGACACTGATCATGATTAAATATGGGACAAATTGCTAAGGGAAACTGTACACTTCCCATTTCGGGTGGCTTAAAATGAAGCTGATGCCTTTCTGGAAGGGACGCTTTAGCTGCAATCCAATTATAAGGCTCAATACAAGTGTAACTGGATGAAACTCTGCACACTGGTACCAATCAGTCTGGTTTTGTCCATCTCACATCTTTTTATACTTTAAATGTACAAGTGTGATCATGAATTTTCTAATGCTTCTTAAGCAGGAAACGCCACATTGTGTATTTATGGGATAAACAAATTATATGAGAATTTTTATCCAGTTCCTTCCAGTTACTGATTGGGCTGCACTCTAAAGCTCCTGAGCTCTTTTAAACCTCCTGAAGGAAAGTATGGATAACCAAAAATGTTTTGTTTTTTTGTTGTGTTTTCATTTGTTTGTTTTGGTTTTTTTTAAATCCATACTAATATCATTTAGGATTTTTTAATCATCGACTTTATGTTTAATCTTCCTTGAGTCCTACTCTGTGTTTTATAGTTCAGTGCTGGGACAGAGAGTTCCCAAAGTAAGTATGTGCCATCAAAATACACGTTTTCATACTTTGCTGTTTTCTTTTGCAGTTTGTCACTTGCAGCTTTCTGTCCCATCCTCCTGAGCTACGGCTTTTTGATTATAATTATCCCTACTGGACCACAGTAGTGGGTTATTGCATAGGAAGCTCTTCCATCATCTGTATTCCAGTCTACATGGTTTACCGGTTGATCATCACTCCAGGAACACTTAAGGAGGTATCCAGGATGCTCTCTTGCTTGGGGATTTTTTCTAAGTTCAAATAAATGCCAGTTCAGAAATAATACTTCAATTGGCATAGGGTATCCAAGTAAACTGCAAAGTCCTAAAGCATTTATATGACATCTGTATATAATCAAAGTTTGATTCACATTATAAATAAAAAGGTCATGCTGTGTACTTCTGTAGTGTGTCTTCATAGTGCCGAGACAACAGAAAGCTGAAAAAATCCTTGTGTTGTAGTTCAAGAGGTGTAACTCAAACTGAAGTCATCTTTTTATTACCAATCTCTTTCCAAATGGCTGTCATCTTACGCGTGGCCTCTTAAAATTAATAGATTCCCATCTTGATTTCTTTCCAACAGCGTATTCTGAAAAACATTACCCCAGAAACAGCTACAGAGATTCCTTTCGGAGACATCCGCATGAACACAGTATAAGCTACAGCCTGGTTTCTGCTGGGGGCAGAGGGGGAGCACAGAATGTAACTTTCCCCATACCCTCCCCCGACACAAGAATTCCAGTTCCAGCCGAGACAACAACTGGAGGAGTTTCCTCTGGAGCCTGCATCCCTGACAACGGGCATTTGGAAACACGCTGCATCCAGCACATTTATCCAAGCAATTCAGTGAAATCTACTGTGCACTTCTAAGCAGACCGACCTGAGAACTAATCCCTTCTGGCACTGCGAGGATGTCTGTGTGTACAAGACCACCACTACTGCACGGGGCAGCTCGCGAGTGCGCGCGACTGCGCGAGGCACCGCGGGCCGAGTGCCAGCAGGTAGGGTTAGGTGTCTGTGGCAGTCACTCCTGTATCTTCCTCGATGTGATCGTTCGTACTGGGCAATGTCGTCTTCGCTTCTAAGGTTCTAATTGCTTAAACTACGTTGAAAACTACAGAAATGTTTCCGATAGCCATACGTTACTCGAGTAACACAGGGTTTTATAAACTAGAAAATAGAGAATAGTCAGTTCCTTAGGTTTGTAGTGGAGTAAGGCAGAGGAAGAGGAAAGAGTCCTGAGCAGCACTACACACAGCTGGTGGCACTATCCTCCTTTTCATCGCCTGCATTTGCTAGATGGTAAAAGTTTCCATTAATTTTCTTGCATAGAAAGATACCACAAAAGCATTTTTTGTAATGTTGTAGGCTTCGCTTTCCTTTAGATCCACTCATGGGATCCTTGACAAGTACCTAAGTTGCTAGCACTTACTACACTGTTCTCATACCTAAGCTGGATAATCCTTGTCCTGACAGACCTAACACACCCAAAGAGACAAGAGACCAACAATGGATTTTTTTTTTGACTTCCGATGCCAAAAAGTGGAATCTTAAAATATCTGTCCCTCTGCTTTGCTTCGTTTAAAATTACAAAAATTAAAAATTCACACCTAGAATTTGCTGGAGCCCATGACTTTTTTCTATCCTTTCCTAGTACCGAAGCAAAGTTTCAAATGCTCCTTTTGGCTGGCTGAACCAAAGCTTAACTCATTACCCAAACCTGCTTTGGAGATTTATAAACTCATACTCTGTTGTGAACACACTTGGGTTTCACCCTGAAGAAGAAAAGGAGGGCAAAGGTTTTTTTAACAAGAATTTGAGTTCAACAGGATTGACTCTCATCAGAACTATTTATATTACATTTCAAGACACTGATGATATGCAAATTACCTTCCATGCGCATTTTAACCTCTTTATTATATGCATAAACATGCTCTCCAAATGTAACTGACCTTCAGACTGACTGCATCTGCCAAGACAACTGGAGGACAACAGTTCTGCTGCAGTTATGTGGAAATTTAGATAGTCCTAAGTAGGCATCATTTCAGTAAAAACCACATAGATAACTAAAATAAAACAGAGAATAAAATTCTCTTTTATATCTCATGGTCTACTTAGGTAATGTACTGCTAAATGAACAAGGTCATATATGCATTCATAGCAGCAGGCATTAAGAAACCTGTTGAAAGGTTCATATTGGTAAGAACTTCTTATCAGATGAAAACAGTGATGCTGTGTTTGCATTCTGAGAACATTCTCACCACTTCTGCCAAGGTTTTTTTCCCTTAGGTGACCAGACACCTCCTGGAAGAAGGGCCTCTTATGCTTTAGCTAGTCACTTGAGTTCACTTCAGGGCTCAAGCCCAACTTCTAATAAAGATGTAAAGGGACAAGGACTGTTCTTGTGGAACTACAACCAAAAGGCTCCTAAGCTATTGTCAAGAAAGGGAATATGTTCATTCATTGCCAGAAAAAACAGAGGAAGTCTCTATTACTAGACAGTTACTCCTAAGAAATAGGTCTGTAGTTTAGCCCTTAGGTGTATTTGAAAACTACTGCCAAAACCAGCTTTGTTGTCAGGAAAAAGGGGAACAGCCTGGGACTTCTTTTAATGGTAGAAAGCCATTTAGTTATTGTTACCACTCAGAAAATGAATTTTTTATTTTTAGAAAACATTTTCTGTTGTATCTTTTCAGTTAATGGAATGTCAATGTAAGGTGAACGAGGTCCTCTTGTGTAGCCAATAGCAAGTGTGGGAAATAAAGGAGAAAACCCTACCCAGCTTCTCCATTCTTCAGACTGGTGTTCAACTAATGCTAGGTATTATTCCTCCTGAATGGGTAAATATTTAATAGATAAATCTTATAAATGAATTTTTTTGCCAGACTTGATACTGTTTCATGCTAGGCTCCTCAAAACAAAACACAACAAAAAACACACACCCCCAAAAACCTTATGGTTCCAATTTTTGCTGATTTATGTATATCCATTTGCAAAAGCCTCTTTAACCAGACAGTCTGCTGCCTTTTATTAGGAAGGGTGAAGGCAGGGACAGAAACAGTTGAGTTAAATGACCATTATCCACATCAAAGCCAAAGTTTCTCTTTCAGCCCTTGCAAACAAACAAACTGGGAACATTATTTCTACTGGAATGATTTGCAGTGTAACAATTGCAGGAATCACTGCTGCTTAGTGTGCAATACTACTGATGTTAGTCTTTTATAAGAGCATTTGAAGTGTCAAAAGATGCATCTTAAATTTGTATTTAAGACGTTAACACACGACAGACATTGTCTCTCTGGGCGGTTTCAGCAAACAATGCTGAACAACTTCCCAAGAAACGCCACTCTTTTCTAGTGGATTAGAAGTCAGACAAGAAGCCCTGATGTTAATACAAGCCTTGCTATAGCCACAGTGTAAAACAGGGCAAGATCTCTCAGCTTGAGTTTCTCAGCCGAAAGCTGAGAATAATGCACTCTGAGTACAGATGTACTGACAGAGGGGGAAAGTGTTACAATTATTTGAAGATATAAAGAGCAATGGAGACATGCGAAGTCACAAGAAAAAGTATTTTTAGAAATAGACAGTCCAGAAGATGATTTGTGATGCTAGATCTTGCATCTCTTTTCACTACAATAATCCAGTCTGAGCTCTTTATGGGAACCAGGGGCAAAGAAGACTTCCAGAAGTGGATTAAAAAGGCTTTTCTTTTCCTGAATAATACAAAGATAAAATACATCCATGTTTTCATTGTAGAAAAGCTGAACCTGCAAGGCAGTTTAGTCCTCATTATTTTTGTTACATGGCATGCCCGTTTTCAGGTTTCTGACCTTCTTAGGGTAAGTTCAGTCTTTAGTATCTTTATTAAGCTGAGTGGTTGAAATATTGAGAAATTGTTTTCATTTAGTTTTATAATTTTTTTCCCCTTCCTTTTATATATCCACCAAAACCATTTAGAGTAACCAGTATTTTATCAGGTAGCTCAACCAGTAGCCATACGTTAACCATTGTTTTTGTACAAAAACTAGTTACATTGATACCAAATAGGCTGCACTGCAATTAAAGGTGTTTGGAGGCAAAGGAGTTTCTTCTCTTAGTTCACCTTCCACTTATCTATCACATGAGTATATCCTACCCTCTATTCTGCACAGTGAAAAGGAAGTCATGAAACTGGTAAATCAGGACCATGTTTGCCTTTTAAGCAAAGAGAATTAAGCTGGAGTTTTAGCTGTACAGAACTAAGTATTCCCTCCAACTTGTACATGATGCACCTGTATTAATTTATGCGGCTGTTTAGTTACAAGTGTTGCAAGCTGACTGTAAGTCATCAGTATGTGCCTTGTACTGTAAACTGTTATTGTAATAAATTTAATATTCATATCCATCTGTAGATGTCTCTTGTACCTCTCTCTTACGGGAAGAGCAAAAACAATACTCACCTCTAAGGAAAAGCAGAACAGCTGGTCCAGTTTACGATACCAACAAGACCTCTGACAAAAAGCTGGTTTCCCTCAGTGTTTGGCTCACTGCTAAATACTCTTTCATTCTATTCCAACAGAGGAACCAATGAGCATGATACTTGTTTAGACAGAAGAGCAAAACCAAACTGAACTAGACTTGCAGTCAAGTGCTTAGCTACTTGGTTAGCTTACATACAAAACTCATTCTCATTACTAACTCTGCTGGACAAAGTATTAGAGAAACACCACTCTCAAAATCTTTTTTTATAGTAGTTCACCTTTCTGTACTGTAAAAGTGATAAATTTATTACAAAATAAAGTGAGAGAAACCACTGTGAAGTGGTGAAAACGTATTCTGAAAACTACGACCACTGTCAGATATCCTACTCACCAAGTTCTAGTTTGAAGGTAACTTTACTCTTGATTACAAACCTGTGAACAGCCAGACCGACCAATCTAAAATGTTACTTCCAGCAGAACAAGCAGATGACTGTAATACATGAAAAAACTCACATATATGTTTTTGCCACACAAAAGAAAAGATGCAATGAAATACCACAAGCATTAAAAAGGACTCATGCATCGGATCCAGTATGTATCTTACACTTTATTTAAGTGTTTCTGTACAGCAGGTCCCCAAAATCAAAGCCCACACATAAATAGAAAATTCTTATGTCAATATGCCACACTATGGCACAGAAATCTCCTAGATTATTATTCAGGCTGGTTTTCCTGCTTTTTTTTTTCCCCACTTTTACAGGTCTGTTTGTCATTTTTGAGTGAGCAACAATGACTCCTGCTAAGGGCTGCGAACACCTTTGTTTCAGCAAAGCTCACTGTTCCAGCTGATAAAGGAGGAGGGGCTGCCAGGGGGAGGAATTCTCACCTGATGCTGTTTAACACTCCAAGGTCTGTCCCAGACTCTCCAGGTCAGGGTGGACAGAGTCAGCCAAATTTAATATTTCAACTGTATAAACAGACTAAGGGTGTGTGTCAAGTGATCCATTAATCCATTGCAAAAGTTGTTGTTCTATTCTGGCACACACGATTTCTTAAGTGACAACCAGGAATAAATAACTAGGATACACCTTTACTTCTGTACAAGAGTCCATGCAGCAATGGCTTTTCCTCTTGGTTGAGGAACCAAGTGGTTTTGTCCACCACAGGCAGGTTAATCTTCTTCCTTCTCAATGTAAGATTTAGCACTGGCCCGTGCCATTTGCCTTGCCAAAAAGCGGTCCCTTGCTGACATCACTGTCTCCTCATTGCTCCGTTTGGCAAATTTGCTCATGCTCTCAGATGGTTTCTGTGCTTGCTCCTTCTCCTCTTTCTCCCCTTCTCCAGCTTTATGTTTCTGCACAGACAGAATTCCAGCGCTGGATCTTCGCTCCTCATCCACCTCTCTTTCTTTTCTCTTTCGTTCTTTTTCCAGATCAGCCTCTCCTCCTTTTTCTAAAGAGGTAGGAGTACTTTCCCTCCTCTCTCTGTATTTCTTTTCATCGCTACCATATTTCTCTCTTCTCTCCTTTCCATGATCATCTTTTTCTCTGCATCTCTCTCCTCTCTCCTTCTCTCTGTCACTGTATCTATCTTTACCATTTCTTATTCTTTCTTTCTCTCGTTCCTTTTCTGAGCCCTTCTCTTCTCTCTCCTTTGCCTTCCTCCATTCTCTGCCATGCCCCTCCCTCTCTTTTCTTTCCCTCCCCCTTTGTTTATCATCTTGCTCTTCCCTCCTTCTGTAGTTATCTTTATGAGTGTGATCCCCGTATCTATGTCGCTCTTCCTTTTCCCTTTGGTGATCCTTTTCGTGGGTCCTACTTCTCTCATAATCTTTTTCCCTGTATTGTTCATCATTTCCCCTCCTGCTTGGTCTGCTCTCTCCCCTCCTTGTAAGATGATTTGTTTGGGCTTTTGTGCACAGCTCTTCCTCTGCACTGGATGAGCTTGGTGATCTGGAATGCCTCTGACTCTTGGGACGTTTAGCCTCCTCTTCACAGCTCACAGACCTCTCTCTCCTTTTCTTTTTCAAATCTGTTTTACTACTTTTGTGCCTTTTATCATCATCACTACTATCAGTTCCCAAGTCGGTATCAGCATCTGGATTATTCTCCTTCTTAGCAGAGGGCTTTGGTCTTTGTTTTTCATATGGGCATTTGTTCCTTTGGTCGGATTCTTCATAACCACTGTCAGGCTTTTCTTCCTTTATCCTTCATGTTTTATGTTAAAAAAGAAAAAACAACATTACATAGCCTGAAATCTCAGACTTTCCTACACACTTGACTTCTGGTCAAGACTTAAGCAAAAGATGCTGCTGAGAAGTCTAAGAAGGCAAATCTATCGTGGCTCAGGTTCCAGGAATCTAGCACAAACGACTCCTATGAAGTATCTGTATCTGGTTCATTGTGAATGTGAGCTGATGAATTTATTTAAAAGTATGACTCTGGTTAAGTATCTGTAGCCTCCATCTAAGGAAACGACCTAGATCTGTATTCTTCTACAAGCATTTTCTCAGAGAGCTGAGTAACTTCACCACAATCACATTCTTCATTTAAGCTAAGAACTTAATTTCTAATAATCCAATCTCAGATTTGGAAGATCTCTTGATGACAGTTGTATTGTCTTTGTGATGGAAAGCACTTAACTAGTGACATCCAGGTTTAAGGCCTATCTCGAGTGAGGTTTAACATGAATTAATTGTTTCAAATGATTGGTTGTTACACAGAAGAAACAAATCCTCTTCACCATATTTATCCACAGGGCAGAATTTCACCATCTCAACTACGTAACTAATCCAGCCTCATCTCATTACTTTGCTCTGAAGTGTACATATATTAAGATTTTTAAATATACCCATTGGATTTCCTACATATTTGATTATTTTCTTTTTACTACAGCATCAACACTCAATCTGTTTTTTTATGAACTTGTAAATGTGTAATAAATACAAAGTGAGAGACTCATTCTTTACAGGAAATTCATATCACATCATTTCCTGTGACTTACCTCTATGCTCATTATTTTAGCTTTTGTCTCCCTAATGATTCAAAATATGTAACTTTAATAAAGATTGTAAAATATTATGTAAACCAAAATAAAAATAGGTTAGAACAATTCCAAGCAGTATTACAGGTAGGACTGTGCTCTTGATAATTTTTAAATGGCATCCTTCTCCTGCTTGTTTCTCTCTTCTAGTCTATACCACTGATGATAATGAAACATTGCTACAAATAACTCAGTTAATTGGCTGTATAAAGCAAGCAGTTTAGCAGTGTTTTAGTACTCGCTGTCTAACTCTCGTGGTGTGCCAGTGAGTCTGGAATCACAAACAGCCAGAAGCTTGTTTATATCCATCTGGAATTGCATCCTACCTGGCTTCACGGAAGCTGCATTTAGGCATCTCTTCTTCCCCTACCCTCTGGTTCAAAAGATGTCTGTAAAATCCACTGAGATCCTTCTGTTTGGTCACATCCATGTACGCTAAGAGAAAGAAAGTAAGGTTGGATTTACTGTGCCACAAACACTCATCAGACACACACAACTTGCAATTGGTAGACACCACCAAGACTGCACTCTCCACCCTGAGGGTTTTCAAGCCCAGAGTGGAGAAAGCTCAGAGCAAGCTGATTTGACCTCACAGCAGACCACAGCAAGAGGCTGGAAGAGATGACCTTCACAGGTCCACTCCAACCTGATTTATCTTATGATCCTATATCCTATTCCTTACACCTACTCCTGGGACACTGCACAGCACGCCTGAAGTAAGGAGTGTAAGCATCACTGTGCCCCAGGCTTATGAGTCTTCCTTCAACAACTGAGCTTTCCTCAAAAATTCAAAGCAGCAACCCAAATTGTACTGACTCAGAGGCACTTCCTCTGTCCCTTTAGTAATGTGTACAAATAACAAAGTGGGATCTGATTCAGTATCTGCTCTCTAGTCCTTTTTGATTGTCATTATCTAAAGCCCCATAGACAGACCAGTTGACAATGTTGCAAAGCATGTGCAAGGCCAAACTGCTTTTTTTTTGGGAATTATCTCAGTGTCAATCTCACCCTCAAGAGCTGCCTGTCTTCTTTCTCTTTCCTCCTCCTCAGCCCTTTCTTGAAGCTTCTTCTTATAGGCTGAAGTCACAAAAGCCTCTTTGTGAGCAAACTCTTCTCCTTCCATTTCACGCTCCTTCTGAATTTTCCTTTCCATTCTTTTTTCTTGCTCCTTCTTTCTAATCTCAGCTGCCTTGATGATATTGTGGATGAATCTGGGCTACAATATAAGGAAAAAAAGGTATAATGTTGTGAAGCAATTGAGGTGGCTGAGAAAACACACACTGGGTGCAATGGAGATGCTGAAGAGAGCAGATAACGGAAGAAAACTGACAGAAACTAGTCTGACATATTCTGACAGGTTGATAGCTATCTGAAAAGAACTGTCATTCCCTTTTGGATCACTAACATGCTACGCTTCCCAGTAACAAAACAGGCTGCTGTATTCAATCAAAATATTCAGCCCATCTTCCACTGATTTTTGCTCTGACTGAAATTAAATGTTTTCTGCTTTCTCATCCCCCTGTCTTCTGTCTTATACTAGTCCTGCCTTTCCTGTTGCTGTAAAGGAGTGGGAAGCTTCCTTCATTACCCACCTAACCTGACAAGAGCTTTCTAATGAAACAGAATAAGTAACAATGACAATATCACTTGTCAGCATAATTCAGCATGCTCTGAAATAAGGCACTGGGCTGGGGCAATTGGCTCACATTTCACCAAAGTTAATTAGTCTCCTGACAGTCCTCCAGTAAGCACACTAGAGAGTGGGGAGGGACGATTTATGTTCATTGGCTTAATAATGAAAGAGTCCTTTCATCAGAAGCAGTATTGTTGTAGGGCCCACTGCCTCTAATCCAATTATCCCACTGTACCATTCTCTTCAGAAATCCACGGAAAGATACACTACATGTACATCAAATTGGGTGGGGAAACTGCCAGCCTTCAGAACACTACTGGATCAGGGCTCTGAAGTAGGGGATGAATAACACTTCTGCCACAATTCTTGCAAATGACTACCTTATGTAGCAGGATTTGGGCACAATACTTGCATGCCCCAGGACAAAATGCATTTGGCAAAGCTTAAAAGTTAATCAGCCGTGGTTATTCCAAGCACACAGAGATAAGACAGACAGCATACATTTTCAGGTATCGACCTTTTTGTCGTCGTTTCCGGCTAACACTCTGGCATTACTTTCTTTCTTCTTCTGCTGCATTTCATCATAAATGCTGTCATATTCATATACTGTAGCATCTTCCTCCAAAGCCTTCTGAATCTCCAATTTTGTCTAAAAGAAAAAAGGAAGAATAAAAGATACCAAAAACTTGAGCATGACATTTTTACTATTTTCAAATATTTTATTCCTATATTGCAATTCAAACAGATCTATAGCATAAACTCAGTCATTAGAACACTGAGTGTCACGGAATGTAAATTAAAAACTGTCCAATCTACAAAGTTCTTTACCTGTTTACCAGGAGTGAGAAGACAAACAACCAAATCATCACCAGTATTTGCAGTTGTAGGAAACACAGGAAGCAAAACGCAACAGTCAAAACAATACTGGAAACTTCTTAACAAGCAAAGTGTTCCATCAAATAATGTAATTCATTTTTTAATAAACAGTAAACAACATTTCAATAAATTTCACTGTCTGTTTTCATCTATATTTTATCCCCCCTTCCCCAAAGCTCCAAACAATAATCAGGTCCCAATATAGCTCAGGATATGATTTTGTATTTCACTGTTCTATATTCAGTTTGTGAGTCAAGCTGGAAGTAAGAACTGTGAAACTGTCAGTTTTCAAAAACCCTATCAGAAAAAACCCAGCCACCATCAAGCACTTAGCTCAGATCTCCTGACAAAAGAAGAGTGGTGCTGAACAGCAAGATACAAATTTCTCTCAAGCATGTATTAACTCCATCCAAAAGCAGCCATCTGTTAAATGTATGATGCATAAAAATCTTTTTTCTTCTAGCTGTGTCTTCTGTTGGTCTGGAACTTTTAAAAGTGTAAAATTCTCATTTCATTTGTACAATTTATTCCTCAGTTACAGTAAGAGGCTCACTCGTATAAATTTAAAACTTTGAAACCCCAATAGTTTGTAACATTACAGCCTACAAACCAAACTCTTTGAGAAATTCTGAAAACATCAATGCATTCTATGCCACAAATCAAACTTCAACACCTTCTGTATTTAAGTGTTTGCATTAAGTGAACAGAGATTTGATTGTATTTTAAATTATGACCAGCTCTGTGCTAAACCTCACTCATGCAGCTTTCATTAGGCTGTTCTTCATCTATCCTGATCATAGCCAGAAGAATTTCAAAAAGAACAATCTTGCCCAGAAAAGTGAAATCTTAGCTAGAGGAAAAGCTCTGAAAATTTCAAGTCAAGTTTTAAAGAAAGTCTTGTGCTGCAGAGAGCAATGCACAAAGCCATAAAATTCCATGGAATTTTTTAAGGGGTATCTAACTGCAGCTGCACAATTAGGTTTCTGTGATTATTTAATGAAAGGGAATAAATGTCATAATTTCTTAATCTGCCATGGGCATGAAGAGTCCCTGTGGCATCTTACCTGTTTCATTGCTTGTTTTTTCAGTGCTTCTTTCTGAAGACTCTCACCAACAGATGGCTATGAAGGAAACATTGCAGAAATAAAATTAATTACACTGACACAGCTCATATTATTTTTCTGCCCTTGTAATGAATAACTACGTAACAGTCCCATTACATACACCAGTCTCTCACTTCAATCGTATTTTTCTGTAAGCAGGAAAAAATTTAAAGTTCATTCACAAGCATATAATGAAGCAGCTTTTTCCAGGAGCAAAGGCAATGCAGAACCTCAACATATATCTTTGTTTTTCTTTCATGAAAATGGTGATGTGTTTAAGAATACTATTCCAATGACACGTGTGCCTCAAAAGCTGCAAAATATTTCATGGCACTTCACAAAAAAGTAATCTCAGCCCAAGAAATGCTCAGAGACACAGGAGGTCTGTGCAAGCTGTTTACTTTAGATACTTTCCACTATGGCAAGGATCAGCCTGATGGTGAGTGAAGCTAAGAGGCAAAGCATCTAGCAAAGGACAGCTAAAGCCAGTATCAAAACTAATTCCTAAGAGAAGGATGCTTGTAATACATCTATTTACTCACTCCCAAACAGTACAATTTTTTTTTTCTAATGACACAAACCAAAAGGGAAGGGGGGAAGGAACACACAGAAAACAAACCCCCCAAATCAACTGAAATTGAAATGATATCCTCCTACTGATTTATATATCAAAACCATTTTAATATTCTTGGGAATTATGTTTGTGAATAAATTCATTGTTGTACATTTAATTGCACAGAAGTCCACCTGTGATTTGTTTCTCTAGAGAGACAGTAAGTTTACAAAAAACAAATACCTTCCCACAACAACAGTTTATGGTGGACAATTTCCTGTTGTGCTGTGAGCTCTGATGGATGAGAACTGCCCGTTCTTTAGTATTGTTTTATCAACTGCCCATTTATTAAAGGCCCTGTAAGCTCAGCAATCTGTCTCGTACTTTCTCCTTCCCCGCAGTCAAGCAATTCTTCTGAAGCACAAAGCTGAGAGTTTAATATTTTCTGGAAGGAGGAAATGTTTTAACCCTATCCTGTGAAATGACATAGAACCCACACAAATCAAGAAACTCTTACAAATCAGACTCCAGCAGCCCTCCAAGGCCAGGTAAGGCAGCTTGTACACAACTGAAGGGTTTACATTGCTCCGACATGAAAAACAAGTCATGCAGAGAATTAGCCTTCCTTGGCATTCTCTCCTAGCTTCCAGAAACTAGGAGGTCAGGGACTTCCCGAACTGGAGGATGCACCTGGACCATTGTTTGACACCAAGAGCATCCCTTAATTTGATGAATCCATTTATGTTTTTGACCATGCCGCAATATCCTGTGGCAATGAGTTCCACAATTTAATGATACATTGTGTGGAGAAAAACTGCAACTTCCTTTTGTTTAGATTCAACGAGTTACTTGATACTTCCATAATATACCCTACTGCTTATGTTATGAGAAACTATAAAACAGCTTCACTTTCTCTGAATCATTCTTGATTTTACAAACATCCTCGAGTTACTCCACTTCCTTCTTCTCAGGAATCTCTTTTCTAAGAGCATTACAACTGTTGCATAAATCCTGCTCATCATCAACACTCACTACCTGGCCAGTATTTTATCTTTTTGTTTTTTAAATCATACTGTATCCTTTGCAAAATTCCAGTGAATAGAAGGATCTGTAAGCAAACCCAAAAAATTTGAGTCTGCAAAAGGATAGTTTTCTGCTTGTTCTCAGTTTCTTCCTTTGTTCCTGTTTAAACATTACATTTATCTTTTAGAAGGTCACTAATAAAAACCCCAGATCAAGCTGATGCATCCACTGAACTGTCCACACTGACTCTACAATCTCTTGCCTAAATTTAGGACCTACAGCTACACTTCACATCCTGTAGCAACAAATCACTTTGGAAAGGCTGGGAAGGTTCAGGAATCCACGTTGGGTAATTCTGATAAAATCAAGAAACAAATTCTGTCTGCTGTACCACAGATATATTTTCAGCTGTATTCCAGAGACAAAATAGAACACGTAATTGTAATTGCCTGAGTTACTTCTTCCCAGTCAACACTGTATTTTGAGAAAATTTCCATTCCAGATGTTCTGTTTCTTATGAATTAACCCAAAGTTCATTGTCATCAGCAATTAACATCCATTAGTGTATTTAGCCACAGGAAAAAAAAAAATTCAAATTCCTTTAGAAAGGACACAGGCAAATTCTTAATGAAATATGCATAGTAACATTAAAAAAAATGAAAATAATAAAAAAAAATAAGAGAGTGTAAAAGTTTGGTATCTATTAAATAATCACAGACCAAGTCAGGTGTGCAGATTACCCAGCACAAACTTTATTAGAGTTCAGTTAAAAATACACCATCTCCAGACATTTGAGATGTAGTTTTGACTGATAAGGTAGCAGACAGGAAATGAAACCCCTCCCAAATGCTGCTCCTTATCTTGAAAAGCTCTGAAATTATTACTGAACTAATAAAGTAATTTTGCTTTTTTAAAAAATGATCTTCTCTGATAAAGGCAGTTATGAGATTATTACTTTTTGCTGGGTATGTACCATACTGACAAGCACACCAACTTCTAAGAGTAGCAGACTCTAGTAGTGAATCTGTCAGCCCTTCTGAAAGGGTGGATACTTGATCTGTTAAGATAACTTAGTAGACAGCATCATCATAATCATTATTATTAGTTAATGTTATTATTATCATTATTTTGCTTTTTCTAAAAGAAAATGGAGAAGTGAAATAATACAAGGCAGCCCCACATGCAGGAAGGTTCCCAGTCCTACCACGTGCTGTTTAATGACAATAAACCCAGCTCATTCTTGGGATCTGGAAAATGTGGGGTCAGTCCCTTAATGCAGAGAAAGACACCAAATCCTAAACTGGCAAGGAAGTGCTCTTGACATCGAGGAAAGAGGATCCACTGTCATCTCCACTAGCTGTATTTTAAGGAAGGCCTCTCTTTAGAGCCACAGTCCGAGCTATGAGCTCAAGTGGAGGGACTCAGCTCCTGAGAGCACTGAGGACAGCAGCTAAATGAGGAAAGGGATGGGATTTAAGACATGGTCCATCATGATTAAATTCTCACAAGTAATTCCAGATCGTTAAAACCCAGTAAATTGTAACATTATGTCCAGAAAGCAATATCCATGTGGAGAGCTGACCTCTGCAATTCTGAGTTTCTATTCTTTCCCTGTAGACTATGAAGGTAGAGGCTTTAAATCCTTCAAAAACTTTCTTTTAGCAGCTGGGTTTCTGTACGGTACCCAAACCAGCCTACATACCACACCAGTTCCTGGATGCTCCCCACACTCATACAAGCACCTCCAGGAGTGTAATTTGTACAGTGTACAATACCCTCTACTGGGGAAGGTAGAAAGCTAAGATTTTGAAGCTAATACTTAAAAAAAAAAACCAACTTAAAAAAACACAAAGAAGATAGAACACTATCAACATCCTGCAATACACTCACACATCACAGAGCCTCAGCAAACTCTGTGATGATAGAAAAGCTGTGTATTGTTCACTCTAATATTACAAGGATTGTGAGTACTTCCAGAACTACAAGTAATTCTCATTACATGCCTTTTTTTTGTTTTGCTTTAGAACTTCTGGGTTGTACAGCTTTGCTTTTGTTTACAGTGAGTCTGAACATCATAGCTCGGTTATATTAAATCTGGGTGGAATTAGCTAAAGGATAAAATACACTTAACAACTACGCTTTAAAGTTGGTATCTGAGAAACAATTGTTGATTACTACTGGTCTTTCTATAAGCAGACATTTACTAGTGGTAGCCAACAAATTATGAGCTAGGTACTGTTGACTCTTGCAAACAGGTTGCCACATGTGATGAGCTTTTGGAAGAGCTGTTAGAAAGTAACTAACAACCAAATCTTCACTTCTTGCACTAAGGAAAGCACAGGTCGTATTTCACAACCAAATCCAAAATGACAATGCATCTTATTGATACTGCCATAAGCTGATACAGGCATTAAGGGTTGTAAACAGATAATTTGCAGAATAAGGGGCAAATTTCAGAGGAAAATTGTTGAACTGACCTCATCATCAGAGTCATCTGCAAACACTGAGAGTTTCTTCGAAACAACATTTTTCTGCTGCAATTTTTTGGGCATAATAAGCCCATATCTAGGGGGAAAAAAAAAAGTTATCTTTAACATTGTTCATAACAAAACACACAGCATGTTTCAAAGCAAAAGTCCACCATTTTCAGTTGTGGAAACAAAATATCAGCATCAACATAACATATGAAGTATAGCTCTGGGCAGCATCTGCAGCAGTGTGCTCAGCCTTGCCACACTCTTGCCAGCTTCTCCCCTGGCTATTGCTGTCTTTTTCCATGCAAAGCTTCTGGAAGCAATGATCTTCCTAAATTAGGCCAGAAATTCCTCTTGTCTAGAGTTCTCTAAGTGGGCTGGGTTTTCACCTCCCCCACTCAGAGAAGTAGAAAATTACTTTTTAACCTGCAGAGATTTAGCCTCAGTCCACACTAAACACTATTTCATAACTACATTTGCTGGGGCAATAATAAGTTCACCTATTCTCCATGGGAGCATAAACCACCAACCCACAGATACAGCTATGGCAAAAGACAAGACCCACAATCATCTTATGTCATGGGGAGATTAACTACACACACAGAACTCTTCTGCTGACTCAGCCAATCTCCGTGCTCAGAAACACTTCCTATGTTTTCAGTAATCTCTAAATCAGGAATTTCTCCCCCACCTGCCTTTCCCCGAGTCCATCAGAGAGTAAACAGTTCGTCACAGCGCCCTGGGCTGGAGAACCCCAGGATGCCGTAGGTACTGGGACATCATCACTGTGACGCAGGAGGGCTCTGAACCCTCCCAGCAGCTCCCCTGACCCGCAAACCGCCGGCCCTCGGCCGCCTCAAGGGGTGGGAGGCGGCAGCTGCACCGCTCTTCCTGGGGGAATCTTGAGGGGATATAAACCACCCGCCCGGCAACACCGCAGCTTCAGCTGCTTCGCGGTTCGTCCGTTTTGAACAAGCGCAGTTTTAGATCGAGGACAGCCGAGCAAGGCCGCGCGGCACACACAGGCCGGCCGAGCCCGCCTCCTGCGGCCCAGGCGTGAGGCTGTCAGAGCTCGCCCCGGCCCCACGCAGGGCCGCGCCTATGCCCGCCCTCAGTGACGGCCCCAAGGTTCCCCCCCCAAGCCGCTGCTCCGTGGAGCGAGGCTCGGTCGCAGCCTCTACCCCGAGGAGCCCGGCGGCGGGGCCCCGCAGCCCCAGCTCCCCCGTCACTCACTGCTTGCCTAGCGCCGCCATCTTGTCCCGGCCGCTGCCAAGTAGAGCCGCCTGCCGCTCGGGGGACGCAGATTCCTCGCGCCCGAGACCCCCCCCTTTGGAGGCTGTCGTCGCACCGCGGCCTCGCTCCGGAGGGGAGAATGGAGAGCGGGCAGAGAGGGCCGGAGGTGGACGGGTGCGTGCCGTTTTTTTAACGGCCCGTTGGCGTGTGGCGAAAGTGCCGACGGGAGAAGGGCTGCTGCGGGCGGGCCGCGTCACCCAGGGGTGGCCGAGCCGCGCCGCCAGGCCCCGGCGGAGGGAAGGGGCCCTGAGGAGCCCCTCGGGCTGCGGGGGGTGAGGAGCCTCCCTGGCCCCGTCACTCATCCCCTTCCTGGAGACCTCGCCGCCGACAGAGAAAGGAGTTTAATTTCCCAACGCGTTATTAAAGAAGGGATTCTGCCAAACGAAGCGTTATTGGGAAGATGGAATCTTGGTGCCCGCAGCGCGGTTGGCTGTAATCTCCAGCTTCATCCCAATAAGAAAGCTTTTATTTCGTTATATTGACAGTGTGGGGCTTTTCCGCTACGCGCTCAGAACTCGACAAAATGCTGATCGACAACCTTGACTTAAAATGATTCCTGAAAAGTTATTTAAGGAGACTGCCCCTTCAGAAATGTTGCTGCATCATCTCTGAGCATTGCAGCTTGGTGATCATAAACTCATCCCTGCCTCTGCCTTTTTCACATCAGAATTAATTAAAAAAAAAAAAAAAAAAACCACAACAAATCCTTATAATAAAGCTTTTAACATTTAGTAGTTTAGCAAAATTGCTTCCTTTAATGTTTCTGTTCTTTTTCTTAATTAACCAACAGGCTTCTACCATCTTAACGGCAAATACTCAGTAGCTGCGCATTACAAATAATAATACAAAAAAACCCCAGGTTAATTTAATAAAAGACATCAAATATGAGAATCACTACGGTTAGATGAAGAATTAAGAGATTTAATTGGAGGCACACTAGAACTGGGTGCCAAAAGTGGCTAAAGATGAGTTTCTTGACTGCGTAGGCTCCTCATGATCTGTGCTAGCGACAGGCAGGTGTGTACCCAGTGGTACAGGTGCTGGGCTGGGACGGAGCCGTGCTGCCACACCGCTGCTTTGGGAACACCTGAAACAAAGAAGAGAGGTTCACTCCAAAAGCCAAGTCAGAACTGCTACAAGGCTAATTAAGATCATCCCAGCAGTGGGGCTCAGATTTGATTTAAATGTAATCATCCTTCCAAGCTCTTTTACTAAATGCTGTTAAAAACCATGATGGAATCATACCATTAAAGGCTGCTCTGTTGACAGAGTGTAGGTCATTTTGTGCTCTAAATCACAGCACATGCATATGGAACATATGGGCATTACCTGATGTACATTTGAAAGGAATTTCTACAATGATGAGCTAGACCTGCATTCACATCATTGACTTGATGCTACTCTCTCAGAATAATCTCCATCCTGGGAAAACAACCTTTTGTAGAATACCAGCAGTGTGCCAAAGCTGTATTCTTTCTAGTTCTCCATCTCTAAGTGGAGGGAGACTGGATGCTCTAGGCCTGCTTCATTCTTTCCAGTGAATTCCGGTTTAATACATGTGAGGAGAACACATGAAAAGGAACTCTGACTGCTTTAAGTGTTCACTGTTCATCAGTAGGCAGAGTACTGTCCACAAATGCCCCCAGCTGAATTAACAAGTCTGGTCCACATCTGAGCGTTAACAGGCCTCTCAGACTGACATTAGATCATTAAGGGAGAGATCTCAAGGAGAACAACAGTCATTTCTCTCACAGAGATATTGGAAATAATAAAAGCCTCTTGACTGCTCTGGTACCAAAATAGCCCACATTCATTAAAGGAGAGAAAGACAGACTGAAAACCAGCTCCTGAATATGGCCAGTGAGCATATTAAGTACCTGGCAGATGGTGTTTACAAAAGAGGAGGGCTGACACTGTCCTCCCACAATCATGTTGCTGTTTGGAGCTGGGTCAGTCCTTTGGGTCGGGCACGGACATCTGAACTAGATTTACTTGCCAAAAAAAACATCATTCTTAATAAGCCTTTACATATTACTTGCCAAAAGAACTATCATTCTTAATATGTTTATCTGAAGGTTTACAATGAGATCACTTGTTCTGGTAGGTTTCAAAGCTGATCTGCTCCCCTTTCCTTAAGGCAGTGAATTTCAATTCTAAATGTAACAGGGTGACTTTTATTGACCAAAAAAGACTGCAGATATTTAGGACCCTTTGTCTATTGTTTAATCTGTTGTGAAATCAAAGTCAATTGCTGAAGTTAAGGACCTTAAAAGCATTCAGCTGAAGGTTGCCACTGACGCTGTTTCATCGCTGAGCATGTCTGGTAATCTCACAATTAGCTGATGATATTTACCAGTGATGCAGTCTGGCAACAGCTCTGCTTGAACTTGCACAGATGCAGCAGTTGGATCGAAACAATAAATCTCCCGAATCAAATTGTCATCAAGTTTCTGCAATGCAGAAAACACAAAGGAACAGTTGGTGGTCAAAAACTTGAGAGGGTTACAGAATTGAAGATGGCCAAGACAAGCATATAGGAAATGTGTAGGTAATGGATTATTTCACTGCCAATTCACCCTTGGCAAATTCCACTGATATCTTCTTGGGGAAGGAAGAACAGAAAACAAAGTCTCAACATTTTGAAGT
This sequence comes from Todiramphus chloris collaris, assembly GCA_025345505.1. Taxonomy (NCBI): domain Eukaryota; kingdom Metazoa; phylum Chordata; class Aves; order Coraciiformes; family Alcedinidae; genus Todiramphus; species Todiramphus chloris. The sequence goes on from JANVCC010000196.1 coordinate 988,878, forward strand.
CTCACCAGTTTACACTGACTCCAGTTCTCAATCTTCTCTGAGCCCTTCCAGTTTGGATGGAGAAGCAAGAGCACAGCTTTAGCTATGTTATGTACCAGGGCTGGAGGTTCTACGTAGCTCTTTATTTCAGCAAAGCTCTCAGCATCGAGTTTCCGGACACACTCGCGCAGGTCCTGCAGCATGAACCAGTGGAACAGAATCCCTGCGTGCCTCAAATTTGCCACGTGTTCTGCCTCTGGAATCAAAAGCAAACCTTTCAAGAAGCTGCTCAGAAACTTCTGCTATTCAAGAAACATTATTGACTGAAAGGCTCTGCCCTCTTAATGATTAACTCTTTGTCTCTTTGATTGATTTGTATACAGCCCAAGTATCCTATGAAATTTTAAATGAACGGGTATGTGCTTGAGAAGGAGACAAAACTTGCCTCGGGGCAAGCAGAGGTCGTGAAACCACGAATGGTTCAGGCATGCAGAAAATTCTGTAACTGTGACATTCAAATTTTGATCTTAGTTGGGGCAGTTCAGAGGAGGACATTCTAGATCCCTGAAGGCAACAAAGCACCTTGCTTCACAGCGGGACTTGGGCACAAAATACCCTGAGAACCAGAGTCAAAATCTAAACATTCTGTTTAACTGTGCTCTGCTAAGCACTTAGACTTGATCAGGAGTGGTTTACATGTAGGAAAGGTTTGTATCTGTCATTCCATACTTGTAGGAATGGTACATTAGATGTGTTTTTACTGAGATTCCTAATTTCATCTGTAATAAAACTCTTGGCTCTGTATGCACAGTACCCAGTACACAGGTTGGTTCTGTCTCCTCTAAAGACATCTTCAGTATCTCAGAGCAGGCAGCTTGGGCCATCTTCAGCATTTTCTGCAGGTCTTTGTGTTCATGAGGTGGTAATTTCTGGTGGTGTCTGGTGTTGATATCAAATATGCCAAGAGCTTGTCCTGATAGGTCACGGAGAGGTACTGCAATGTGGTGTTCTCCATAGACAGAAGTGTGGATGACCTCTGAACTGTCTATGCACTTAAAAAGGTAATCTCTGAAATGACAGTAAAGAGAGGAAAACGTACTAGAGTTTACCATTCCAATTTCTTTTGGTAATTTCTTTATCTTATTTTAGTAAGGTGCCGTTCATCCTTTGTTGTTAAAACAAAGGTATTACATTACTAAATCATTCTTTGTTTCCTTGAACTGAAATATGTGCAGCTTTAAGTACCATACAAGCCATGTACAAAAAGGAGAAAATAGGACTGTGGAACACAATATTGCTCGGCCAAGGCAACTGCTGAAAATCATAAGAATTTAGCAAACCTTACTTTAAAAACAGTTTCCTGTTTATAACATTTGTTCTACAGAGTTTCATAAAAAGTAAAAACATCTGCTGGAACAGCAAATAGCTGTTCAACCAATGCTGACAACACGGATGATGTGCTTAAAAGACAAGTCCGTGAGGATCTTGGCAGTGGAAGGAAACAGTTGAAGGAAATGAGACTAATATGGCCAGGAAAAGAGACAGATTATTCTAAGGAGCAAACTGGTTCAGTGTAGGCTCTAATCCTGCAAACCTTTCACAGCAGATGTTGAGCTTGCTTGGCAGCTCAGCTGGTAGGTATTAAATTGGAAGTTAAGTTTTTGCAGGCCGAAACTCAAAGAGAAAGTACTCCTCAGCCCTTCAAAATTCAGTATCACATGTGTAGGCACAAGAAGCCTCAACAGTGAGAGACCTGCAGCCAGACACTCTTGCAGGGCTGCAATACCATGGGCTTTATGTAACGTGGATGATGCTTGATGCAGGCTGCAGCCTAGGACCAGAGGTGACTAATTCAACTGCAGGTGCTGGAGCCTACCGTAAGAGGTTTTCTTTTCTGAGAAGAACAGGAGAGCTATGAATTTCTTTTTGTCCTGTATTATCTGCAGTAATCATCTTGCGCAGAGCATAGTTCCATGTCTGTCAGAGAGAAAAGGGAAGTTTAACTGCATCCAAGAAAGGAACGACCATTTTGAAGCTCAGAGAGGGAGGCAATTGTTTATTTCTTAAAGGAAACTCCTATGCACATTCAAGTGCAATGGGATGGTTTAAAGACATCTCCCAACAATGCTTGGTTTTATTCCCAAGCTGCATGAAGAATGTGCCCTGGACCTCCCTCAGCCAGGCTATTTAATCCACCCCGAGGCTCCACACTAAGGAACAGGCCAAGCAGAGGTTTCCCTTCTTTTTCCCAGTCCTCTTTCTCATGCCATGTTTGTGTCAGTTTGTGTCAGTGTGCCTTGACACGTGAAAAGCGCAGAGGGGAGCAAATGACCTGGCTATCAGGCAGCTAACAAGGGAGCAGTGCAAAGCCTGGAATGACAACAGAAAGCTGCCAACATAAACCATTCTTATCAGAGGAAGCAGCTGAATTATGGCTACAGCAGATGTCATACAGACTTTGTGATGACACTGGATCAGTCCTAAATATTGCATACACTTTTCATCTTCTTAACTCCCTTGTACGTGAAGTGACAAGCTTCCCAGGGCCTGAGTGCCTGCTGAACAACTGGAACGTGACCTGCAGGGAGGAGGGCTGCGTTGCAAGCTGGCTAATTGGGAAGCAGCCACTTCCTGAGTCTTATTTACATCTTGGCTGCTGACATTAGTTGAGAATAAAGAGCTAATACATCAGCTAGGACATACTTTTTTTCCTATAAAATACCATAAGTTTGACATGCAGAGGATCTCTCCAGAAGAGTGTTTCTCTTTGTATAGGTCCCAGACAGCAAAGCTTTAGCAGGGACTTGCAGTGTTGGCTAACTGAGGGAGGGAGGGGTGGGTGTGGGGTTTTGCACTACTGGTTGCTATGCAGCTGTAAGCCTTGAATTAGAAGAATATTCCTTTCTCCCATGAAAAAGGGGCTATACTTAGTGCTCTTGAAGTCTTTTACATGGGAGGATGAAAATAATGAAGAGTGGCCTCCTTTACAGAGGGAAATTTCCCTCTCTGGCTTTGTAGCACTTTTTTCTTGCACAGACAGGCATAAGAATCTCAGTCAGGCTTCAGATTTTATGATAAAACCACTGGGAAATCACAGGCAGCTGGAAATGGCATGTCCTCACTAAAGCATCCTTTCAGCCTCTGACTGTTACAGGTTTTAATCTGCCTACCTTGTCTTTGGCAAGCTCCACCACGTACACAGCAACAGTGTGGATGCTGGGTGCCCTGGGACACAACCAGTCCAGAGCAGTAACAGCCAGCTGTAGAACATTTTCCAGTGTGCAGATATGGTGGTAGGCTTTGCTGAACGCGTGAGAAACTCCCTGTGAAAGTAGAAGCCTTAAAATGAGCCAGGATGGTTCTATATGATTTGGGGGAAAAGAACTGGGGAAATGTTCATGCAGTAAGATGAAGCAAAATGGTTGTAACAAGTTATTTGAGTCAGAATTACAGAGTTGAAAAGCGACTGTGACATGTCCCTTATCAAATAATGCTCCAAAGCTCCAGAGTAGTCGGGTCTGAGCCAAGTCCTGAACTAGACAGAACTGGTTTTTAGCCAAACTGGCTGGTAATGTTGGCTTGCTGCGCTCCCTGCTGCCCGAACTACGCAGATACAAGGAGGCTGATTCTAAAGAGCATCCCGAAGGAATCCGGTCTGCTGTGGCTTAGAATTAGCCCACCATGTAGCAAGTGAGCTTTCACAGCACTTGACGGAAACAGACACAAATATGAGGTTCAGATCTTCAGGAAATAGAAGCTACTATCTTCGGGCTTTGAACAAAAGAGCAATTAATTTACTAGTCTGGAGAAGCTTAAGTAAATTATTACATGATACCTTATAATCAATTACAGAGAAGATGCTAATCAGTGAGATATTGATAAGGTGTTCTGCTCACACTACTTTCACCATATACAGTAAAAAGGGGCCCACAGTTCTTTTCTTAGTTGTACATCTCATGTTTACTTAGAACAAATGTAAAATTCACATGGTCCCTACACAGCCCTTTGAAGACTAGTCTAACAAACTGCTTTCTGCTGGTGCCCACCTGATAGAAACTGATCTCATGGGACAGAAAGGCACTTTTCTCACACTGGTCCCGAAGAGTATCAAGTCCTAGAATGCCAAAGACTCTCCAGCGAACATCATGCAATGGCAGTACCAGGAGTGAACCTTTTCTCTCCTCCTCTGGGCGGTCATAGTTCCAGAAGTGGATATTTCCATGGAGCTGAACTCTTGGAACATGGACTGGCTTTCCCTCTTCAACAGCTGCAAAGCTGAAAAATAAAGTTAGGAGGAGGTTTGTTAAGAATAGCAGAAAACCTTTATCAAAGAAATAACTACTGTAGCTTTTATCTCTCACTGCTTTTGGCATCAGAGAAGGAAGGCGTTAGGTCCTTACTCTGACCACACCCAGAAATGCCACATTTTCCACTTGCATCCCAAAGACAGTGGTAATAAATAAGGCACTTTTCATCCTTAGGATATTTTAAAAGTATCAACTAATGAACGTAATGAAAAGGAATGCAGACGGAAGCAGCAGTTACATTTAATAAGTTAGAAGAAACAGTATTTAAAGAAAGAGACACAGATGTCTGGCTGTTGGAAAGGAGAAGTAAAGAGGCATGAAAGCTGTTCATAGGGTAAGCACTGGGGAAGGAAAGGCATGGCTCTCCAGAAATGTGTTGTGGATGTAAACTGGTGTAAGGGAATTAATTTTTTTAAGAAGAAAATATAGGCCCATTATAATAGACATTTGCTAAAGGATGAGATTTATTAGACTGTGACGTAATCTCCCCAAGGAAAGGTGTGAAATCCCAAAGAGAGCAGTTTTAAGTAGACTGGGCAGAGTGTAAGGGAATGTATGTGATAATGAATCATTCCTCAGTGGTCCCTGAGCAGCTTTCCTCTCTGAAGTACTCTATCAGCCTCTGTTTACAGTGCACCCCAAACACTGCCTGGTACCCCTACATTCCAAATCTTTTTGTCAAAAAGGCACAGTTATTTGCAGATTTTCTTACCTTACACCTTTCATGTCTTTGTACAGGATCTGGTTTAGAACATACGGAGCATCATCTGTGGTACATGCCACATAGTGTAGGAGAATCTGTCCCCGCTCTGGTGAGAGCCGGTTTTCTTCCAAAAGGGCAATATATGCACTGATCTTCTTGTTATCCCCATGGGCTTCTGCATCCTAGCAACCAAATGTTTCCCATTACATTATGTACATTAGCCCTTGGCCATTATACTTATGTACTTAGCACTTGTCTCATTTTTTGCTGCTGTTCTGGGTCACTGATTTTGTATGTCATGCACCAAACGCATGACATGTATGTGCCGGTGCTGTGATCATATTACAAGCAAAAAAACCCCACTTTGTATTTTGAACGGCAAGAAAAATGGATTTCTGTTTTCCTTCTGCTAATGGAGAGCATAAAAATATAATATATATTAAATTAATCCATAATTATAACCTGTGCCTAACCAAAACTCCTATGGATTTCTTCTCTGATAGATGATTCCTTTGGAAAAAATCAGACAAACAAGTGTCAGAGTCTCTACATTTGCAAACCTAAATATTCAGCCACTGCGAGAGAAGTTTTACTTGAGGAGAGGTTTAGTGGTGAGGACAAACATCTAAAGTAGCAGCTCCAAGTTAAAAATTAAACTATATCTCCGCTAGAAAATAGCCATCTTTGTCCCAAACTAAGCCTGGTGTGTTTCATTTCCAAATACTCTGAAAAGTGAGCTGTAAGTATTCCTCTGCTGCATTCTGTATTGGAGAGCATGAACGAGAATTCTGCTATTGCAGGTCTGTGACTCTTTCTGTGTATAACCCTGGGCTCTCCTGAACATCAGCCAAGCACAGAGAAGCACGAGGAAACCAGCCTCAGCCCAGCTTCCCGTGCTACCTGTGAGTTCCAAGAGCACCAGGGGTTGATGTCAGTGTCACAATCCCAGCACAAAAGACTCTTGTGCTCCCTGGGATGCGTACCTGGGACAGGGCTGTAAACACAGCTTTGTAAACTGGTTCCATGCTTGCTCCGCTGCTCTCAGCTGCTTGCTGGATGTTGTGCAGCCATTCCCTCCTGGTTAAGCTTTGCTGGTGCTCCAGCTGACTTCGTTCCACCCTTTTGGTCAGAAACTCTACCAAGTTATCAATAGCTTCATCCTCTTTGCCAGTGAACTCGGAAGCAATTAACTCAAGGAAAGTCTGGAATGCCTTTGGGGATAGCTTCCCCCCTCTGCTGAGCTGTGGGGAACGGGAGCAAAGGTCTTTCTTTGCTAGCAGAAGAGACAAAATAAAACAGAGACAGCCTATTTGAATAAAATGTTCTGCTTTTCATATGCAAAATATGAATCAAGCCCTAAACTGGCTTTGAGTGGAGTGCTCCAGTCCATCATTCTGCATTTCTTTGGTCTATCTCCTAAATGTAAGTTGTCAACATACCTAAACAATAAACATCAATGGAAAACAAGAAAGCTGCCTGGAGTTATCAAACATCAGAGGTGTCTTCATACCAGAACCAAACTTTATGGACACTAGGGCTGGTGGGCCTGGGCTGCAGGTAAATGTTCTGTCTACAGTAATAGTTGTTGAGAACTTAAAATCAATCCCATTTAAAATGCTGGATTCTATAGATGATTACACAGGGCACCCATATTCCTGGATTTTTCATTATATCCCATACTTGCAGACATTGTATTTTCCTTTTGAGTCCTTCCAAGGTAACTATTGTTCTTAATAACCCTTCTTTAGGTCCCTTTGATGAATTTTTGAAATAACACTTGTATTGTGCTAAATCTCATAAACTAGGAGCAAAGAAAATGAAAGCTCTGTTGAAGTCATACAGGGGTAGGGACAACAGTGCTCTGGAATGACCTCTACTGCACCACGGGATGTAGATGGAGAGCAAAAGGAGTAGGAGAGGTTTGATAAATACAGGGTTTAGAAGAATGAATTAGTATGAGAAACATCTAAAGCAGTGTAGTGCTTCCTGTTAGCATCCAGGGAGAGTGAAGAATTACAGATGACTGCACGATGGCTGCTCCTTCCTGTCTTGCACAGGGCCAAGGAGTGGGGCCGTGCCCTAATCCCCTTCTTCGTGTCCCGGGGATGGCAGATGAGCTGGACCAAGTATGGACAAATAAACCGCAGTAGAAAGGTCTGGCTGTTTCCTTTTGCTTGGAAGAAAGTGGAATGAGGAATGCCACGAGGATCAAATTATGATTCTCCAGAATCACTTTCCTGTCTCCAGTATTTCACAAACTTCCAATTTGCTCAGGGGTCCTGAGGACAAACGGGACTCATCTCAGGCTGGCGATCCTAACAAACCGAGCATGGGAACGGACATTTTCCCCATCGCTTTCTATCCAGATGTTGCTGAAATCAGCAGGCAGGCTGCCAGCCTCGCTCGACCTTTGTGCCAGCTCTGCCAAGCTCTCCGCTGCCGCTGCCGGCCCCGCAAGCTCCGGGCTCACGGGGGCGCTCTTGCCCAGGCTTTGGAAGCCGCGGGCTCCCGGCTGCTGGCTCGGGAGAGCCGGGATGCAGCGGGGGCTCTGCCCGGGATGCGGGCTCGGGAGAGCCGGGATGCAGCGGGGGCTCTGCCCGGGCTGCGGGCTCGGGAGAGCCGGGATGCAGCGGGGGCTCTGCCCTCAGCCCGGCCGTGGCGAACGCTGCCAGCACTTGTTGTGCAGCCCCATTTCAAACCCCGGGGCACCCGAGGAGGTACGGAAAAGGGAGCCATTCGTCGAGCTGCGTCTGACTGGAGAACTAAGCAAGCTAAGCTGTAGAGGCACAAGTGTGACTCTGTGGTTAGGCAGGGGGTATTTTGTGATCAGCACACAGACTGGGCTGTAAGAGTCAATGTACTAGAAAATGCTTTGATTTTATGGTGCACAGGAGCAGGCAGGGGGCTGCCCTGTGCCTCCCAGGGCACCAAGATACGGGTGTTTAGGGAGCAGAGGCCTCCTCCTTCCCCCCCTGCAGTCAGGGGGCATTTTATCCCTGATTGGAGCTGCAGAAGTAGCAAGGACTGACTGGCCCCAGTCACGGTGGAGCTGACTGGTAATGCTGTCTTATCCTGCACATCATCCAAAGAACATGATCTTTTAATTTCTGATTTTCTGACAGAAGTAGGATTGAGAATTTTTTTGATAGTGTAAAAATGTTTGAATTTTCACCTCCACTTCCTCCTCTCTCTGAAGAAAGAGATGAAGAAATACACATTTGCTATTCCACAGCATAGTGAATTCTTTTCCTCATTACATCTGTAATGTTACACTTTTCATTTACAAGGAAAATCAAATAATTCTACCCACTTTTCACACTGCGTTCTCATCTAGGAGTGCAATGGCTGTGAATTCTTCCCCCAGACCTGCTTGTTCCATGATGTCTGTGAGATATTAGTTTGAAACTGCTAGAAATGGTTTTATGTTGCTTGTAGGTGGTATTGATTTTGCTATGCTATCTTTCTATTTATTTGTCCTTTAGTTTATGAGTTCATGGAAGGGACTATGTCCTTCCATATTTCCACAGTATGTTTTGGCATGCTTTGAATGCAAGAGAACCGTAAACTGCCAGGTTCTCCTGTGTCTGTGCAGTCTGGATGCAATTAACTGTACCCTGATGGTGCACTCCCCTCCCCACCACCAGCCGCCTAAGTGAGCTAAATGAAGAGATTTTGGTTATTGCCAAAAGGAGCCCTTTTCAGTAAAGTGTGGCAGAACAAGCAACATGAAGATAGAGGTGGAGATTAATAAACCCGCCCTCTCCACCCCAGCCCACAAGCAGAGATGTTCTTAATTGCTAATCCTGTATTTCAGAGCAGCTAATGCCCACATGTTAGCATGTGTGAAGCTGACAGACAGGTCCAGGGCAACACTTCTGTCCAACCCAAGGCTTCTCTGTCAAGGACCAGATTTGCTAAGTTTATTCAGAGAAATGAAGCAACAAAGCAATGAGACTTTAAGTTGCTACGTAATTGATGAGAGCTGTGAAAGAGTGTGGATTACTAAAGGCTCTTTGAAACCCGTAAGGAAAGCTGGTGTTCTCTCCTGTGAGATGCATTCCTGCAGAGACCACCATAAAATGTATCTATTAAAAATCTCTGGATAACACAGACAGGCAAGACTAAAAGTGCAAAACAAGTCCTCAGGCTTTACATGTGTTTCTCACTGTTGTATCACAAGTACACGCTGCATGCTGCAGCTGAAATAATTTTCCTACACATTACAATGTCATGGAAGCACTGGGCTACCCCTCTGACTGGGAATCTGTCACAGAGGAGTCTCACACAAGAGGAGGAGATGGAGCTATGCATTAAGAAGTAGGTCTGCATAACTGTGCCTTTCCATTTTATACACCATACCTTGTATGCTTGTGCACGCTCACAAAATGAAACAACTGGTGCTTGCCAACAACTTCATTAGCACTGTCATTGAATGGTTCAAGGCCTACAGTGCTGACATTGTTCTCTCAGAGAAGAGCTGTTTCCTTACCCTTCCTCAAAGCCTCTTTTTCCATCCCTTCCTTGAATGTGTTCAGAACAGCAGCCACCTCTTCCAGGTCCAGAAACCCAGATGCATCGATGTCCCACTTTTCAAAAAGCGCTTCCAGAAGCAGCTTCCGTTGGGCCAAGCGAAAGATGCGGTGAACCTGCAACAGGGGAGCAGCTGGTCTGTGATAACTCCTGGACACTGATGCTTAGTGGAAATATGGAAATACATCCTAGAAACACAAATATGGAAATGCAGTGTTTCCTTTGGGTCAGGCCAAAACTTTACATACACAGCTCAGACTTGGACATAAATCATTAAACCTGGGAGATATTCGGTAACATTGAATACAACTGACAGTTCGGTTTCACCAGGCAGAATTAGCAGAGGGTTATTTCCCACTGAACAAACAAATCCTGTGCTGGATCTAAGGTGAGATCAACTCAGGTAAGGGCACATTTCCCAGAATACAAATGTCCCAGCAAGACCTAACCACAGCCTTGTTAGTAACACCCAAAGATGTGACAGTTTGTATTTCCAGATATTGTTATTTTTCTGATGCTGCCCAAAGTGTGTGAGCTCCAAGCAAATCCATGTACATTTTGTCCTTTAAACCCAGTCTCTGCACAGCACACAGTGGAATTCTCTCAAAGGCCAAAATACTGGCAGCATGTGTTGTGTTCGGTGTGAGGACAGCAGAGCCGTCAGATCCAATATCTCATCCCAATTAGGTCAGCAGCACAGAGGGAAACTAGAAAAAGGTCTAAGGAAAATGCAGCTATAGAGGCTGCTATGCACAGACCCACCACAAAATCTATCTGTGCTCTGAAGTGATAGGAGGCACCCTGATGCTGCGCATGAGGATATTGCTGAAGGAGGATATATGTTTTCAACAGACAGAAAGAGCACCATGGAACTTAAACACAAAGAAGCATGTGCACATTCACCTACAGCCATGCACACAGTGAAACCAAACACCCCCAAACATCCACAACCTCTTATGTACATACCAGTGCAGTAGGTCAGAGATCAGGTTCTTGGCTATTATAAAGGTGAATAAGCAGAATGGAATGTTTTGAGCTCTTTCACAATTAACTGTCAACCTGCTGTCTGAGTGAGTCCAGCTCTGGAACAGACAGACAACCTCTCACAGGGTGAGTCTGTCATCACTTTGAGAGCTAAGGGCTAGGGAGGGAGGATCCATATGAAAGCAATGGGGTAAAAGGTCTCTTGATGGAATAGAGAATGCAAGGCTGCAAGTGAATAGCACTGCGAGCACAAGATTAAGAGCTGATTTTGTCAGTGTTTGTAGGCATTCACTTGTTTTATGTTTGGAGACAGGATCAGCAAAACTTATCAATATTTACTTTATCTAGCTGTTCCTTTCTTCCCTCCTCTGTCTGTTTGTATTCTTCTTTGATAAATGCAATAAGCCTCTTCACAATAAGCAGAGAAATGTTTTCGCCAACAAATGTCTCCGTAAGCTGTACAAACTGCGGCAGGTTGAGGCAGCTTCCATCAAAGGCACTCCTAGTACAAGAAGCCCAACGGTTCTGAATGTCTGCCATGATGGGATGCAGGTCTGAAAGGCAGAAAGCAGTGTCACAGGAAGCCAAATGCTTCCCTAAAGCCAGTGACATGGCAGATACCAACACAGTCCTGAATCCTGCACTTCCTATCTAGTGCAAGTGTGGCTGAGTATGGACTGACTCCATGCTGACTAAGGGCTGTAATCTGCTTATTCTTTCCTAATAGTATCTCTTCAGATTTATGCTCCAGTCTAGCATGAATGTTATCATATAACCAGGTCAAATCACTGAATACAGTGAGCTGAAATCACTGTTATACAGCAAGGACAACACTGCTCTTGTCTTGAAGTCAGATTCAGGAATTAGTGTTGGTATTCTTGCCCAGACTTTCAGCTCACAGCAGCACAGGCATGTCTGCAGGCACTCCCAGACACGCTGTGCCTAAGTGAACACACAACTTTGTGACCAAATACCTGAAAATCTAGTGTCCTCACACTTCCAATCCTCTGGAATTCTATCTCCATAGCTGCTATATCTGCTGCTTAGGTCACGAGTCAGAAGCTCACCTGATGAGAGATGAAATGTAATCATACAAGCTTTTAAAAAAAGACACAAGATGCAGCTTTTCTAAAAGCCTTCAAATACATGTATGCAATCTATAGTTTCTAAAGCAGATGAAAAGAGCTGACATGAGCAGTCACCTGACCATGGAACTTCAAAGTCCTGGCCAGTTTCATGTGGAGAATCCTGTCTGTCTGAGTGTGCTGGACCTGCAATTATAAAAAGAAATCTCCCATGAACCAGGGTTTATTATTCTGTGAACCCTGCTGATTCATATGTAAAATCTACCTCTGTGTCTCTGGAGTTACCCTTGTTAGGAGTAGTTATTTATTTTTACTGTCTGGAAATATACTGGAAGAGTGGTGAGGCACTGGAACAGACTGCCCAGGGCAGGGGTGGAGGCACCATCCCTGGAGGGGTTAAAAAACCATGTAGACATGGCACTTCAGGACATGGTTTGGTGGTCATGATAATGTTAGGTAGACAGTTGGACTTGATGACCTTGGAGGTCTTCCAACCTCCAGGATTCTGTGATTCTGTGAAATACTGCTTCCTGAAACTCACCTGGTCAAAATGTCACTTTTCTTAAGCCCAACCACAAATACCCATTTTAGCAAGAGTAGTAAGAGAAATTTTTTTCCAAGATAGATTTAAAATTGCATTCAGACTTCTTGTTTCAATCCACCTTCCTCTCAAAGAGCATCATACCACCACACCATCATTTCTGTGAGAACAGGGTGGAAATCTGCTCTGAAGATTAAAGTACTGCGTGCCCCAAACAATGCAGGGTGTGCATCAAGGTACTGGGTGAATGACAGGCAAGGGCTGTGTCCTGGAAGTTAACCACAGAAGGCTGTAGGTACTGAGCTGTACCATCAGGTTTACAGCTCTTTACGTAGTAAGTCTGTCACCAGACTGCTCTGGCAATATAGACCCAGTTTTTGCAGTGTTTTAAACTGTGAGACACAGGAGTGTAGTCACAGAGCATGAACAAGGAGGTTGGTCCTTAAATACCTCTTAGGAAACACACAGTTGCTCAACCAGAGCCTTCATAAAGCAAGGTGCTTTGTACACAATTAAGACGTATGATAGTCCTTTGGAAAGACAGTGAGAGATTAAAAGAAAAGGTTCCTGCTATACGATCTCATAATATATCTCCCTATGGGCAATCACAGTCTGAAAATTACGACAAGTCCTTTCTATCTTTAATGTGCTCAGGCTCCTGTATTGTTATATTAATATTACAGGGTGAAACAGAACATAAAGTTTCTCCTTATTATAAAAATGCTGCTGCTTCAGAAAGTCCTTACTTGAATTAAAGAGTCTGCTCAGTGTCTTGAATACAGATCACCAGCAAAGTGACTCACCTGCCGTCCTGTGAGAGGAACACGCTTTGAAACCTTGGCAGAAAACATCATGCTGAGAAGATACCAAAGCTTGTGGTGTTGTGTATTCAGAAATCACTCACATGCTTTCAATAGTTTTGAAATGTGTTAAAAAAAGACTTACAGCTAAACCAGCCCACATGTATACATTGAAAAATATTAAGGTCTGCAAGAATAAAGGAGAATACTTCACCTTTACCCTGGTCTTGCAGAAGGTCCTCATTCTGCAGTCTTGTCTCTGAGCTTGTCTGTTGGCCAGACTGGCTGCCATGCTGCCTAGAACTCTCTTTTCTTGCACAAGTTTCTTTCACAACCTCTGCAATTGGAGGCTCCTGCTTTGAATCAATGACATCCATGTCTGCCACAGCTCTGTCTTCTGAGGTCACGGTTGTAGCTTCAGGTGTTGGTCCTGCAATTGCATTGGTTGTCTCTGTAATCCAGTTGTCCTCTGCTTGACTAACTTGCCCTTCTGAGCCAGCTTCTCTGTCCAAGATACAATAATCTTCTTCCCTATTTGTTTCTGTAGCAGGCTCTCTACCCTGGCTGAATTCCTCTTTTTCCACCTGCTTTTCTGATCCTTGTTTTCCATCTTTACTGAGACTGTACCCAGCAGAGGCTGATCCTGGGAAAGCTTCCTCCTGTCTGTCTGTACCTGCAGACTCAGTTTGCCTCTCAGTTTTGATGTCTTCATGGAAACTGGATTTCTCACTATGTATGGTATCTCTGTCCAAATCAGTAGCTTCTAAATCAGTGCTTTTCACTGCTGATGTGGCTTTCTCACCTTCCTTTCTCAACTCAGCATCTCTTGGTTCTGCTGCTTGCTTTTCTTCCTTAGAAATTCCTCCACTCTCAGTGTCACTCATGCCCATTTCTTCCAAAAGGTCTTCTTTGACATCAGGTCTCATTCTATATGTGCCTTTTCTATGGTCATCTATAGGTTCATGTGCTAAAACCTCTCCCTCAAAAATTCCTGTTTGTGACAAGGATAACTTTTCATTGAATTCCTCACAAACTTCTTGGTCGAGACCTCCCCATAAATCCTCAAGCTTAATCTCTTGCAGCTCAATTATTGGCCCTAAAAAAGAAAAAAATATTGATAAATTGATAATTTGCATTGGGTTTATGTTCTCGAGTACTGCATGTGAAAATTTAAAGTAAAAGAAAAAAGGTATTCCCAAGAAAACACAAACTATCAGAAAGCACATTCTGCAAACATGCATCTCAGAAACACAGAACTGCAGAATGAGGTCTTTTCCTGCAGCAAACTTCACTTGTTATTGTAGATTACACTATATTTCTTTGGAAATAAATATCACATTTCATAATCCTCCATACTAAGAAGAAAAGCTCTAATTTGCCTTGCATTTGATCTTAGTAATTCATGTCCAATATCTTCAAAATATTTTACTTCCATGTAGATGAGTGTCTGTATTTTTCCGTTATCTTTCCATGTTCCTGGAGGAATTTTAATATGAACACAAAATTGACTTCTAATATTGCCCATTAAAAATGAACAATTGTTGCAGGATAATCTTTCTTTAATCCTACTTCCAAAAAGGACTTCAGAATTTTGTAGGAAGGAAAAGCTTTGGATGCTGAAGGATTTCTGAACGTGGCATCACAGTCTGAAAAACATGTTTGCAGATTATGGTGTATAGGTCCCAGCATTCACTTGGGTCCTTTTTTAGGATCTATCCATTTTTGTTAACACTTATAAAATATATATTAACTATACAACCTCATATGACCTCCTGGTGTTTTAACCACAGTTGAAGCATCCCATAATACTTACACTGTCTTGGGTTACAGAATCCCCTCCTGGCAGTCACAGGGCTTCCGTCATAGAAGTCTGTCAGCAGGGCAAGTATTTTTTGTCTGTCTAAGAAACCAACCTAGACACAAAGATTACAATTATTTTTTTCTCTGGTTCTTGGGAGTTAAATCAACATTTTCAGCTATACAAAGGCACCATTAACTAAGAATTACCTGTGACTGAAAATTATCCATTACCAGAACATCAGTATAAATTTCAAAGAAATTAATTTATTTCATAGAGGCAAATTTTTTTTACTCTGGGCTTAGCTGGAACTCCTCATACATCTCATTTTGCAGGCACATCCTCTTGCATATTCCTGACAAATTACAGTTGGATGATAGTAACCACTTCTGCCAGAGGAGTTCTTCATGTAAAGATCAAAGATTCAACATTTCACACTTTCAGGAGAGATATTGATTGCTTGACAGTACTATGGAAGAGTTTCCCTATATATTATGAGCTGCACTGTATTATGTTAGTGTCTGCACGTTGTAGTTTGGTTTAGTGCCCCATCATTTCCTTTGAAGCATTATGTATTGGTAACTGCCTGGGAAAATCACCAGTCAAAAAACCTGAGCTATTATGACAACGTCCCTGATTTCCTTTAAAAATTCACCATCATTTGACCACAGAGGTGAGAGAGTTACCTGTAGTTCCAGTGCAGAGGAACACGCAGAGTTCATTACGTGTTTGTTGCTCAGGGTGAGTGTGTGTACAGACAATAAAACCAGGAAAAGACAATTAAATGGATCATTTCCAATCAGGAAATTGTGAGTTTAAAAAGTAAAGCAAATCTAAACAATTGCAAGTTTTCCATTTTATGATGAATCACTGTTGTCATTATTTAAGTCCTGCCACCTTTATAATCTCCCCCCTATTAGTGAAACACAGTAGTTAATTACAGAGCAGATTTACTTAAGTTTGTTATTTGTAACAAGGAGCTTTCCAACTGAAGTATTGATTTCCTTTTCACATTTTGCTCTTAAAGACTGCAGAATGTAAAATTCACCAAGCTTTTAATTCTTTGTGAACTTTTTTTGCCCTTAGGCTGAAGAAATAAAGGAAGAAGTTTGCGGCTCTTTCCTGGAAATGAGCTCAAGATGACCAGGTTTATAATCTAAAACCGTAATTAGTGGCATCAATGTTTAGGAACAGAGGTTTGAAAACAACAGAGAGATAGCCATCACTTAGTGACGTGCCTCCCAAGGAAGCTAATGCTGGAGACTGAATAAATCACATTTTCTGTTACTGCAACACCTTTCCTCTAAAGGGTAATTGAAAGCTTTTTGCAAATTCTGAGAAAAGGATCAGAACTGAAATGTAACCTGTCCAGTTCAGTTTTACCCTTTCAGAATCCTGTAACTTAATTCATGCTAGTAAAAAAACGCTGGAAATTACAGATCAATTTCAACCATGTGTGGGTTTGGAATAACCAATGTCAGCACATAATTATGTTCTTAAACTTATAACACATAGAACTTGACTCCCAGCATCTTCATCTACCTGACATTAATATACAAATATCTTGCATGCTCCCATGCCAACATTTCTTCACGCTGTTTGTTTTCCAGTTTAATAGATCAGATTCTGCATCCATGTAGTAGACATACAAACACAGAACATGTTTTTGAAGTTTTGAAGATCACTTTGTAACACTGGGATTCTCCATTCAGTATTTTCACTACACACACTTAATTTTCCCTTTACATTTCCTCAGCTGTTACTTGTCACAGTCCTCTGCTGGTTGCCTTGAAGCTGGCAGCACTAATGCAAAGCTTTGTTTTATTAAAAAGGTAAATCAATTGATCAAGTATTATTAAAAAGAAAATAAAGATGTTATTTTGGGATTCAGATGTGGTTTTGTCATGTTAAGGTACTTGGATGATTTAGATATCTCAGATTCTAAAAGAGTTTTTTTGGTGATTTAGATTGAAGAATTTTATTTTTACATATTGTTAAAAATAGTAAATTCCTTTTCAGAAATTACTGAATATGCATCAGGGGTATACTTTCCACCTTGGTTTAACATTTACAATTTATACAGAGTTGCCATTCTACCAGAGGTCTCTGTTATTTCAGGACAATTTTCCTTACAACTTACCTTGGGAGGAACATGTCACAGCAGAGCTATCCATAGAAGAGAGGAGCATTACAATAGGAAAACAAGCTCCAAGGTCCTGGCCCCAGTTACGCTGTCCTTCTGGGCTTCTACATTTACTAGCAAAGGTCACATTGCTTGGTACTTTGTGTCTGACTGGAGATGCTGATGAAAGACTCCTGCCCATCGACACTTTGTACCCAGTCTTGTTGGCAGGACAGGTACAGCCTCCACTATAAATAACAGCAGTCCATCTGTGTTTGTACAGCTGCCCAAAACTTGTCTCCACTTTTAATAAGTGCCAGCTTTAGTAGCTAGAGTTGAAACACGCTGACCTAATTTTTCTGTCACCTAGATATTGGCAGGTGATGATTCTCAGGATTTTTCAGCAGCGTTCTGTGATCTATGAGTAATACCTTTAGCAACACAGTCTACACCAGACTTGCCATTTAATCAGTCATAGGTCAGTGTTTAACCGCTTGATTATTTTCTCTGAAAATGTGATGTGTGTATCTTGAAGACCACAATATGCTTGTTAGTGAGCAAGGTGGGAGGAACAGACACTCATAAGAGGTCATGAGGAAGTAGACTTTGTTGTTGCTGTCCTGCAAGAAGGGTAGTCAGGAGGGTCTCAAACTTCATTAGTTTGAAAATTAATCTCTGACTAAATTCAGTTAAAGATCCCAGGCTTGAAACACCCCTGAAAATTGATGCAGATTCTTTTATAACGTTAAAAAGAAACTATAGCTGATACATGTGAGCACAGAGAGACAACAAGCTTAAAATTCACGGAGCTCTTGCCTTTTTGGCATTAAAGAAGCGATTCGACTCTGTTCTGGTATTGTCTTGGAAAGTTTCTGCTTCACTGTATAGTCCAGGCTGTTCTTGCTGAGCTGCCATCCTTCTGGATGCATGCATTTGAAATCATAATAATGATCATGTGGATACCTTCTAATTTGACTGTAATTTAAACACTGCTTCCTCAGCTCTCTGGCCCTAATTGCAGCGCGCTGAGGCAGCCAGCCACACTCACCATGCAGGCTGGAATAACTGCCTGCTACCAAGCACGTGTAAATTAGGAACCGAAACAACTGCGTTGCTGTGCTTTACAGAAGGAGTCCTACAGATGATGGATCACATTCAAATCATAGAATTCCTTGGGTCAGTTTGCATCTCTTATCTTCCCTGTGGGTACAGTATGGCAGGACCTATACGAAAGCTACACAAAAGAAACCAGGTCAAGTTTGAAAGAACTGCAAGGTCTACACTGCAGTTTAGCAAACCCAATTTGCAGAGCAAGGCTACCTCAGAGGCTGGAAACAGCAACCACGCTTGTGCTCTGCTCATGTTTGTCTGGGCAGTGATGGCATTTGTGCTGATAGCTGCTCACTCTTGTTATGTTGTGCTAGTATTTTTGGCTCTTTGCCTCTGAGATTCCACTGGGATTAGTAGCGTGGAGATGGTGATTAGTGCCACAGAAATAATAGGAAGAAAGTCACGTTAAAACATGAGAGGGAAAGAAGGGATCCTTTCAAAATGCATGGCAAAGACAGGACTCGGCTTTATGTATTACTCTACCCAGGAGGATCCATCACAGCTCTTCTTGACAGAGCAATAGGAAAATGAAATATCTTCTAGTTGAGAAGCAGACACATTTCTCTTCTCATCCCTGAAACAGCAGCTTGGCTGCTATTCTCTGAAGCACATCATTGGTGTTGAAACGTGCGCTGTAATTCCATTCTCTTAGAAGTAATGGCATTATTAGCATGACATCGTAGAGCACAGTTCATTCTGGGTAGACAGGCAGTAAACATCACTAGAGAGTGCTGGATGGAATATATAATTTATTTAGGGGAGAAAACGGTAAGATTATGGCAATCATTTGCTGTGTGGCAGCCAGTAACTGGCTAACTGAGGCTACTCAAAACAAGTACCATACATATTGGATGAAGACCAAGTTTTTAGCAATAGCTTACGCCATTGATTCTTCAGCTCCTACTATTTACTGGGTTTCTAATAAGTCTAGCTTTCTTTTTTTTTTAATGGGGATGCTGGTGTATTCAGAGGATGATAGAGAGTTTAGAGCCAATGAAAACCAAATGACAGCTTTTGAGTTCCATTTCCAGCTCTGTAACAGACTTAGTGTATTTTAATTTCCTGCCTATAAACTGTGGCTGAAGTTCAGAGTACTTTCCTCAGGGAAGCTGTAAAGATAGATTATTTTGCATTTTAAGTTTAAACAATGAAATTTATTGATAGAAGCCTTAAGGCTGTATAAATGGATGCAACATAACTAATATGTTACTATTACTAATGTGCACATATGTTAAGGTCAATCTATATCCAGTTATCTTTGCTAAAACATGCCTGAATAGACAAAGTAACACCCAAACACTCTGAATGGCTGTGGGAACAGGTAATCATCAGCAGTAGTAAAGACTGGTTAATTTATTTTCCAGAATCATCAAACTTCAGCCTCAGGTCATCACCTTAGGTAATTCAGTTTGTAATTAGCCATCAGGTCACAAGCTATTGGCTATTTCTGTGGCTAACAATGATGAATCTGAAGAGAGCGCAGCAGCTATTGTCCTTTAAAATAATGCTAAGTAAACACAAAGAGAGTATCCAGAGTCATGAAGAATATCAAGAAAGCAGTGACTTAGAGAAATAACCAACTGGAAGCATCACTATATTGGAATTAGGCTGAGAGCTGCTTTGCCTACCTTTCCATAATCACAATCAAAGAAGAGATCAGTAAACATTTGCCTCCACAGATCATGTCTTATTGCTTCTCGGAAGTCATCAGCACACTGACGGAGATGCTTCAGGACTTCTTGGAACATGTCATGTGTAAAATGTTCAGTGTAGGAATGGACATACTAAGGAAAGAGAGAAAGCAGCAGTGAATATGATTAGCTTTCTTCAAGTATTTTCACCTTTACTTGAATGCCTAAAAACCTACTGCATGCAAAGTAACAGATAGGAATTTGTAGATTAATGTGCTCACATGGTGCAGATTTGCTGCATGGCAGCTGCACTCCCTACTTTTTTTTTCTTTCAGGAGCAGCAATATTCTCCACACAAGCCTGGGACACTGCTGTGCCAGGCACTGCACAAATGGATCTTAAACCAGTTCCTTTCCTGGCCCAGAGGTCACTTATCATGTGCCATGGTGCAGAGATGCAGGATCAAAATCCCTCCTATGAAATGTCATTACTGGAGCCAGGTTATCTCAGGGAGAATGGAAGTTCTCCATGGTTTTCTGCAGCATTTGCTATTCTTCACTTGACTCCCAAGGAGGCATTTTGAGCCATTAGTTTCTGCAGAACTGACAGTCACTCAACTCCCTAATGCCACAGAATGACTGTCGTCCACAATTTCTGTGTTTAGAGAACCAGGCTGGATACAATAAAAAAAAGGAAAGAACCTTTTGAAAATGAGCATGCTGTCACCTGAGTCTCCTGACAGTGGGAATACTACTGACTCGAGATTTATTTTAAGTTCTAGCCCTGCAGACACTTTAACACTTTGGATTTATAGCCATGTGGTTTTTATGAGCAAAAGCAATATGGTTCTAAAAATGTGGTGTGCATGACATAAATAATAATGGCCACCAGAACAAACCACAATCCCAAAGCCTGTGCTGAATTATTACAGCAGGTTTCTGGAGCCAGCCACAGTAACAGGGAACCCATACAGTTAAAAAGAGGAATTTCCAAATCATAGAATATTTCCCATTATCCCATTTTTAGAGTATGGATACCTGACATAAAGTGCTAGAACATCTTGGACTTGACGAAATGCCGCAGAGTCATAAACAAACTGAAAGATTAATATATGTTATCATTATTCATGTCTGTATTGCATAATTTCCAAATATATGGGACAAGTGGTGAAGAGAGGAAGATCAGAAAAGCAGCAGCCAGTGGCCTGAGGTGTGGCTAGTGGGAAAGAATTCCTAACGCAACGGGTGGCTTTTCTTCATCTCATCATAAAAAGAGAGGCTGTAAGTGGGTTGAAGAGAAGGTGGCAGATCTGGGGCTGTGTGTATCTACTAGCTTTTCAGAGCTATTAAGACCCATAGCCCTGTGACAGATAAACCTTAAAGATGACAGCAGCTGGGAGGAGGCAGGTTGGACAAGCAGCTTGTTATTTTGTGTGTCATCTTGATGACACCTCCACAGGCTTGTGTATTAATACTGCTGTCTAACAGCTTCTCCGAACAGTTTTTAGAAGCGTATGCTCAGCTCTGTGGGCAGAAGGAACTATCGTAGAGTCATAAGCTTTTCTTAGCTGCTGTGTGTAAAGCACTTCACTGTGGAAAGTACTGTACACATAATAAGCGTACATTTATTTATTATTAAGCAGGAGATTTTGATACCCATCAGAAGAAAGCTGGCACATCTCCTTCTTGCTATCCATTGCGGGACCTCACTGTTGTTTGTGAACACGTTCTCATCAATAACAATGGATATTTGCTATTTGTTCCTCCTGATCTTGATAGAAATTGAGTAAGCCACGTGCAATCATGGAAAACAATCTCACCTCTAAAGCCTGGTTCTGACCCTGTGAAGGCAATGTGAGTATTTCCCTTGGTGTCAATAGCTTTGTGTCAGACTGCTGGGGGTTCTGTATGTTAGAGTGCAAAGCCTGTGAAATAAACTATTAAGGACTTGTCTCTGGGATTTAAATGCCTTTAATATAAAAGACCCCACGAGCTTGTCATGAAGGATGTAAAAATAAAACAGCCACTGTTTTGCATGTCCAAAAAAACCCCCAACCCAACAACAACAATGTGTGAGGTCTCTCTGCTGCGTTTCTAACAGCCTTTCACCCAAAGCTGCACTGAGTTCAAGGGAGGAAAAAAAAAAGGGAAAAAAAAAAAGGGAAAAAAAAAAAAAAAGAGCCATTTAATTTTAAGGTCCATTAAAAAGCAATGTTTTACATATGGGAAAGGGCCTAGACCAGTGTGGAGAAAGAGCATCTCTCCTTCTGGTTTTGGATGATGCAAACTGACGAACAAAGGTAAATCGGAGCTGAGGATTAGAAGCAGCCCTATCCTGAGAGTGAGGCCTGTGATGATGGAACAGTTTCCCAAGGGAAGTGATGAAAGCCTCATCATTTGATTCAATTAAAACCAGACTGGAAAAAGCATCAGAGAATATATTCTGAGAACAACATTGCACTGCCTGGTAAATTAGACAGTTTGACAGTCCGTGTCTTTTGTAGTTCTGATCGCTGTTGTCACATCTCGAATTCAAATAAAGAGTACACAAAATATATTTTAAAACATTTTTCTAATGCTAACAGAGCGTGTGCTCATTCAGTGCTTATATATGTACCATAGGGGTTATGGATTGATGCTTCATTCCAGTGACAAAAGTGATTCTCTGGGCTCCCATTATCTGCAATAGTTTTCTTAATTAAATGCAGTTATTCTGAGGTTAAATTTCAAAATACCTCATTTCATGCTTAAAAAAACCTTCAACAAGTTATCATAAAAATGCATCTCTGTGCAAAATACCAAACATGTGAGTCTCCCGAGAGAAAAGAAGGCACAGATATCACACATGGTTGCTTGAAATTAGTCTCTGCACAGCTGCTTTATACTCTGCTTTTCATTATTGTAACAGCACCCACCAGTGCTGCTGCCATTGAGGGTCTGTCATTATTTTTATCCTGAGCATCCCTTTTCACAGGTTTAATTAGCCAGCCATAAAATTTAGCTCTGTCGTAGGTAGAAAGGGCTGGCAAAGTCTTGACCTGGAGAGGTTTTCAGTAAACACAGTTTGAACCGATTTGGTTGTTTTCAAACTGATAAAGGGTAGTGTGATGGGGTGAAACTTCCTAGTACATTTATTGGTTTTGGTGAGTTAAAAACACACTTCTGATGTTTTTCAATGACAGCTTTTGATTTTAAAACTGCGCATTTTTCAGCCTGATTATGCTTCTCACATATTTATGACTCTTGTTGCAGTTTGGTTATGGTTCAGGATAGTAATGGTTTAGGGCAAAAATGGTAGAGCCTCTCTTCCCAGTTCATCACTGGTGAATAGAACTTAGTCAGAAATAACCATACTTTGGGGATAGTACTAATTACATCAGGCTAGTTGTTATATGGGGACATCGACCCTCCCTTCAGCAGACAGTTCAAAATCTGAATTCACAAGTGATTCAGGGCTTTGGCATTCTAGAAAGGGACTGAGAGGGACATCCTAAAAACCACTGCTTCAAGAGGAACTTCTCAAGAGAGCAGCACAGGCTGCAGCTCTGAGGAAAGCAAAACACTTCTCCCTTGCTGGCCAGAATGGAAGCACTGTGACAGCAGAGGATGGAGATGGAATATGAAATGTCATGATACAACCAGTTACCTGGGATGTTGCAGAAGTGAAACCCTTCACTTGCTCATCTCAGCTGTTCTCAGGGAAATACTACTTTGTGATAAACACCATATTCTGAAATGGATGTTCTTATTTCATTTCTCACCTCTGCAAATTCATCTTCATTTACTTTCTTTTCCAATGTGTCTACAATTTCCAGTTTCCTGTCACAGACTGATAGTGAAAAATAGAGGGATATTGGTTTAGAAAGCAAACAGGGGTGGTTTTGCACATTGTGTGTTACATTTAACTTCTCAAGCTGAATTAGATTTATTTGATATTACCCTGCACAGGAGCTGAAGCATCTGACTGTATAGAGGCTATCTAAATCTGACTCTTAGATACTTCTCTTGCTGAGAATCTACACTTACCTATTCAGGACTGTATGGTTGTATTTATTCTCAGCATATGTTGGTGGAAATTGCACTGATTTTAATGGTACTTACAACTATGTGAGGGAATGAATGATTTTTGATTTAACAAATAGATAAATCTGCCTTATAACTCTGCAGACATGGATTCAGCCTTGTGAGAGTAGAATCTAAAGATCGTAGTAATTTTCCCAACAAGCTCTGTGTCAAAATTTTTTACAGATGATGATATGCAAAACTACCTTTTAGTCAGCTTCCAGGCTGCTGTAACAGAACTGGGAAGAGATGTCAAATGTCTACACAGAGTTGTGAATGCATGCTGTTTCTGTTTGGTTTATTTTTTATTTTATTTTTTTGTCCTTTCTTCTATCAATATATCAGGAGTAATGAAAAAATTTACCACAGAATGCATTTGTCTCTTGTCAGTTAAGACATTTCTAAACTGTACGTTATCTTTATTAAACTATAAAACAAAGCTTAATGTTCTGTTAATGTATTTTGGATGCTATTAAATGAAATACATTAAGAAATGGAGCCACACTGTTAAGGAAATATGACATAAAGCACCTCCAGCACCTGGAGAAAAGCATCTGGACAGAAACTTCCTTCTCAGTCTCACATCCCAGTACCTGTTTGCACTGGAGAACTGCAGGCAGCACAAGGGCTGTGGTTGGCATTCACACAACATTCTACCAATACAGGGTGATTTCTC
The DNA here is from genome assembly GCA_025345505.1 of Todiramphus chloris collaris. Taxonomy (NCBI): domain Eukaryota; kingdom Metazoa; phylum Chordata; class Aves; order Coraciiformes; family Alcedinidae; genus Todiramphus; species Todiramphus chloris. The sequence goes on from JANVCC010000196.1 coordinate 1,013,205, forward strand.
AGAGCAACAACTCTGTAATACAGAAAGGGCTGAGCAAGGGCAAGCTCTGGATGGAGGTGACTCCAGCAGCAAGCAGAAATGCACTTTGGAGTTCCTAGCTTATCATCCCACCTTCCAGCAAAGGCAGGTTTGTTATTATTGATGATCATTACAATGTAAAGGGCTGGCAGCAGGCTATATGATGCCACTTCAATGTTCCTGGCTCTCTCTATTCAATTATCATTGTCTGGGGAGGTCAAGTGTAAGCTGTATAAAGTGGATGGGAATGATGGAAATCTTTTCTGTGCTGAGTACTGTGGTACAGAGGCCCTTGTGCTGTGTGTCCCTGGCATGCCTGCGACTGCTGAAAGGAACAGCCAGACAAGATGGGCTACTCGGTGGAGCATTAGGTAAACTTCAGCATTTCCCCTGAAACCATAAAAGGTAACAATGCTGTCAGACTTTAATTTTTTCAATCCTAACTTTCCTCCATACCTCCCAGTATGCCGAGCTGTTTATGGGATTTCCAAGACCTCCCATGAGACAAAGAACACAGCGGGACAGAGCAGATGAGTGAAGTTGTTACAGTGCTTTAAAATTGTGGTAAGCACATGGCAATGTCTGGCTAATGGAGGATGTAAGTGGAAAGGGCCTGGATCTGATCTTTTTATCTCTCTGAAAGCTGTTTTTAAACTTCTTTCCATACTTTTCAAAATCATATTCATGAATCACGTGGTGGTCCAGTCTATTTCCAATCTGTTTAAAGGTTTGTGGCTCCCATCGTAGGTGGGGTAACTACCCTTAGACACTGTTTGTCTAGTATCAAATTCGTTCACAGTTTGCATCAGAATTCAGACCACAGAAATAAAACTAAAGGAGAAACATTGAAAACTCACCTTTTCTCACTTCTATGGGAGCAAAAGCAAAGACATCAGGAAAAGACCTCAGGGCACTCTGAACCTACAAATCAAGGTAATAATCAAAGGCGTATTTCATGCAGAACAACAATTACTAAAATAAATCACGTGGAATAATCAGTCATATGGGGCAGCCATGCTTCTTAACATACATGGGAGGGCCCCGCTAAATGTAAACCTTGATGATGCTGTGCTGTGTGCAACCACAGGACAATTTCCTAGGGGCTTTGTGTGACTGGTAAGAAAGATGTTTGTTCCAAGAGATGTATCACAATTACAGCAAATTCCATCTTTTATGAGCTGCAGTACGAATTTGTATGAGTCACAGGGGCAGATGGAAGATTTAGTGGAGGCCACAGGAGAGCAAGAGTGGCTGCCCCAGGCCTTTTTAAGGGGAGTCTGAGGGATGACCAGCTGCAGAGAAGGACATCCAGTGATGAGGTATGTAAGTACTCAACAAACTCAGGACTGTTTGAGTGCCTTACAGGTCATTTAGCTTCCCAGAACCTCTAAGAATGCATCACAATCCTTCCATGTGCTTGTGGGGAATCGGAGCGTGGTGAGGCCAAGTGGTAGACAACAACCTGCACCCTGACTCTAAGGGATGTCAGAGCCATTACCCATCCTGGTGCTCCAGACTGCCATGCACTACCACAGACTTCCTTTTCTCCCTGCCTGGAACAATCATAGCAGTGTGTTAAGAAGGAACACCCCTAGTTACCAGTGCAACCGGTATTCTGCCACTGACATCCACTGTCCACTCTTTGAACTGATTTGCCAGCGCCTCCTTTCTCATCTCTTTCACCTGAGACTTCATCATTTCCACCTGCTCCCTGTCCTTACGTTTGTTCTTTGCCTCAGCCTTCATCGTGGCCAGCCTGTAGGACATGGGAATATGGTTTAGAAAGATACCATCATAAACATACTTAAGATTAATGAAGCCTACCCCAAAGAGCAAAAGGAAAGGAAATAACTTCTTACTGATTTTTTTGTCCTTCTAGTACGAGCAGATCTTTTTTCCAAATAAATACTTGATGTTTGAGGCATGAAATTACTCGTGTGACTACTGGAGTAGATATTGGTAATCTGTGTTTTCAGAGGCCAGCTCCAAGGAGGTTGAGTATTTATATTCTGACATGTATTATCTCCTGGAATCTAGTGTAACTAGAATCTCAAGAAACAACCTCTGAGTGTCAAATATGTGCCTGTGGAGCGAGCCTCGTGTAGAGTACATGGCAGACATTTAAGTGAAAATCATCTGCACAGTTCTCCCAGTTTCTGTTGTTTCAACAGTGGTACATTTTACCTTCATATTATAATAATCATTTACTGTGCAGATGTCCTTCAATTTTATTTCAATTTTAGCAGGAAGAGGGGTGCCTAATTTTGCTACACTTGGTTTACCAACAAAATAGCATCACTATGCCTTTGTCTCAAAGCCTAAGCACCGTTTCACATAAGCACTTCACTGGCAAAAAAACAACATTCAATGAAATTTCAAAGCAGTCTCACACACCAAAGTCCTTACTGCCTTAGGACAGGGATAATACACCAACCTCTCCATCATTTTGAACACACAGAATTTGCAGGCTTGGACTAAAATCACCTCGTTTTCTTCTTCCTTGTGTTTTCTTTGTTTCCCTAATCACCCAGCCATGTTTTTCCCAATCCTCCATTTCACATGACAAAAGAGCAAATAAAACTGATCCCATAGGACTCATGTGCTTTGGTTTTGACTTTGTTCATTTATGAAATGGAAAAAAAGCCTCGAGGAAACTTAAAATGCTGAAAGCCAAAGGACCAGTTCATACAAGAACAGGTCCTGCTCATGGAGGCTGCTGTAACTTCTCCACCTTGAGAAAGCTCCCTGTGCACCTCTGCAGCTCTCACCTACACCCTGCACACCTGGTCGGAGGAAGGGGAATTGCTCCTTTTCTGTACCTGAGAACACATCAGTCCAGAAACAACTGTATCTTAACCATTTCTGCTGCCTTCTTCCCCATGTTTCACATATTGTGAAGATGGGCTCATCCTATCCCTGCTCTCTTTTCTTCCTATGGAGGTCATCCTAGAAATTATAAACCAATTCTATTTTCTTTAATGAATAGAAAGGCCTGTTTAATATGTCACAGCAATATGCTTTGATCTTGTCAGTTTTATCACTGGGCACTTGTTCTCCATGGCCACTTATCACAGCGGTTCCTTAATGAGTAACTGGGTTCCTTAATCAGTTGTGGGCATTGCACAAGTGCCTGCTGAGGCAGTTCAGCCTCTGGCACTTTGATAGCAGGGGAAGGGTAAAAGAACTCCTTATCTTCTGACTCCTGCACAGACACGGCAAAGGGGAGGTGTGGAGCAGGTACCAAGCTAAATGGACTAAGATTTTTCTCAAGTGTACGCTACAGACAGAAAGCAAAAAGCAGAACATTTCTATCTGCAGCTCCTCCTCAGGAGAGGTCTGCAAGCTGAAAGCAGAGCTAAGGCCAAGCAAGGAGTTTCCAAGTGCTCTGGTGATTAATTTGGGCAGTGCCCAGCACAAGCTACCTTTGCGTGCTGTGTCTGCGCTGTGCTGCAGTTTTGCATTTATTGTATTTATGTAGGGGTCCGAGACCACCAGGCAGCTGGATCCTCTGCCTGCTGGCCCCAGTGTGGGACAAAATGCTTCCCTCCAGACAGTAACAGCAAAAGAGAAGCTAACAGTGCTGGGCACCCGTTCCAAAGCGAGCCCATTTCGCTATCAGCCGCTTCCAGAGAAGATGAGATGGCAGCGCGGGTGACTTCTCCCTGCAGAATGGAACATGTTTCTTCAGGAAGACAGCCGCCTGCCTCCCACACAGGGATGGGTGACTCAGACGGAAGGACTACCAGCCCTGGACAAATAAAGTCTCTGCTTCAGGTATCAGTCCGTTTGGATGAGGAATTTCTCCCATCTGTTCTCCTGCATGCCTTGTCTCCCAGTCAGGTGGCAGTTAAGGAGAGAGCTGTCTGAGGACTGGGAAGCCTTAAATAAGAACCTGAGGTGAAATCCTGCCTTTCCTGAAGGTAATGTCAAGGCTCCCAGGAGCTTCACTGGAGCCAGAATTTCATTCCTCATCTTTCAAGTGCTTATGTGAGAGATTCTGGGCGCTGACTGGAATCTCTCTTTTTTTTCCCCCCTGTTCAGAAAGCCAGTGACTCACATTAGCAGTCTCTGTGCTACGTGGTGTCAGTAAGATCCTCTGTGCTGCCGTGGTTTAAGGATCCTATGCAAATCCCACAATACAGCCATCACAAATATGTAAATCCTGAGCTGCTGTGAATGCAAATCCCATGATACTACTACCAGCGAATAAGCAAAACCTGCTACAGCTATGGCTACATAAACCCCCGTGGCAGTGCTGTCTACAGAGAGATTGATCTCTACAAGTCTTGATAGTCACTTCTTTTGCATCAGCTCTGATAGCTACAAATTGAGAACCTGTCTCCAGATGTAAACATGGATTTAACAGCCCAGGCCAACGCAACATGTCACTCGCAGCCAACGCTGTGCATTCTACAGGAAAATATGACCTCTCCAGAAATAAACTCTGACTCATAATGAAAACTCAAGAGTATTTTATCAGAAAAATCAGTAACAACAAAACCCACACAAAGAAACAACCCAAAAATCCAGGAAATTCAACTTTTGCAAAATCAGAACAAGACATGGTTCTGAGCTTCCTGCATCCAGGTGTCCCTCTGTGAGGCAGTATGAACCGTGAAACAGTCCCCAAAACAAAGGTGTGGCGAGGCTGGCATCCTAAACATCCCCCAGAATGGTCTGTGATTGGGTGAAAGCTCACTGAAAAACATGTTTCCCCAGATCATTTCTCTCAGTGGATTGGCACTGAAAAAATAAAATGTAAAATCTTTTCCCATCTCTGGTTGTACTGCTGTATATCTGCTTATGAATTAAAACAGAAAAACCTGAGCAGTTACACACTGAGCATGATCAGTCAGTCATAATGTGGGGAAAAGGGAGGTAAGTTACTGTGTGAAATTCACCTATCACACTGCTTTAGTTGTGGTCACACAAAGCACATTTCTATGAACTGTAACAGTACATGGACTGGAAATGCAGAGAGACAGAAACTCAGAGCAGTAGAGAAATATTTAACATATCCTTTATTCATTATAATACTGGGAACCTCAATTATCTTCATTTAGAGTATATACATAAGACAGGTCAACATTTTACTGCCCTAACTCCTGACACTGAAACCCTGAAACCAACTGCCAAGCTGCGTGTACTATTTATGCAAATACAAGAGACAGCAACTCAAATAGAAGTCATTATTCCACCACACAGATATAGAATAACGTGATCTAGTTGTGAATGAGTAATTTTGACATCATTCACAATCATCTCTGGGTTGTCTATAAACTCAAATGTTCACTTCTATATTTTTCTGAATAGAACAATGAAGATGAAAGCATTATTGTTCACATAATGAGTTCCCATTCTAACCTTAGCATATTGTAAGATGCCATGGAAATCCCTTCCAATATTCATTACATGTTATACCAAGGCAAGCAGCCCAGAAACACTCCAGAAATAAGCAACATACTAAAATACAAACCAGATTCTACTGTAAAGGGAAAAAAAGAATCTGAAAGGAAAGCTTAAGTAAAAATCTCAGAGGCAGGATTTTCTACAGCATGCCAGGACAATATGATTGCTGGTTTCATCAAGAGAAATCATTCCGAAGGAGGAAAAGAGCTTATCTTTTTATTAAGTTGGGAAGAATATAGAAGAAATGATCAGAAGAGTCCATAGACCTTTGATAGTAACACTTGCCCTAAAGAACTGCTGTCATCAACCTAAACTGGTTTGAAAGAGGTTTGCATTCTACAAATTTAACTAAGATAGAGTCTAAAAAGGAGTCATAAACTTGTGAAGGGCAGAATATTGCCTTAAACAGGAACAACTAGTGTTTCATTTTGTGTGAAGTTTTGGCATTTGTCTGGCTTCTCAAGTTTTTAGGAGACCCAACTACCATCTCTGACACCGTACTCCACAAGGCGTGTTTCGTCCCACACTTTGCCAGCCAGGCTGCAGTACACACCGTTCCTTTTGTTGAACAGAGACCAAGACACCAGCTCTGCTCTTGTCACACTTTCAACTCTCACCTCTCTGATGTTGTGCCCGGCATCTCAGTTTTTAGCTCCTTCATGACCATCTCCATTCCTCTCAGGTATGGGCCTGGTTTTGTAGAAATGCCATACTGAGGGTTATGTCTCATCAGATATTCTCCAAGAAAATTAATGGGGTTAAATTTGGGTGGGTCTTTGTCTGGTGCAAGCACATTCTTTCTTTCCACTTCCATTAACAGTTTTTCCATTCCTGGGATTAATGTAGGTAGGAGTTTGTCAAGCAAATAGATTCGAGTATCTAGTGACTCTTTCTCTTCACTGAGCCACTCTTTGAACAGCCACTCACAAGGTTCTCTCTTCTTCACTTTTTCTTCTTTTGCCTTTTGTGCACGAATCGTATTCACCTTTGTCTCCTGCAGCTTCAGACTCCTCTGCTGCAGCTTTTCATAGAAACGCTCTTTCCACGGGGCATAATTCCTCAGAGATAGCAGCTCATCATTCCCCTGATTTCCCTTCATTGCTGTGGCAGTCATATTCTCACTTCCAAGTTTGGCATCTTTTAGACCTGCAGTTTGGGCTGCTTCTTCTGGCTGAGCAGTCATACTTCAATCACTGTGACACAGAACAAAAGCAGCGCGTTACATAATGCCAAAGGATGCAGCAGTGTCCTAGCAGATGACACAGGAGAAAGTCTATTGTTAGGAATTAACTAATACTCTTTTTCTAGTTTCCTTTTTTTTATTCTGCTACTGTTTCTTTGTACTCTTAAATAAATACAGCCCCTTTACTTCAAAGATCAGTAAATGATTTATAAGGATTAATTATGTATCGCAACAGCCCTTGGAGACAGAGCAACTAAATAAGCGTGTTCCGTTCTTACGGGAGAAGAAACTGAGACACAGAAGAGAAGTGATTAATTCCAGGTCACTTAAGAGACTCAGAAAGCAAGCGGTGAACAGTGCTCGGAAGTCTTGTTCCCTGCTTCTAACCAGTAGATTCTTTTTACCCCTAGTATCATAATTTCTGTTTAGGTTCCATTCCATGACTCCAGGAAATCCAGTGGGTATGAGACAAAGGAAGCAAGTAATGGAAAATACCAGATGCCTAGAAGCAAGATTTCTCTACATGCTGCCTTCTGCTTCATCTTTTCTGCAGCTATGAAAAACAGCGAGGCAGCTTGTCCGGTAGACTACTTAATTTCAATTTTGGCAACTATTTTTTGCACTGGACATTTTGTTCACAAGGACACGGGGGTATGGGTCAGCAGATTTACAGAAAGGGAAATTCTATACCATGAACTCTGTAATTAAGCTGTTCACAAGCACTTAATCTTGTAGATTATTCTGTAAAGGAGATGGAGGCATCTCCCTTTACAATTTCCCAAACTCCATTGTTTTCTTCTCCGAATGTTCATTCTGTGAAATACCAGGAAGAAACGGAGTTGCTCACAAGGCACAATTTGAAAACTGCTGCTATGTCTCCAAACATCACTGCCTGCATCTGTAATGGGACCTACACACAGAGAATGTTGCCCAACTACTCGATTCAAAGCATGAAAAATCATCAGCATGTGGAAAAAACCCAACTCAGCATTAAACAGCAAAGGAAGGGTGATATCAATAGAGCCTGAATCCTTCCCAGATTAAAGAGGAAACTACGCTCTGAACTTGCTGCCACACTGTCCTTTTCGAGCTCTCGTTGAAAGGTGCTTTTTGCTAAGGCCTCTCAGTCTCCATAGCAATACTATTGCTTTTTATATGTTTTGCTCTTCATGTCTAAGCATTTGTAGCTGTTCTGAGGAGAGTTCAGCCTTCCAGGAAATGCATAAATGTGATCTACAGCCCTCCTGGCACACAAATGTAATTACTAATACATTGACCTTCTGGTTCATAACCACGGAGTCCAAATACCGCTTGGATAGGTAGGAGGCTTCACAGCACTAAATTTCAATGTCTCTTTTCTCGATGGGCTTGTTGGTGTCTTTTGGTAATTTGTTTTCAAAGATGATTACCTGCTGGGGAGTGAGATGGATTTATGGGTCAAGCTGCCTGCCTCCACACAGAAAATTTTAAAATGGTAGCTGGTTTTGCCACTGAAGGACACAAGCTGTAAAGGAGTCCAGATTTATAATGGTAGAAAGGGAAACCTGTTAACCCTGTCAGAGAGTTCCTTGCTTAGGTGAGTTTCTTTCAATAAGCTGTAAAAGCAGATTCTTTCTGGTTCAAAGGAGGGTGCTAAGCAAATGTTCTGGTCACATTCCAAATCAGCTGGTTTTGTTGTGCCAAAATAAACTCTTCCTGCGTTTTCAAATACTTATGTTATTTTTTAACATCCTTTATGAAACCACTCTGCAGTTTCTGTGCAATGTTAAAATGACAACTGCTCTCTGCTTTGTGAGGTGGCTGATTCTGAATGATGATGAATATATTTTCAACACTGCTCTCAACCATTTGCTAGGATGATTTTGAGGATTCGTAAACGTTTATAAACAATCTCTATGTCTCTGAACAAAACAAACCAAAATGTGAAGCAACTAAGTGCAGCCATTCTATCTCAATTCCATGGCATTCACGTAACTCCAAGGGCAGCAGCAGAGCACAGAGAACTGTGCCCACTGCTTTACTGCAGGACAGATAAAGAAGACTAAGAGGGGATGGAAGAACATACAAACAGCACATAACTGTCTAAATAAACAGTAAAGGAGTGATAGAATCTGGCCCTGAAACTTGGAATCTCTCAAGGATTACAGGGACACACCTCCAGTTTGCATAAGACACCACTGGTTCATAACCTACAGTGCTGATTTATGTTAGTTTAGAATTCAGCCCATAATATATAGAGCTCTCATGAGCTAAGACATTCCCAAGTGGAAGCTTGATTCTCCAAATAATAGTAAGCATGGTGCATAGAGACAAGCTTTAGAAACACCCAGGAAATTAGAAATGTGATATAAAGTTTCCTGTAAGCCTTTGTTCAAGCTGAAGGCAAGATAAGCTTTTCATTATTTAGTAGGATGCCACTTTCATGGCTCCTTTTCTCTGAGAGAAATACTCTTGCTGGAATCCCTGCAGGTACAAAACAAATTATGTCTCTGCTTTCTGTACAGACCTCAAATCTGCTCATAAATAAGATTCTGATGGTTTCCTTGTTATTCTGTTAGGAGATGGGTGGGATAGCACCAAGAAAGACAAGAAAGTTTGTCTAGGTAAATACTTTGGAGATGTTTGAGTTACAAAAGTCTTTTCAAAACCAGAGTCCAATCTCTTGAACACTCTATTGCTCAGAAATAGTTTTGACTTTTCCTAACGTGCTTCACAGAGCATATTCATCTCACCAATCACAAAGAGACAAATATCTTTTTCATACATTATCTTCTTTTCAATACAATTAAAAAGACTTTCTCTCTTGCTTTCTGAAGCTTTGAAGAACTGTTTTTCTTACCTTTGGAGCAGGTATCAAAATAGATCTTATTCCTCCTGCTTTCAAAGTGGCTTTGCAAATGAAGAGGAATTTAATATAGGCCCATCTGTTCTCAACCATTAAAAATCTTAAAGTGAATTAGAGATTTCTCAGACCTGCTGTGGAGCCGGCCTGTGAGTTTTACTCCTCTGTGTGTTTGCAGTTGCTAAGCAATAATCCCAAAGGTTGCTATGTCTCTTCCACGACTCAGAATTGCTGTAGGTTGTCTTTTGGCTTTGTCAGCCCAACAGACTCTTCTGTACTGAACTTAGATCATTGCATCACATGACTGAAAATAAAATCAAATTAAAAAGACTATGAATAGCAACAGACAACAGTAAGGGCACAAATAGAGAATCCACAGGTGCCCAGTGACAGGAGGTTTACCTTCAAATTCAAGGTTCACAAAGTCCAGAACTGTTGCAAGTCCATTACAAGCTGAACTGAGGACAGAATTAACCAGATGTGAGAATCTGAGAGATAAAAATAATGTCATTACAAACTCAATTTCAACATTTTCAGGCTCTCTTTTTTGCAAAGGACTGCGTCGCTTTGAAGCAGCCTCGCGGGAAAGGCACGTACAGCACTAATAAGGGGGGAGTTTATCGTGCTGTTTTTCAGACTGCCTTTCAACCCAAATCTAAAGGAATTCGATGAATCACCTTTAATAATTTCTTCTATATCCTTGAAGAATAACACACAACACAGGGAATGGAGAAGGGAGAAGACAAAACCATCTCTAGCAGTCATTCTGCACTCACTTATACAAATGTAAATCAGGTGCCTGCTCAGTGATTTCCTTGGTGCTACGCAGGACTTAGAGCTGAGAAATTGATGGCAATTTCTGCCAGGAAACAAAGTTTATCTAATGCTGTTTCTTTCTTTGTATTTCTCACTGGAAGAGGCATGATCTTTCGATTGTCTACCTGCAGGAACACTGAACAGTGACTTTAGCTATGGTATTTGTCATTGCAACAGCCGTGTGGTACTTACCCTCTAGCACGTATCCCATTGTATCTCATGGCTGAGCTTGTTACAAAACTTGAAATAGAGGAGGTTTGATAGAAATAACAGAGTTTTTCCACAATCTGATACGGTACAGACAAGAGTCACGTTTGTTCCCTAGGGTAGGAACTCTAGAGTTTTAATAGTGGATTCAAAAATTCCATTCTCTGTCATCTTCATCAAGTCACTCGTTATCTAAAGCATAATTAATTTGTAAAACTCTGAAAATGGAAATACCTCTAAGGAACATGCCCTCAAGAGTTCCAACATAAACCCAGCACAACACGTACGCGGCCCTTAAAAAAAGGTTTAATTTTTTTCCCAAGACCTGCCACAGAAATTAGAAAGTGTGGATGCCATGTAAAGGGTTTTTACAGGGAGAAAATTTACTCAGAAATTACAGTAACAGTTGTACTTTAGTGGACAGTCAAAAGCCTGAGGTTTTATTTTATTTTTACACTCTCTTTTCTGTAAAGTAGGACGCTATAGAAATTCCTGCTGTTTGTACCTGGCATCATTTATTTTCCTCTCTGTATTCCTGTACATGTTTCAGAACAAACTGTATGGTGGGAACTTCTATAGATACCTTTGGCTTCCTGTGCTAAGCATCTCTCTGAAAAAAATGTTTCTTCTGGACACTCTTAAATACCAGAATTCAGTATTTGCTTGCACAGAGGAAATGGCACACACAAAAAAAAAAGCCACTGCAAAACACATGTAGGTCAACTTCCATGGGGAAAAAATCGCTGCAATAAATTACAATTTCCTTGCTATTTATTTCAAAACCCAATAATCTATCAGAAGGAAATATGCTCATTGCAGTGCATTTCCAAGACGTGTTGAAGTATAGCAATCAATTATGTCAATAAAGTGAAGCAGAAAATTAGTGCACGGGAATAATTTAAAATAAAGCTTTAAAGTGGATTGTGCACTTTTTCCTCAAAGCATTTTGCCTGTGATTAACTCCTCTTATCTCTTCTCCCAGGTGGGCTTGATTTTTCCCCTTTACAATTCAGAATTCTGTTGCTATTATGATTAACTTACAAAACTTTTTCTTTTTTTTTTTTTAGTCCAAAACATGAATTAAAAAAAACCCTCCCTTTTCTTAAAGTGATTTTTTAACCACCAAACAAACATACAAATAGAACTTGGAAGGAAGGAAGGATCAAAATATCCCTATTTTTATTTTTCTGGAAGTGGAATCGCGTGGGTTAAGGAAACCTTTAATCGCACCCTATTTAACTTGGCTGTTAGCCCTTCATGTTTTTGCTAAGCAAAGTGTATCCTTTTATTATGCCATCAAATACTTGCACTGTTGACAAAATAATGGGCTGAATATGTCATCACAGATGTTTTGCTGGAATTGCCTCTTCTACCCTTTCTTGTTTTTCTGTGTAAGATACATTTTGGGAGCCTTTTGCAGCTGATGCCAAGATTATGCAATAATAGCCCTGACATGTAGTAATAATAAGTTGTGTTAGCCAGAGAAATGTTTGCAGTGTATGAAAGAAAACAGTCAGCTTTGAAAATGTGTACAAACCCAGCTCGTGTATAGCTTCACATCCTTTAAATGATACATTGAGCTACAGCTGCAGGTGCTGACCACACTGCTTTCAGCACAGGAAAGGAGGAGGCCACAGGCTCCCAAGCTCTGTTTTGTACCAGCCATGATGCTCTGACCACAGCCTGCCCTCTAATTGCTCTTTTCAATCAGAACACATCTGCCTTATAGCTTCCTCCTCCACATTTAAATTCTGCTGCTAAAAAACGCTGCACATGCATATAAAACCTCTCTGAGAGTGCGGAGAACCATCGCAACCTGTGATTATTGTAGTAATAACTGATATGGTGGACCTCTAGCTGACTGGAGATAGCAACTCCATTATTTACTTGTGGTAAATGTTTTTTAAAAGTGTTTGCTGTTCAAATACCTGGAAGAGCTACAGGTTATATGAAAATTACACAAAAGGCTATTTTGGAAGCTGGTTTAAGTAATCCTTTCTTGATAGTAATCCCTGTTGCTCAAAATCCAGAAGGAAACACCAGTCCCAGGGGCGGGAGCTGGTGGAATACTGTGTGATCTTGTAGTCTTCCAGCTAGGCATATCTGAACAGAAGCAGCCCTATCTTTGCAGCAATCCATTTGCATGAAACAAATCGACGACCTAAATATTCTACTTTAGATGAAAGGTGAATAGCATTAAGATTCATGTCATACGCCAGAGAAGAAAAAAGTTTCCCAGCCTCAATTGTGACTCCTGCCTCCTCCACCGGACACCACAGCAAAAGCTTTCCAGCAGCGTGGACTTGTGTCTGGCCACCACCTCAACACAGTGGTTTGGTAACCACACAGAATTTCTCTTTCTGCAAAGCTTCACAATGCACTGTGTAACCAACACCTAGCCCAGAATTGAGTCCGTCCTTCTTATGTTCCCCAAACCTTCTCCAGTGGAATACTATGTGATGCAGGATCATTTTCACCTGAGAAAGAGAAATACTTTGCTGGGAAACAAAGCAATTTTTCAGTTTCACAGAAAATAAGACTGAAAAATGTAGTTCGGAGAACAAAAAGCACATTTGAGTACAATATAACAAAAAGTATCTACAATGTATATAGTAGCAAATCTAAATAATCTTTAAAATGATTGAAAATGAAAAAGTTCCCATGGGCTCCATTACGTTGTTGACCCATGACATTTTCAGCTACTGTTTTAATTCTGGTTTCCTGAACTGGGTATGAACTACATTAAAAGAAGACTAATGTGGTCTGAGAAATACACTTTATATAGCTTAATTATATAGCTGGAAAAAGTAGCAAATATTGGTAGCAAAGAAATTTTATTGAAACTACAGAAAGAGTTTTTTTTTCAGTAGCCACTCCTATCAGCCTTACTGGTCTGGCTCTGTCATCTGAAAGTGTGAAAAAATCTGGTACGTGCAACTCACAAGCACAGAGCAGTCCTTTTGCTCCCTAAACTTGCAGCTTCTTGTAACTATAAAGGCAAAAGTATGTCTGTATTTGGAACAGTCTTTGCTAATCTGCATCTACTGTACAGATACACCAAAACCACATCTCTATTGCAGGTTTGCCCACAGGAAAAGAACTAAGGCATTAAATAAATACGTAGGAGGGAGGGACAGTCAAGAGGATGCTTAGAAAAAGATACAGTTTTATTGGGAAGCTGTGGACTATTCAGAACTTGAGGGATACTAAATTAAAAGGGTTCTGGAAGGCATTTTCTTGACCTCAACGCCATAAATCAGAGCGCACTGCTAGCACACTTCCCATAAATGTTGTGTTGCATAATAACACGACGGCTGTACAAGGCGGGATGGTGATTGTTTACCTGTGGGGTTTGTTTATCCTCCCCATGTGCTCGGATCCCACTGGGGGCTCTTTCGGACTCTTTCATGTTCAAGATCCTTGCTGTGCAGTGCGCTCTGCAAGCTCAACTTTAGTCCAGCTTAGGAAGCCTGTCCTTCATCCTCGCTTGTCCCCCAGGAGGCAAACCGCCTCATTAGCCAGCCTGACTTCTTCACTGCAGTGAAGCTCAGCTACCAGAGCAGCCCTGCTAATTATTTTGACTGCAGGGCACTGGAGAATAGCCCGAAGAGCTACCCTGTGGCTTTTCTGGTGCTTAGATCTAGAGGGGCAAAAGAGTCCCGTAAGGTCCTGTCAGTTTGAGGAGCAGATGAAAGCAATGTGAACCCTGTGTTCAAAAGGAATCTATGGGCTAATGCACGCTCTTGACAAAGAAGAGTTTGCCTTGATTCATACTGAGACTGGTTTCTGTTTATCGTATGTAGTGTTGTCATTAGATGCCCAAGATGTTTCTTGATCCCAATTACCTCCTTGCCAACATTCTCCTGAATTTGGTAGCTTCAGGCTGAAAGTGCAAAACAAACGAAGCTTAATAGCATTTGTCCCTTTGTCTCCAAACCCAAGCTGTCAAGCAGTATTGCATTCTGGGGATGTCTAAACGCTCTATATGTCATGTAGACTTTATAGACTATATTTGTTTTCCGCTGGGGCTTGTGCAGAGATATATAAACAGGTGTTAAATGCCATGTAGGATTATTAGGCTAGTTTTTTGGTGTTGGGAGCTTCTGCATGGACACAGAAATAGGTGTTAAATACATACGGAGTGATTAGACTAGTTTTTTAGTATTGGGGGCTTGTGCATGGATATATAAAGGTGTGCTAAATGGCATGTAGATTTATTAGACTCACGTTTTGGTGTCGGGGGCTTGTGCATGGACGTATAAAGAGGTGTCACGTGCTCTTCTTATAGAATCGTAACGTCATTTCAGTTGGAACAGACTTTTAAGATCATCAAGTATTGCTCCCTGATCCACGGAAAAACTACGCTATGTAAGTACCAAGGCCAACTTTCACCGAGTACGGTGCCATACACATTGTCACGGCTCCCAGTAGGATGGCATCCAAAAAACCCATCACTTGTACATACCAGAGCGACCTGCCAGGAGACGGGCTGAGGGGGCCGCAGCCAAGCTGGCGCACGTTACTAAAACCCCCCAGAAGGGCTGAGAGGCCGCAGAGGGACTGCCGGGCCTCCCGGCCCTCGGAGGCCGGGCGCAGGGCGGGGCTGGCAGAGGCCGGAGGGCGGGCACGGAGCCCGCCGGCGCTGCGGGGGTTAAGCGGGCGGCGCGGGGGCGGCGCGGCGCTGACAGGTGGCGCATGCGCCCTGCCGCCGTATTGTGCCCGGCCGGCCCAGCCCCGCCGCGCCTCAGTCGGCGAGAGGCCGTTGGCGCGCGTGGAGCTGCTGCCCCCTGCGGCCGGCGCCGCGCCACCTCCGCTCCCTTCCCCTCCCTTCCCCTCCCTCCCCGCCTTCCCTCCCTCCTTCTCTCCCTCCCTCCCTCCCGCCGCCGGCACTCGCCATGGAGTAAAGGCCCCCGCCGGCCGGACGGGCGGCCCCGCCGCGCCTCTCGATGGCTCTGGTGACGGTGCAGCGCTCGCCTACCCCCAGCGCCACCTCCAGCCCCTGCGCCTCGGTGAGTCCGCCCGGCAGCCGCCCGCCCGGCGCTGAGGGGAGCGCGGCGGTTGGTGGCCGTTAGGGTCCGGCGCGCGGCGGTGCGCATGCGTGCGCCAGACCGCTCGCGCTCCCCCCCCCGCCCCCCCCTTCCCGCCGGCGGTCGGGCCCTGACAGCTCGGTGCGGGCAGCGGCGGGAACCCGCCTCAGCGCCCCCGGCCCCAGCGGGGTCGGGCACCCCTGCGGGGCCCTCGCCTCGCCGTGGCCTGGTGACAAGCGAGGGGAGAGACGGGGGGGGGTCCTGGGTGCCCCTCAGCAGGCCCGGGCTGGGGGGGGTGGGCGGGGTGAGGCAGCCGGCGGGGGCTCCGCGCCCCCGGGCCGCAGGCTGCACCGCAGGGTCCGGGTCAGAGCCTCAGCCCCTGTGCAGCGGCTGCTGCCCGCTCTGCAGCGCGGAGCTGTCTCCATAAAGCAGCCTGGTTAGATTTCTGTTTTCATTGTATGCGGTGGGAGAGAGGCGGGAAGAGTCCGCGGAGGCAAACTGACATTGTTTGGGCTACGGCTGTTGTAAGGTGATTTCATCTGACAGTTCCCTCTGGGGATCTCCCGTACCTGGCCCTTCCTTTGCGAAGAGCTAAGAATTTTTTCTTCTTCTTTTTTTTTTTTTTTTTTCCCTTTTTTCCTAACATTATGTATAATTTTCAGGAGGCTTTGTCAAGCCCAGGACAGATAGGGAAAGGCCAGATTTGCGATCTCTGGGTGAGATGTGCAGAATGAGCAGTTGTGCTCATCGCTGCCCTCGCTCAGGAAGTGAGGCAGGCGGCTGGAAAGGCTTCTTGCTTTCCACGCTCTTTAAACTTGGGACGGGCCCGTTGTTTCAGTGCTTCTGTACTGTGCAGATCTTTGCATGTTAACCCCTCGAACTGCTACCTACCGATTATGTGTCTTGTCCCTGATATAACTAAGGATGCGCATGGAAACAGAGCTTGCTTTCACGTTCCTTATGCTTAGTTCTCAGCTTTTTTCCCTTAAAAACACTCATGCATTATCCCACTGGTGTCATGTCTGGTTTGCAAATGTTTGTGAGGAGAAGAGTTGAAATCCCAGTTGCTCCCCTCATGGCAGGGGGATCTGAAAAAAAAAGCCAACTACTCTGAAAATATTTCTTGTTGTGTTAGGTAACCTTTTCTGAAACTAGATCAGCTACTTGACAGGTCCTGCCTGCCCCAACAGCATTTTAGCTGTCAGAACACTTTTTGTTTTTTTCCTTCCGTGTTTCATTCCCATGCCTCTCCTATGGTATGTTTATTTAGCAACACAGAATAATTTCACTTATATTTCACTGCTATAAATATTAATGTGCTGCATTACTTCAGAAGTTGCTTCCCTCTTTTGGCTTCTTTACCCTTTTCACTACTCCTCTTCCATACATTTCTTGCATTTGAGACATCTTGTGAGGATAAGTAGATCTCTTGGCATCTTCCTTCTTACTCCTGCTTGTATGCCTAATTTCCTCCCTTGTTAAATGTTTGATATATAGGAACAATTAGTTGTGTTCTGTACAGCTTTCCCAGCTGGAACAGATAGGGTGCTTCCCAGACAGTTAAATTAAATTGAAACTGTAATGATTTTTGAACACTACTTAGTTTTTAAATATATAAACAACTCCCTCCAGAGTCTGATAAATGTGGAGAATGCAGCTTTTGGTATATTCTCTCTCTTCAGTCTCATAGTACAGAGGTGTATCCTGTACTAGTGGTCTTTGCAAATCCTTGGTGCCCTATGCAAAAACAAGCGTGACTCTTTTCCTGGCCTGGTTTTGGTTCTCATAATCACTTCTACTTTCTCAGGCTTTTCTTGTAGTCTAAAGAGCAAATGATATTCATCATATTCTGCTCTTAACTGCTATTGTTTGACTACTTAAGCATTTCCTGTTTTAACTTCCTAACCACACTTTGGGGTTTTGACTGCCCTTTTAGCCTGTTGTTAGATAACAGGGGTTGGTTGTTTCTCCATCCTTCCGTCAGAATTTTGTTGAGCTTGTGTGTGTTCCTCTTTTGTCACAGAGTTGTTTCTTAATGAAAACTTTTATAATTTCAGATGATGATCCTTTCTAGGCTGCTAAGGGCTTGTGAACAGGGCAGCCACCTCTTGAGTCCTTAGGAAGGCTGTTGTCCCGTGAGCCTGCCACACTTGCCATTCTTGTGGATCCTTGTTGACGTCGGCAGGAGGCCTTGATTCTTTCAGTTTTAACTGAAATGGTTCCAACCAATCTGCTATAACCTGTTGTCAGCTTCCTTCTGTATGGACTGATCACTCTATCTCACAGTTACTTCTTTAAAGGAAAGATCATCTTGCTAAATATTTTTCATGAGTGGTATAAGGGTCTTAATCCCTGCATGAAACCCTGCTGTTCCTGAGCAGAGATCATCTGGTAACTGCTGGAACTTTGCTGTTCCAGCATGTGGGCAAGGAGGAAGCCCGTCGGTGTGCAAGCACATGGCTGTGTCTAATTCTGTTTCCAGGTCACTAAGAAATTTGAGGACAGAAATGGATTTTCTTTTAAATTGCTTGACGTCTCTTTGCTTTAGAGATGGACTTCTCAGACAAGGAGAAAGGGTGAAATTGATGTCCTCAAACTGAATTTTTGCATTAAGTATGCCCTATAAACTGTTATAATTGTCTCTCCTGGATTCAGGGGAATAGCTGAACTGAATCACTCTGAAATTGGATTGCTTTTATTTATAGGTTTTTATCTTGCTCTCATTGCCAGAGAGCATCTCATGAGCATTCACTTCAGGGTAGTTCATGCAAAGTGTTGATTATATGTTTATAGCCTTGATGGTCACTTGATGACTTGTAAAATTCCCTTAATTATCTGTCCAGACTTCTGCTGTTTGTTCTGGCCTTTGGTTATGGAGCCACTTCTGAGAAATAAGACTGCAGTCTTTTTCTGTAGAGCAGAACAGTTTTCTTCTGACGTGCTGTGTTAGTAGGAAAAGGTAGAAGGCAGGACTGCACGACAGGAAGCTGTAAAGGTGCTGTGAACTGGAGAGGGGCTACTTGGTGCTGATCAAGTACTTTGTTTATCTTTCCTTCCCCCTGTGTCTGGGGGGAATCAAAGGGGGCTGGTGCTGGTGTTCCCCTTCCTGTCCCTCAGAGAAAGTTGTTATGGGAGGAGGAGGAGCACTTGGACTTGAGTCAAAGGGAGGGAAGGGCCCTGGAAGTACCATCTGCATTATAGCAGGTGGGCACAGTAGGCCCATCCTGAACAAAAGCAGTGAAATAGAAACACGGTGTTTGCAGGTGCTGCTGGGCCGTGCAGTCGCAGCTCTGCCGGGGTGATTTGGAAAATCTAACCTGTTGCTCTTTTCTCACCCTTGCCCAGGTTCTTTGACCCTACTTCCCAATATCTATGCCGTATTTCCTGTCTTGCAGGACAGTATCTTGTCACATGCTTTCCCATCCTTCCCTTCTAGCATCTTCATTTCAGTTGGAAGAAAAATGAAACCATATTTTCTTTGTGTTCTTGACAACTGTAAGCTAGTGAACAGAAAGAAAGCTGTATGGATTCATCTTTCTATAGTCTTTGCTTTGGGTGTTTAAATAAAAAAAATAATACAAAAAAAATGTGCTCACTGCCATTAACCAAAATTTAACATTTTAAAAGGGAGGAAGTTCTTCTGATTGGGCTGTTAGTGTGCCTGCATTGTTGTTATTATTGTCCTTATTTACATATCAGTTTTGAGTTAGTTTTTGCTGCTTGGGTCTCTAAGCAATGGACCATCTCAATCTCCTATTGGTGTGGAACTGCAGATGTCTTGCTCTGACAAACACGGGATAACTCTAGTGCTCACTCTGTACCAAAGGGCAGGGATAGCAGCTGTGTTGTCAGGTTTGGGGACAAGCTGCAAGAAAGAATTCTAGCTAAAGCAGAGGAGAGCTAGTAAAATGTACCTGCCTCAAAATCCCTCAGGAGCTGTGTTATCTCAGGCACTAGAAGTTGTTAGGTAGCTTCAGTCACCAGGTTAGCACTGAATGTATGTCATCATGATGATGGGAGCTGTGGAAAACTGCTCTAGCACTCTTGGTACCTTGCCAAAAGACTTTCATAATTATCTGTATTGGGAAATAATCTGTTGAAACTTGCCCTTTTAAATTATTTTTATACGCAGTTCTAAGAAAAAAATAAAGTTTGTAATTTCTTTTCAATGCTGTTTTTCCTTTGTCTGTTCCATCCGTGTCCTGCAAAGTGAAGAAGCTGGGCAGGCAATCTGGCCCTGCCTGCCCTCGCAGTTCACTTGTCTTCCCTACCCTCGGGGAGACAATATGCTTTTATTGGAAGGGAGCGACTGACCCAGAAAGAGAGGATGTGCTGCATATATTGTCTAAAACGCACAGTTTAAAAAAAAAACCCAACCAACAACAACCAAGTTTAAAGCAAATGGAAACCTAAGCCATTTGACTTCCCCTCCTTAATCCCAGAACAGCTTGAGCAGGAAGCAGAGTCCTGCAAATGTGCTCAGGAGTGTCTGTCATGTTTAGCTCGAGAGCTTCTTGCTAGGGGAACATACAGGAAATATTTTCCCACTTATTTATGGGGAAGCTAAATATAACATTTTTCTACCCCTGGTCCTGCAATTAAACAACGTGGTAATTGTCAGTTTACTTAATCGTTGATCAACCCTGTCTGTCTCATGCAGAACTCCTGTTGAATTGACACTGACAGAAACTGAGTGAAATGCACACTGAAATTGTCACCTCTCGAGTTCCAGTGGTATGGAAATTCCTGTCTTTTGAAAAGGAGATTGTAATTTGAAAATGCAGATAGCCTGTGATGCTGCAATGACTCATTATCTGAGCAGTATTGATTCTTGCTGTTTAAGCAATGAAAGAATGTTGAAAAAAGGGCAGGGCACTGTAATATCTCCAGCTAATCTGAGAGTCAGTGACACACTTACTTAAGTGGAGAATGCTATTTTGAGTGGAGACTGACATTCAAAAAAGCAGTCTGCTGGAAGTATTTTGGTGTAAGAGGGCTGCATTCATGCAGGGGGAATGCCTGAGGATTTCCAGTTACTGGGGAAAAAAAAATCCTGGGAGATCTATAGCTGCAACTATTCTGTCTTGGGAAATGGGGAAAAAAAAATAGCCGTTGGGTAGCTTAGCTCAGTGTAGCTGCTCCCTGATCGCAGCCTGCAGCTCGAGGTTTCATTCTTCGGTCACAACAAACCACATCCTCCCAGTACCACAGCCCAGCTTCACTCTGCTGAAGCGAGAAGGCTGTTTTGCAGACTGGTTCTCAGCAACATCTGTGCACTGGAAGCTCTTGCTGTCCTTGCACAACTTCAGAAATGTCCTTGTACGTTTAGAGTTCAACTGACTCGAATAGAGTTCAGCTGTCTTCCTATCTGACTCTTGCTGATCCATTAGCAAGAAGCACGCACTAAGCTGCAGGTCTTCTGTGACTGGTACTTGCTTTATGTAAACTGGACTTGCAGTGGGAGAGCCTTGGCTTGCAACTGCCTGCTCCAAGTCTTAGAGGTGTTTAGTTCGGCCTGTGAGTTTAAGAAGAGTCCCCTGTCTGTGCCGTTGATTTGCTTGAGCATCCTTTTAATTTGTTCATGAGGCAGTGACAGTGGAGCTCCTGTCTGTTGTATAAAGGTAAGAGGGGGATCTTGGAAGCAAGACAAAGAAACAGGTGATATTTGTTGGAAGCAGTCAGGGATTGAAACAAGGCAAACAGGGTTTCTTACCTTTTGGCTGGAAGCAGTTCCTTCAGAACGCTCTGCTTAAAGGGACAAAAAGAAAATGATGAACGTTACAAACCATTTTTGCAGCTCTGAGTTGGGCTGTATAAATTGATTAGATCACTGTCAACCATCTGCAGAACGTCTTGCTGTGATAGTGTGATTACTCAAGCATGTGTGTGTGTTTCGGTTCGCTTTTGGGCAGGCTTCTGGATCTGCAGTTTTGAATGTGCCAGTAGCGTTTTGCCCAGATACAATTGCTCTGAATAAGCATCTTATCAGTGCAGCTCATGGCAGGCTGATCTCTCGGAAGGCATAAAACGTTGCTGGAAGATGAGTCACACAGTTAAACAGCTTGTTGCCTCCATGTGAGACGCGGCCTTACTGTGTATGCCAGCAATCATGGAACTCCTGTCAGATGCCCTCTGACGTGAACTTCTTCTGACCTTGATAAATGACACGCCTGTGGCACTCGCTGCAGCGCCTTTTGCTTGTGGCTGCTTGCTGCTTTTGGGTAGAGTAGTCCTCCTTCTGAGGAACTCCTCAACTGAAGCTTCATGGAAATAGTGAACTGGGTGCGTTAGAGGTAGAATATTTCACCTGACCTATTTTGAAAGAACTGTTTTATCACGGATCATACTGTCCCTGTACTAAGCTCGTAACAGGGCTCAGGAGGTGGCTGGGATGCTGCAGCTTTCCACTGCTCTGCAAGTAGAGCAGTGCAGGAGATCTCTGGGAATTAAATTCCAGAGAAGTCACCTCGGGAGTTGTGGAGGTCTGGGACTTGTGATGCCAGGCTCCTTGTGAGGTGAGCCACAAAGAAGTCTGAGGTGAGATAAAGCAGGATCTGAAAGGCACCATAACCTGACTCCTATGTAGTGTGGGTCCATTGATTCATGTTTGTCTCTTGTAGGCTAGAGAAAACCACGTGTGTTAACACACTTGCTGTAGCAGCTGGCAGACAGTACTCTCTCCTTAGGAGACAGTCTGCTGGCTGCTTCAGTTAGTTTACCTGTAACTGCCTTTGCTGTTGCCTGAGTGGGGATGCCCCAAAGGGAATTTGGAGCAGGTTCCAAATCCAAGAGTTTGTTCTTCTTGGAACAGATGGGAAGTGATAGGAAGTAGCTGGGGAGGAAGCACTATAAGGGTGATGTTGAGGGATGCTGCATTCGTTTGTTAGGTCTTGAGGCCTCTTCAACAAAAAGGTAAAAGTTGTGAATCTGGGCACTTTTGTCTTCAGCTTTTCACTGGATTAAATTACCTGAGAAGTCAACTTTAAGGTGGAAAGCTAGTCCTGTCACAGGGGACTGTGGCTGTCCTCTTTCTCTCCCTGGCTGCTATCTTGTCCCTACTGTTTTCATGTACAGAATTACCACATTTAAAATTGCAGCAGGAACTCTTAGGACTCGTTCAGCTGGCTTGGTTCATCAGCTAACATCTGAGAAATGTGTGTATTAGGATTCTTGAGGGAGAAAAGACAAACCACTTTAGTCTTTTCATCTCGACAGCTTTTGGCGTGATGATGAGAGGGAGGGATAGGGCATGTGCCTTGCATGTGTAAAATGCCTCGCTTTCCAAAGGAGAGCTTTGTTGGTAGTTGGAGGTAGTCTGAGTCTCCTGCGTGATGCGGGACCAACCCTTTGGCTTAATCCATCTGAAGTTGGAGTTTCCCACAAACCTCTGAAGCTACGGAATGCTTGAGAGTCCCGAGTGCCGTGTTCCTGGCAGTTAATCTGAAAGCCCCTAACCTTCACTTGCGTGTGGAAAACCTGTGGGCTGCTGTCTCTCTGTCTGAAAGAAAAATAGCAAGGCCTTGCCCAACAAGGAAAGGGGCCAGTCCTTAGCAAACTGTAATTAAACAACCAGAACTTCTGTATGTAGGTGCTGATGCTTCGGAGCAGAGAGGCAGCAGTTGTCTGTGAGATGCCCGCTGCTTGTACCGTAGCAGGTATCCTTTTGAGTCTGCTGTTGCTGAGTTCTGGAGCATCTTCAGTAGGAAGCAGGGTGTCACAGTGAAAATTTAGCTCCTAAGTAGCTGCGGGGCAAGCAGGAAAGTGACTCAGCTCTGACCTACGGACAGGAGCTAAACCTGGTTGCAAGAGGAAATGCTAGGTGACATGATAAAGGTGTTTCTGGAATTAAGACTGATTCTTTTTTGGTTGTTCTTTGTTTTTGTTGTTGTCCTTTTGTTTTTGTTTTCCATGGTCCTCCTTAACAGCTGAAAATAATTTAAAGGCAAACAGTTCTGGGCATGTTCTTCAGATGATGGTGTAGCCACTGTATTTAAATGCAGCACTTCAAACTGATGGTTACCTGATGGTGAAACGGTTAACTAGCTGCCATATTAGATTGTCTGCTGGGTGAAGTGCAAACCTTGAAATGCCAGCCTTCTTTGCCTTTTAAAATCTCAGAATGTTTCTCAAAGACTTAATTCGCGTTCTGAACAAGTGTTTTTCTTATGTAGCATCCATTGAGGTTCCTTACTGGGAGTTTCCTCTCATTCTACTTCCAGCTGAGTTGTGCTTATGTGAGGTAGCAAGCTTGTGACTCAAAAAAGTGAAATGAAACAGGGCCAGCTTAGCCTTTTTTGGGTTTTTTTGCCCTCTCTTTCTTCATAGTATTTTGGTTTCACAGCAGTTAAAAGAATGTGTAGGCCTCAGTTTCAACACTTGAATCTCCAGGCAGCAGCTACCCCTGTTAAGTGTGGGTTAAGTCTAATATTGCATAAATGTGTCAGTACAGTTGCAGATGGAAATCAAATATTAATATGTCATCCCTTGCTTTTTGTGTCAGCCTTCCACTGTGTCCCTCAGCACTTCTCTGTGTGGTGGTTGGGACCGAATTGTCCTGTGCAGCTTCTGCTCTGCTCCTGAATCTTAAATAAGAGATTATCAAGGCAAAACAATCTGAACGTAGCGTGTTTTCAGATGCCTTCCAAAAAGTTGGGCATAGTTATGTAAACTTTAAGGCAAGGGAGGCATTATCCGTTAATGTTCATAGTATGACTGGAATAGAGTTTGCACAGTCTCACTGGGTGAAATGAATATTTTTCATGTATACTTTACAGATCCCTGATCTCAACTTTTGCTTCATGCTGCAAAGATAAAAACTGTGCCACAGTCTTCTACAAGCCACACTTTTATCTTTGAAGTGGAATTTTTCTCTTTTACACATATACCAGAAACCACTGGTGTCTGGAGGAAGCTCTGTTTAACTTAGATCTGCTCATGTTGACTGTAGATGGATGAGACAGTTATTTTTGGGGCAGTTTCTATCTGGTTTTCTTATAAGTGAGGAAGTTCAAACTTGACTTTCCTTTGAGGAGAAGGGAAAAGGTTTATATCTTTTTAGTATGTGGGGAGAAGATGGTGTGAGCTTGAGTAATTACTTACATCTTGATTCTAAACTTCAGATGTGTCTTATTTAAAAAAAAAATAATTAAACCCCAAATGCAAAAAACAAACCCAGACAAACACAACACCCCCTAAAAAACCCCAGAACAACCCCAAACCAAAACTACTTAGCTTGTTTAAACTCGCAGGTTTGGTTTTGGGAGAGATGAGCACAAAATGCCTTGAGCTAAAGGGGTACATGCAAAGATTGAGGTGAGAAGCAATCTGTGTTTGTCAGAATTCCATTTGCTTGCTATGAAGTAGGACATCCTGGCCATACTTCACTCTTCAGCTTCTCTTTGATGGTGAACACTTCTTTGCACAATCTGTGGGAAATAGTGAAGAACCCTGAAGCGATGGAGAGATACCAACAGGGTATTAGTGAATAATCTTTTCTGGGGGCAAAGGCTGAGAAGTGATTTGCCAGCAGCCTTCAGAGAGCAGTCAGCTTTGCTAACACGCAGCGCTGCTCTTCTTGGCTCGGGTTCAGTGCCTCTGTGTGATGTGGAAGCACGCTGCGGAGAGCGTCAGAGCTTCCTGCTCTGATAGGGAACCAACAGCTCTGCCAACAGGTGCTGCCTTCAGCTGCACTCCTGAAGATAGAACCAGAAATGTTTGTTGTCGTGGGCCTTCAATATTGGCAATCTCAAACTGAGTAGCTTGCTCATGAGGGAGTAGTGGGATGGACCTGAGCCTGGCCTGAACCAGTTCAGAAGGAAGAGCTTTGTTTTCTGTGTTGCTCTGCTCTGATAAGAGAATTAGGAGGGGAAGCTGCGTTCAAGAATCTAATCCATGATGGTGGCTCTGACTGAAATGGAATAATCTTATTTTGAAGGGTGCTCTGAACCACTAAAGCTTTATAAATATTAATTTTGTTCTTTTGTTTCCTAATAAAAGGCTTTTGTTCATGAAATCACTATTTATTTATTAACCTGACAAACTAATAGCAAGCTCTCTTCCTTCAGTGTATGCATGTGCCATATCACAATTCTGCTTGTCACCATAAAAAGAACTTCATTCATCTGCTTTAAAATGTCATTGATAACAACCTGGCAGTGGCCCAGCTTGGAGCAAGTTAACTACAAAAGGCTGCATTGTAAACCTTTCATGAGAGTACATGCTACATTAAGTCTAAAATTAAAAAAAAAAGGAGAGAGAGAGAGAAATGTGCAGGCTGGTCTGGGCTGCATACAGCTGCCAAATAGCTTCAAACCTCGGAAAAAACCAGAGCTCTGTATAGAGGGAGTCCTGGCTGCAAATGGGATAGCTTGGAATTAAGGGTGCATTCTGCTTGAGGTACACTGGATTTATAAAGCCTCATCTTAAAATGAGGGGAAATGTCTTGCAGAACCACAAGCAGTGAAATAAGAACTTGTGCGTGTAAGGATCTTCTTATTTCCTTTCATCTCTTTTTTTTCTTCAACTGAGTGCCCAGGATGAAAACTACAGCCTGAAAATAAGTCACAAGCCTCTTAGAGTTAAAGAAGAGCAATCCCACGAGGTAGCTTGTCTAGGATAGAATAACTTTCCCTAACCCCAGCTGCGGGCTGGACAGCAAATGTGTTTATCCACCTGTAGGTTCACACAACACAGGTAGGGTGTCTGCCACACACGCTGAAGTTCAAGTGCCTGGTCCTCCTGCTGGCTCCTCTGGAGGTACCAGAGCTGCTCATTGCCCTGCAGTCCTGCATATGGGGCTTCATGCTCGTGGCAGCTGGGGTCTTCTTGCCTTTGAGTCTCCTGTTCTTAACGCTGTCACAGATGAAATTGTAGTTTGGATGAGGGGGGATGGAATTGGTCTTGAAGCAGCTGCAGAGCTTGGGAACTTTGCTGAGAGAAGGGATCTGTAAAATGGGTGCTGCCCTTTGCTGGGTGAGGGCTGGGTGTTTTCATGCAGCCCCTGACTAAGCGAGCTGGTCTCACTGAGCAATTTAACAGTTGAGCAGAATGGGAAGCGTTAAGGTGTTTTCTTCCAAGGTCTTCTGGGAGCAATGTAAGCAGGCAGTAAAGTACCCTTGTTCTCATCCTGTGCTCTGGAGATGTGAAAGGCTCAGGCGGCGCGGTGAACGGCTTGCTCAGAACTGCTGGGTGTGTGAACTGGACTCTTAACTGGAACGGGGACTGCAAGAGTCTTCAAAGGCTACAATTTCATGCCGCTTCACTTCTGTGGTTTTTTTTGTTTTGTCTCTTTCTTAAGTATAGCGTTTGGACAGCGACAAGGGTTAGGGAACACTTCAGCTTCCTCTTCAGAGGCTTTTCGTATGTAGCCTTCCACGGGAGTCAATGGGCGTGGAGGTAAGCAGTGCTGAGTGCTCTCGGACATCACCCCCACCACTCCATAGCCTGGTGCACACCACGCTCCTTCTATTTGGGTGTTGTTTTACTCAAAAAACCCCAGTTGCATGTGGTTGCACACCGAAGACACTGCTTATTTGTGTAGTGCAAGTATCTTCCTACTCGGTACCAAGTGCAAGCAGTGAGCATCCAAGTGCAGGAGACTTCACAGATGCTGCATGAACACTTGCCACTGACCTTCATCCCGTGACATCCCTGCGTGATGTCAAAACAAAAGATGACTTCACAGTTGCTCTGGGAGTGAATGGGGCCTGACCGTAGGGTTGAATGTTACTGCTTGAAGTGTTTGTACTACTGATGCTCAACACTTTTTGCCCTGCTATTGTTTGTTTGTTTTGCTGAGTTTCATCTCACAATGGTTAATCGTTTTATCACAAGCCAGTGAAAATCAGAGAGAGTTTCCTGTTTCCTTGTCTTTCTGTTGATGTCCTTTCCTGTTGAAACACAATTTTTTTTGTTGGAACAACTGAGTTGCTGCACTCTTCAGTTTCCATCTAGTGGCGTAAAGCGGAGGGAGGGGGAACTGTCTGAAATGGCCTGGTATTCTCACAGAGATATTGACAGCTGGGTCTGGTGACTAAATTGTTATGATAAAACACAAATTCATTAGTTGATGCTGTTGAAATCTGCTGACTTTTCTCTACTCCTAATAGAAGGCTTTAAAATATCCAGCTGCAGACTCATCCTCTCCAAGCATGTGACACTGACATCAGTCCTACAAGTGAGGCATTGAACTGCATCCAAAAATGACCTCATCGGGTGATATTCAATGCACTGATTTAGCAAAATATTAGCAAATTTGATTACCCGGTCACCTGTACATACTGTTTGAAAGATGGGAATTCATTCCATTTTTAGCTGCTGTCATTCCAAATATCAATGTTCTAATGCTAAGATCTTTTTTGATAGGATGTTGCATTCCCACTGTATCTTTGGAGCTGGGCCTGGGAAAGCCTATCTCTAATTACCACTAATTTGCTCCAAGACTTGCCTTTTTCTTTGCTTTTCTTCTCCCTGCACCCCTCCTATTAAGTTACTTGGAGTAACTGTTTAGGACTCTTAAGCAGGTACTCTAATAAAATTTGCTTCATGTTCTAATGTCTCTTTTGACTTGTTTAAATGGCTGCATAAAAACACAGTTATGGCCTTTCCCAAGAGTCTGGCTACTGGTTCGTCTTCAGTCTGACTTGCCATCCAAAGCAGAGTGACTAAGCATGATGGAAATAAAATGGAACTGTGGCAGAACTGTCCTGGTGGCCAACTGCTGCCTGCTTCTAGCTTCCCCCCATCCTGTAGTAACTGCATAGTTACTCTTAGGACCCGCACAAAGAGCAGTGTTTGGGCAGCACATCAGACTGATGGTGACTCCAAATAAACCTTCCTGCCCGTTCTTTTGTAGTCTTGAAGAAATTCTATGTTTCCATGAAATTACAGTAGGAGTATGTTCTAGATTCTAGTGTCTGAGCAGCTCAATATATCCTTGATTATTTATTTATTTAAAGCACAGACAGAAGAGTAGCAGTGTGTTAGAAGAAGGGTTCGTGTGAGTTTGTGCAGAGACACTGTTGTATCCCTCCTCCCTCCCAGTATTTTCTGCCTGTTACTTCACATTTCAAGATTGTTTTGGATGCTGCTTCCTGATGAATAGAAGTCTTTATTTTCTGGCCATAATGTTGCTCTTTCAAGAAATACTGCTGCTAACTTAAGACAGAGGAAGGTTCTGTATCTTACAGGGCTGTAACAAAGCTGTCTGAATTGTGATTTGTTGCCTGACTGAAGAGTTACACTGTGAAAAAGAGAATGGAGAAACTGCTGCTGATGTGTGCAGAGAGCTGAGGTGAAGAAAAGCTCTGAAGAGCCCGATGTATAGAGCAAGGAAAGAAGCTAGGTTTGGAGAGCAAGGGGTAGAAAATAAGATAGAAAGAACTCTGTTCCTGCAAGAGTAAATGATCCCTTAGTGTAGCCAGGGAGTCTGCTTGATGTGAACTCTTTGTAAAGTTCAGTGGAGAGTACGCTCTGATGTCCCGGGTGATACTGTCTCTTCCTACTGCTTGTTTACAAGGAGCTGGCATGCTTTCAGAATAAGCTGCTGAAACATCCTTGGTGGGGAGGAGGACTGGGCTGACAAAACACTTACTTGAGCCTAGGAAGTTTGCTGCAGCAGTAACTATTCAGGCTGGCTTGATGGCCACTGCCTGGTTTTGGTTAACTTCGGGAGGTGCGCTGCTGAGAAGCGAGGTCTTGGGGTAGGGCTGTGCAGTCCCTGCAGCCCCCATGGTCCCTCAGCACCCGCGTTCCACGGCAGCAGGTCAGCAGCAGGCTTCAGATGCTGCCTCTGCGAGGCGATGAAATAAACTTCATCTCTTCCCAGGAAGGTGCCTGTGGAACACGCACCACTCGGTCGGTTTTGTTCCTTTTATTTAACAGTCACAAGGCTTGTGCAGAGTACAGGTAGGGTGTGGAACTGAGCCCCATCTCTCCTCTGCTGGTGGAGGGCTGGAGGAGGAAAACCAGCTTTGCCCAAGCCTGTTCCGATGCTGAAGAGTGATTTCCAGTGATTTGAGAAGGGGGCGGGGAGGGAACCAGATGCTCTTAGGAAGTTCATGCCATCGTTAATAATGTAATTCACAGATGGTGGTGAAGGCCTTGAAGAGGCTTTCATGCAGCACTTACGCTCTGTAATAGACAGATCATCACATAAGGGCTCACAAATAGGGATGACTTAATCCCAAGGATGAGTCTACAGTGATCTGTTTGATAGTGGCCCTGTGGATCATTGTAACCTTTTTAAACAGTTAAGAGCCTTCAGGGTCCCCGAATGTTGAGCGCTACTTCAGGATTGGACCAATCCCTGATTAAATTGTCAGGATAAAATGTTAGCATAGCTTTGAGACTTTTCTGATGAAAATGGCTCTTGTGAAATAAAAAGCAAGTTCCTTTGTCCTGGTACAGAAATCAGTCCAGGTAGGAGAAGTGTGAAAATCAATTTGTACAGTGCCGTCTTGTTAAGAGGCAGTTCTGCTTTTATTTCCATTTATCTGGTTGGAGTTGGAAGCAGACCTTGTATGTGCTTTCTTCTGAATAGCTGTCAGTGCTTCTTGACAGCTGCAGAGAAGGATTGTGGGTTGTCTGTGCTGTTGCTTTTCAAAAAAATCACTCTTGCCTATAAGCTTTACAGCAAATGGCCAGGCTGCTGCTTCTCAAACAGGCAAGATGAAAACGGTGCTAGCTCAAGTCTACGCAATTAAACTCCAATATTGGTATGCTTGTGAGAGGCTTATTGATAGGCCTTTCCTGACTGCTGGTCAACTTTTTTATTGTCTGTAAGCTGTGTAACTAAAAGTATGCATCAGGGACTTTAAGCAAGTTTATATGGCAGCACTCGCAATCAGAAGCTCCAGGTTACATGAGAATGGATCTTTGCTTTGTTGTTTCCTTCTGTCTTTTCAAGCGTAGGTTCTCCCTTCCTCGGAGATGTTTCTACAGTGGTTTTTATTGTGACTATTGACTTCTTCGAGTTTAAATTCTGTTCAGGAAATTGGCTTCTTGTGATGTTTGTCATGTGATGGTTCATGAGCCCTGAAGAATGTGCTCCTGTGACTTCAGCCATGTATTTGCCGGTACCAATGCGGGCTGTGTCATGTGGGCTTGTTGGTCCTGCATTTTCAGCTAAATACTGGAGGGAGTGGGGGGTGGAAAAAAGGGAGACTATTCCAGGGCTAAGCTACGAGAAATTCTCAGACTACTTAATTTGTGACCTTGTTCACTAGTTAAGTGCAATCCAAGGTTTTCTAGTACTTCCATATTTCTACAGAAAAAAAATCTGCATTAGAAGCTGGTGTTTTTTTTTTTTTTCTTACTATCCTCTTTAAAAGATAAGGGGAAAAATACAACCACATACTTTAGTAAAAGAAATATCTTGACATCTTTTTAATGTTTTTTTGTTAAACCTTGGCAGGGGTGTGTGCTTTAAGAGGGAATGTTAGAAATTATCTACTCTGTTTCCCATTTTTGCATGTATCAACTGTGGCATCTGTAAAGCAATCTCTTTATTACCGCAGTAAAATGAACAAAGTTGAAACGACCACGCCTGTGCCAAGAGTTTACTATTCCTCTGCAGTGGCCAAAGTTTTTGAGCACTAAAAATGCTGTTGGTGAACCTGTGCAGAGCTCCTAGTCCCACTGCATCCATTCCACCTCTGCCCAGTGGAAGCTGGGCCCTTACAGGGCTGAAGACTGACAAGGTCAGAATTCATATTGGGTCTCTTTTAATTAGTTCTTTGAAGCATTTGAACATCCTTCTATTTAATTTCCTACCTTGACACCATGCAATGCTGATTTTCATACATATATACGTGCTGCTCTTGCTGCTCAGTCCTCAGTGTTTCCCCCTCCCTGCATTTGACACAGCAGCTGCTGTTGGGTGTAAATCGGGGTTGGGGACTCCCAGATCAAGGCTTTACAGGAGAGATGACTGTCAGCTAACGTTGCTCAGTGTCCTGGAGTCTCTGGATGGGGATGCCCTGACTGTAAAGCTGCTCATCTTCAGTAGCTTTCATTTTTCAGCAGATGGGCTGTTGCTCAAGTTCACATGCTATTAGACTTTTTAATATGTTTTTATGTCTGCGTGGGCTAATGCATTTCTTTAGATCTGAATCCAACATCATAGAAACATTGGTTTAATACAATGGGTTTTTGTATCGCCTTTTTTTCCTCCAAGTTGGACTTTATTGTCAGCTCTGACTCTAATATTTGTTGCTTCGTTATTTTGGGGCTTTTTGCTTGCTCGTCACATTGTTTTAAATGAAAAAAACCAACCCACACACAAAACTTTATTTTGCTTAGCTCAAGCAGATTTTCACTTGGCTCAGAAGATGTGGATTTTTGAGCTGAGGGAATCCTCCTTTGGCTGGTCACCCAAGCCTTCTTCAAGAGCATTAGAAGAATCTACAGCTTAAGTTCATCAGAGGGCTGACCTGCTCTAGTTTTAATGAGATTTATTATACAGGTACCTTTTGGATTCTACAGCTTCTATAGTCAAAGCAATCTGTATAAACCTGTTAGTGAAAGCAAAACTGTTGACAGAAAACTGACTGAAATCTGACCTGTATTAAGATAATTCATTTTTTAAATTAAAATAATATGCCTTGTGCCATTGGCACGCAATCTATCTGTGGTATTTGGCTAAGTGCTTGTGTTCACGTTTCCCTTCTTAGCTCCTCCCATCCTCCCTCTCAGAAAAAGCACACTGATCAAACCCTGGTAAATCAGCTCAGGCTTGGAGAGGGTGGAAAAAAAAAATCTGGATGTTACAGTTGATGGGTGACTGTCTGTGAATTTTATGGCTACAGCTGCAGTCCTAATCCATGCAAGAGACATTAGGAGAGGTGGGTCTTGGCCAGACGCAAGTGTGCATTTCCCCCACGTTTGCCTTTGGCTTTCATAAAAGCTTTGACAGCATTTAATAATTTCAGTTTTGTTAGCTGGAAAAACCTGAGAGATCTTGACTTGCTCCAAACCAAGTTCCTGTGAACCTTCAGCTTGTCAAGTAACTGTGGGGCTCAGAGGCCTCGAAGGGGTTCCAGAGGTACCAGAGGGATGGAGATGTGCACTGGCAGTCACAGTGGAGGCAGTGCTGGACAGCGTGGGCAACACGAGCAGGCAAACTGGTGTCTGGAGTGAGAGTATCTGGGTCATTCTCCTCTGGAGCTGCGGGACACGTGAGATGCTGCAGTAGTCTGGCTTAATTTCTTTCAGTTTGGTGACTTCTGTGGCTGTGTTAAATCTCTGTGGAGGATGCAGGCTGACAGGCCTGTCGTGGAGGTGGCCGGCGAGCACAGGGGTTTGCCTTGTTCCAGCAGGAGTCTGCAAGCCTAACGGCAAGGTGATCTCTGGAGCTGTGAAGAAGAATGTGGCTTGTCAATACCAGAATTCATTAGCCTTCCTCTGCTCGCCCTGGGGGTTTGTGCATGCAGCACTGAGTCTGCTGGGGCAAATGCACTGCTTGGTGTAACGCCTTTCCTTTTTTTTTTTTATAAGTGTACCTATTAGTGGAAGCAGAGTGCACAATGTAATCTTAAAATAGCTACTCCCTGAATGCAGAAACATTCCACTTCTGACTAATCGGCCATTCAGAATGAGCATTTAAATATGCACCAGGGACCGAGCAGCGGCTCTGCTTCTCTGCGTGAATGGAGTTAGAAATGCACTGCAGCTCCGAGCTGCGCAGGCATCTTGCTCCTTGTTTCGTCCTCTTACTCCACACCTGCTTGTTTCAGTGTAACCGCTTCTGGCCTGGGCAGAATGCAGATACTGCTTGTAGTGTGTGTTCTGCTTGCTCTCCCTTTGGTTAGGCCAGCAAGCAGCTGGGGTTGTTCATTCTCACTGACCCCCCGGCTGAGGATCTTGGAAGAACTAGGCTGCTAAACAGTCCTCGAAACCAGATTTCTGTTTCTTTGGTTGTGAATGACCAGGAACACAAAGAGCTTATGGTCCAAGTCCTGGCTCTAGTGCATAGCTTGAAGAGCTTGGCACGCACCAGGGAGCCCATGTGCAGTGTTTTGTCCCCGACAGGCAGCTCCACAGCCGTGTGTGCTGCTCCAGAGCTTCACAGTGAGAACAGGACAGGCAGATAGGCGTGAGGGCTGCGGGAGCAGGATTCATGTGCTCTGTCGGGTCACTAAAGCCTGAACCAGCATAAGGGTTTCTCCTGGCACTGCTCACTGCCTGCCCAGGGGTGTGCCAGGTTACACAGGGTTCCCTCCCAGGGGATGAGAGCCCGTGGAAGTGGGTATGGTCTCACCGGACAGATGCTGAGGACCGGCTGCCCGCTTCTGGCTTTGCCTTCACGCTCCTGCCATGGGGGTTCATCTCTAGGGGAGCTGGCTGGGCCAGATCAGCCAGGGAAGGTCTGAAGAAATGATTTCCTTTTGCTGATCAGTGTTGCTTTTCCAAATAGCACATGAGCTCTCTGACTAAATTGTACAGCCATCTCATTTCGAGCTGACCTCAAAGGCGAGTTCTCCTCTCCTCCCAAAAAGGGAGATTTTCACGTAAGAGCTTAGGCTGGTTTTAAGGCTGCTTTATCTTAGTGTAGCATAAACCTGTTTCTAGTTATCTTAAGGCAGAAAGCAACTGGGGGATTTGGATCGGACTGGATGATTGATTCCTGCAGACTTAAGCAATCCATAAGGAGTGCCTCTTGCCCTTACCTAGCTAATCTTAATTTCCTTTTCTAGCATAGGCAGGATGTACTTACTCTGTGCTGTCTCTTGCAGCAGGACAGAGTTTTAGGAAGTGCCATACTCTGAGCACTGGCTTCTGCAGCTCTGCTTTTCAGGTAGTTATTTATGCAGGGCACTAGCCAAAGGGAAAGGAGAGTTTTAACTGGATTAACCTCAAGAAGAGAGTGTGGGGATTTAGGGATTAAGGGACCAAAGGCAGCCAGCAATCACTGACTTCAAACCTGCTGTAAGAGAAGCAGTCTCTATAGACTGGCAATACAGTCCTTTCTTACCTGCATAGTGTTGAGATTGGCAGTGCTTTTATCTTTGAGGTATTAAAGAAGATGGTTTTAGGGATGCAGGGTATGCATTTTAAGACTTGTGCATTGCTGGGAAACTGTTCCTCATTGGCAACTCTCAGCAGAAACTGTTGAAGTACTGAGTGCTCAGCTGAGCTCTTACACCTGGCACTCAGGAGGAGTGTTGGTGGCTTGCTCCAGTGTAATCAGAACATCTGCTTTCAATAGACTTGCAGCTCTTCTAACTTGGTGCTCTCCCTTTTTACACCTTCTCCCCTTGCCTTAAAGTGTTTCCATAGTCCCATGGGTTTTTGTCCCTGCTGACGCTGTTATCCCCTGCAGGGAAAATCCTCGTAGATTATGGGATTGATGGAAAGATTGGGATGCGTGGGAGAGATCAACAAAAACCTGTTACTAAGGAGACATGAGTTTTAGCATTGTGTCTAATGGTCAGTCTGCCGAAGGGGAAACAGATGGTACGAAGGAGGCTGGGATTATACAGACAAGTACTGCGGGGCCACAAATCTGATCCATCCATTGAACTTCCAGGGGTCAGGCAAATCCAGTCTTGTGCCAAGACTAACGTGCTTCCTTTGCCTTTGGCACAGTGTTTCCGTCCTTCTGTCACGAAGGGCTGTTCTGGACAGTGGGCTTCTCCATCAGCCATTCCTGCTCCTGGGAGCAGCCAGGTTTGGCACGGAGCAAGGGCAAGTGGCCGTACGGAAGCGTGTCCCTTTGACCGGTCAAGCTGCATCCACTGCGGGTGGCCCTTGCCTCCTGAGAGGGGGAAATAACCAACCATCATGCTGCCTTCTGGTTCAGCATGGCTTTTCTCCTCTTCCTCATGTACGCGTGTAGGAACGCGGCTTCTGTCCTGGGAGAAGGGAGGACGGGTGGTGGCCACAGTCGCTCCCAGCTTTTGACACAGCCTGGCCTTTGCTGCAATATGATATTTCAGAGAGGCTTAAATTTCAGGAGTGATGCTCCCAGCCACGTGCTGCTCGCCAGGCGCCTGCTTCTCCTGTTGCTCTCTCTGGAGACAGATGTGAAACGACGCTGCTGTTCTGGGCTGAGCGGGGGGTAAATAAGCAAAGGCAGAATTTATCCTGGCCGAGGAGAAACAGTACTGGAGTCACTTTGGCAAGAGACTAATTAAGATCTGTTGTTCTTGTATTTAATTTTCAGGCTGTAGAGAGTGTTGCCATAAACAGGACACTGATTCGTTAATAGATGGAGAGTGCTAGATGACTACAGTACTAGAATTAATAGCTTGAACAGCATTTCCTTTTTTCTTTTTCTCTACTCCCACAGCAATTTGGACTGATACCCAAATAAACAATAACAGATTTTGGAGGAGCTGGCTGAGAGAAATAACAAAAGTCAAGGGGCACTCGTTACACAACTTTGTTCTGCTCATATTTGTCTCATCCAGAAAACCCTATTCTACTCCTCAGCTTCATTTTCCTTTTACCTTTTTTTTTTTTAATCTTTCTTTTTTTCTTCAGCTCCCATTGGAGGAGGTATCATTATACTCACTACCTTGCTTTTGGTCCCTCGGAAACTGCTTCGACGCGAGTACCTCCGGTTGGCTGTAGGCATGCAGTGCTGAAAGAGTGTAGGTAGAATTCTGCTGCGGAGAAACGGTGTAAAAGAGCCTGTAAACCAGCTTGTGCCAGGCAAGAAAATGGCTCAGCATGTTGGCTTAACTTCCAACAGTATAAGACTAATACCTGGGTGTATATATTTTTTAAAGGAGTGATTCTGAGTAGTTGATAACTATTATGTTCCAGTTCCAGTAACAGTGGTCCCCTGCCAGACATGGGGTAGCTGGGAGGCTGTTCTGCACCCTGGGGAGGGAGGATGTGAACAAGGAGTACGTTTTGTACCCTGTGATTCTTTCTGCTGTGTCTTGCCAGGGAATATCTTCAGGCGTTCCTTTCCCTCTGCTCTCCAAGGACTCTGCTCTGTGTCCTCCCATGTACAGCAAGTTGTCCCAGCAATTCCTTTTGAAGTTTTGCCTGAAACACTTGGATTTTTATCTTTTTTTTTTCCCCCCAACTCAAATGGAGTCTAGAGGTAAAGAGACTTTGCTGCTGATTCCTCTTCTGATGCAGAATCTGAGCTCCCCCTGTTAAACCTCTACCAGGCACTTCTGTTCTAGATCTGTCACTGCAGCAGAGCAGAGACTCCCTGGCTGTGCTCCTGCTTGAATCGAGGGTTACGCAATAGCAGCCTGCCAGTGCCAGCGCAGATGCTGCTGCATCCAGACACGCTGTGCAATGTGGTTGCTTGGATATCTTCCCTCCCCCTAGAAATGCTTGGTGACAATTTGCAACTCGTAAATATACCACTGAACACAGATTCAGGTTAAGCAATGTTAAGAATTTGAAATACTAATGACTTCCTTTCCATATTGATTCTATGGTTCTGGGATTTGTAGAGGTTGAGCATCATGGAATTTGTAAAGATCGAGTGTTCCTCTGCTCCCTTTTCAGAGTTATTTCACCTTCTTAAGTGTTAAATAACTTCTCGCTTTAAGAGTTTTTTTCATCCAGAAAATCATCTTTTGATTATTGATGCAGTAGGCCAAGGGCCCTCCCTAAGTGGCCTAGCAGCTGGTGCTTATAGTTCAGGTAGGTCATGAAGATTTGTGCTCTGCTCCTAATTCATCCGCCGTGTCGTATGTTCGTTACGTCAAGGGCAGATTTGATGGGAGCTTGCAGGGATTGGATCTCAGAGGCACTGAGTGGGTGAGAGTCTCTTCTAACATTCTGGCAGGGAGAAAGATGCTTGCGTGTTGCAGGCAGCTCCTCGGCTTGCAGAGCGTAGTGCCGAGCTGGTGCGGGGTGAAGACACAACTTGAGCGCGTCGCGCAGATAGCTGCGTGTGCTTCTCTCTGTGCAATAGAAGGCAAACTGCCAAAATGAGAAGCCTGTGCTTGGTTATGCTGCTGCTGACCAGGAATTAGACTTTTAACAAGAGAGCTGTGCTGGCACAACTTCATTCTGTGGACACAGCTATGACATAAATCGAATGGTATCCAGATATATCATTCCCATAATGGGATGAGAACAGAGCTATTTCGTATATGTTGCAGGTGGATCAGCATGGCTTTGGTGACCCTACTATACATTCTGGGAAAAGTCAAAGCTCTGGAGCTGTAATTTGAACTCTGCCTGTAGAGAGCCCTAGAAGAACTCCCTGGTTTTTAATGGAGATAACTGTAGCAGGGATAAAAACGTGGCTGCTGTGAGTGTGCACCACGGTAAACTAGATGCTAACAGGAAGATGGCTGATTGCAAGACAAAGACCTTTCCAGTGTACCTCCCTTCCTTCCACCCTCCTCCTCCTAAAATAGCCCTTCAGCATGGGGAGTGAAACCCAAATATTTCCTTCTTTTAAACGCACGTTTAGACCCTGGTTGACTGAAACCAGAAGCTGGGGTTGCACATCTGCTGTGTCCGGTCTGTGTCCTTCTTCCTTGTAATGTGCAATAGTATTGCTCGTGAATGATACGAGATAATCAGCTGCAGTTCCAGGTTTACAACATCTCTGCCTATGGCTCGTGAGTCAGTTTGCTTTTCAGGCTCCTTCAGCCTTATTTAGGTCTAGCTGTGTTTTTTAAT
Source organism: Todiramphus chloris collaris (assembly GCA_025345505.1). Lineage (NCBI taxonomy): Eukaryota > Metazoa > Chordata > Aves > Coraciiformes > Alcedinidae > Todiramphus > Todiramphus chloris. The sequence goes on from JANVCC010000196.1 coordinate 1,051,309, forward strand.
GCAGCAGCTCAGGAGACTCTCTGCCCAAACTGGAAACAGGCCCAGCATCCAAGGTGAAGATGTCAGCCCTCTGGGTGAGAAGGTGCATGTGGCCATGCTGCTTCTGAAAGCTCCTGAGTGCGTTGGAAGGTTGAGCAAGGTCTGTGTATTAACAGGTAGTGCCTGGAGAGGGGCTGAGGTGTGAACGTCCATCCTTCATAATTGCCCAGGGACAATTTCATGCATGTAAATGTGTCACCCTGCACGAATGGCTAATGAGTCTGCTCAGTGCAGTAACCTGTGGAGCTGGGACTTCGTTTTAATCACAGACCGACTGTTGGGTAGAAGCCCTGCCCTGAGATTCACCAGTGTACACATGCTTATCTTTGACTTGGGCTTAGTCAGACTCTACCCTTGACATCAGCCACAGTCCCAGTAGGAAAACTGGAGTTACAGTGCCTGTATTTATACAGCAAGTGAGTTTTCTTACACTTGCCCCATCACAATAACCATTTGTTATACACAAATGCTTCTAGATGTTAAGGTTTCCAGTGGACAACTTCATCAGCTTTGCCTAAAAGTAGATTAAGTAGGTGTCTTCAAGGTTCTGGGACATATTCTATCTAGCAAAGCATCATAATTATGTTAAATGTCTGCCTTTTCTGTCATACTTTGACAGTGCTGAAAGGCCTTCAAGAAGTGAGAGGAAAGGTCTGTTCAGGTAGACAGTAGATGTTATCTTTTCCTGAGTGTCTAGAGATGTTGTGCTACTTCACAGCTTTACAGAGAAGTTATGTACAATACTTCTTGGTGTAGGGATATTTAACGTATCTATCTACAATGTTCGTATTCTTTTGTTGGGTTTGTGTTTTGTTGTCGGTTTGGGGTTTTTTTGTGTGTATCTGTGGGTTTCTGTTTGGGTTGGTGTTTGGTTTTTTCTGTTTGGGTTGGTGTTTGGCTTTTCTGTTTGGGTTGGTGTTT
>JANVCC010000196.1:1052278-1086644 GCA_025345505.1 Todiramphus chloris collaris
GTTTGGCTTTTCTGTTTGGGTTGGTGTTTGGCTTTTCTGTTTGGGTTTGATTTGTTTGTTTTGGTTTGGGTTTTTCTTGTTTGTTTGTTTTGGTTGGGTTGGGTTTTTTTCTTTGATTTTTTTCCCTTGGGTGCATCTCTATGATTAAGGCAAAAGCTGTTGCACTCCCCATCAGGCAAGCTTATTTCACTGCAGAAATTCAATTGACAGTAATCTCCTTTTTAATCTGTTGTTGTGGTGTAGTGTAGCAGGCTGTGTCACACTGTATTTCTCATCCTGACTCTTGTTGTACCAGTTGGAGTCTTCTAATTTTTGTCCTCAAGTGTTTTAGTTTTATTTGTGCTGTTTTTAGTGAGGCCTAACCTAAACAAGGTTTGCATAAATCTCTTGGCTCCAGCGGGAAGATGAAAGCTTTGATAAGGAACTTGTTTTTTTCTCTGTCTCGAGCGCAGTGTCTTTGACCTAAATATCCCAATTACTGACGCAGCAAAGTGATACGGGAAACAATCCGGAAGGAATGCCAGCCTCTGAATGAATACTTGGCTGCAGAAAGCTATTGCTGAGGTGGAACCTCAAACACAGAAGAAATGTGAGGAGGGAAACTGTGTTCATTGAAAACATTCAATGAAAATAGGAGTGGGTGAGAGAGAAATGGCTGGAGAAAGCCGTTTGCTTACCCCTCATCCCTGTAGCTTTGGAGAGGTAAAAGCTCTGTGCAAAACACAGCGCAGTTCTCCCCCGTCCCATTTGTGGCCTACTTTGCTCAGCTTCGCTTTTTGAAGAACTTCTATGTCAAACTTAAAGGCTTCCTAGTAGCAGCTTCTATTTTTAAAAAGCGCTTGATGGCAAATGTAAGTGTATCAGAGAGCAGCAGTGAGTTAGCTCTCCTGAGCGTGCTAGGTGACTTTATTAATTGGTTTCATAATTTTTAACAACGGTTCAGGTTACCCATCTCCAGAGACTGAGGGAAGTGAACTGGTTTTCAGTTCAGCTTGGAGACCTGTCTGCTATACGCGTGCCCTTGCACATTGCTACCACGTTGATGGTTTCCGTAGTACAGCGAATAATCGGCTGACACAAACTGCTGCCGGTTTCTGGTTGCCCTTGTTCTCCGTGTTGCATCGGGGGAACTCGCTGCCCGGGTTTTTTTTGGTGGTCAAATCACCTTTTTTATTATGAAACGGCTACAAGACACAGTCAGGCTGGAAATGGTACCTGTTGCAGCTCAGCATCCCCTCTCTGTCTCAGAAAGCTCTAGCTGGTGAATTTGTGTGTAGTCTTGGACTTCTTGCAAAAAAAAAAGCCCCAAGTGAAACCTTTTATCAACCCAGGTTTTTGAGTTTCTTTTTACCAGCCAGAGTGTTGTTGCTGGCACTTCATCCTTACTGCAAATGCAGTATGTGTGGGCTTTTTGCTAACACAGTTTATTTAAGAGATTGATACAACTCAGACTAATGTATGAAAGTCTCTCTGCTACAGAAACGTGTAATAGATATTTGGCAATCTGACTCAAACATTTGTCTGTCTTTGTTCCAGCAGATGATTTGAGTTTATTAATAGGACCAGCCTGCTGTTGAAGAGGCATCTGTCAAATGTTTCATCTTGGAAGGTGTTGAACTTCTGTTCTACGTGATGTCTGTGCACAGATCCTGGTTCCTTTGGCCTTGAAGGGCCTCTGTTCATTTGCTTCTTTGTGCCAGTCCCATGCAGATGTTGGATATCTCAGAGCATCTCTAACCTCACCCTGTGTCTGTGTCGAGGGTTGAGTTGAGCCCTCAGGAATGTGACCATCCAGTGGATGCTCTTATCTCTGGGTGACTTGTATGGCATTAGAGGAGAGGCTGTGGCCACGGCCGTAGCACCCTCCCTGCAGTACTGGGCCAGGCTGGGTTATCCATGCATTGGGTAATAGCTGGGGGAGGTGGGTTTTGTACTGACACGCAGGAGAGCTCTTCTGCCGAGGAGCTTGCGATGCACTGTCCGGCTGTGTCCCAAAGAGAGAGGCACTGGGAGATGGTGGGTGCCATGGAGTGCCTGCATGGTTTAACAATTGGATTGGTGCCTGGATGCAGAGCCTCTGCTTTGACCAAAGCAGCTGCTTTCTGCCCAGCAAAGGTCCTGTTCGATGCAGAGGCACTTAGTGTGTGTTTGACCAACTGGATGGGATCTAGCCAAGGAAAGGGCAGGCAGAGAACTAGAAGATTGCTCATTTAATTACAGGCCTTTTCTGTGCAGTGCCTCCTTTGAGACTGGGTCCAGAGTTATTCCCGTGATGGTGGCTTGACAATGTTAAATGAAAAGCCTCTCTGATGGCATGGCTACATCTGAGTCTTCCTGCTGGGCTCGGGGGGATCTATATTAACTAATTTTCTGTTGTATAAATAAGAAATGGACCGTTTCACTTCACTAGGGAAGGTGAAAAGGCTACAAGTTCTTTGTCTCGTGTAGCTTCTCACAAAACAGCTTCTGCATTCCTACTCTTGCACAAGTCCTCTCTGTCCCTGTTAATAACAATCTTTTTAACAGTACTGACTTTGAAAATTAACAGCTTCAAGGAATGAGAGTGGTTTCATATCCACCTCTTGGCTCTGCCTTCCTATGAGGAGTTCGGGGTCACTCACGGCTGGTGTTTGGTGCTGTGCAGAGGATTCCTGTACAAGGGGAAAACAAACCAAACAATGAAGTTGCCATCCACAAAAACACACCTAGCCAAGATTTAGAAACTGGAGAAGAGGGAGCGAAGTTCTGTGATGTCTGGAGTGTGCACATCACAGCTATGAGCAGAATGTTGGCTTGGGGGGTGAAAGCTGTCTAAATTGTCAGTCCTCTCTGGATATCGATGGCTGTGGCCACTCACACCCCTGATAACACTTCCCAGGCATTGTCCCTACGGTCAGGCCTGTTGACATAAAATCACGTGTAGCAAGAGTTATTAAATCAAAATCTCTTTTAAGGTTTGCAAGATGTATTTTGAGGGTGTAGTTTGTGTGAAATGTGCCTTGCTTAATAGCTGCGTGGTGAATGTTAGACACAGGACTTATGCTAATAATCATCTCTCTTACAGCAACAGAACTTGCTGTGATGTTCCTAATGTTCAATCCAGGCAGACAGCTCCAGTCCCTGTACGTAAGAATGCAGACTGAGTCTTGTTTATCATTACATCAGTCTGCAAAAAGGAGATTTCTAAGAGCAGAGCTGTTTGTGTGACATGCAGCGTCTCCCCTTGTGTAGAACAGAATAGCACTCAAAAATTTCTCTCCCCTCCCTTGCCCTTTTGATGACAGATAGCTGGCAGTGGATCAAAGCACAAACAGGATTAATGTTTTGCATATTCTGTCCTACACGGGCTGAAAGGAGCAGAGATGGAATTTTTCATCTTTCACTTTAAACTGCATTTAATATGGTGCCCTAGTTTAGAGCTATGCGACTCATTCCTTCCATTTCCCCCGAGGCTCCTGTTTCTGGTCCAGGGAAGCAGGGCGTGACTCCCTCTGGACCTCATCAGTGCTGCTCAGCTTCCTCCTCCTCGCAGGAGGAGGCCAGATCCAGCACCAGGAGTCTGTAGGGTTGGTGGGAGCTGCACCTATCGTGGGGTTCCCACCCGGGTCCTGCCGGGCACGGGGAACCTGGGACTGGTGCAAGATCCAAGGTTCCTGCTGCTGCCCGTGCGAAGGCAGCTTTGAAAGCTGGCTTTGGGTCACTGTCACAGGTCACCCCTTCACATGGCTCAGTGTCCAAGGTTGCCCTCCAAATACGTTCCTTCTCAAAACACAGTCTTCAGAAAGGAATGTTTCCATCCACTCTTTGGCTGAGAGTTGTTGACTGGCATCAGCAGCGCTTCCTCCGCTTCAGAGATGCACTGAAAAATGGCAAGAAAATGGAAAGGTGCTTGTTTCAGGAGCCATGCCCCTCGCTGGAGCCATGCCCCTCTCTGGAGCCATGCCCCTCACTGGAGCTGGCACTTGACCGTGCCCTGGGCGCATCTTCTCTGTCCTGCCCTCCCCTCTAGTGGTCTGTCTCGTCATTGCAGCTCAGCTTTGGCTGGCGGGCACGAAGGGCTGTCGTGATGGTTTGTTTTTGCAGCAGAGGATTCACACAGTGACCAGAACTCAGCGCAGAGGGCTGGAGGGTACCTGTGGTATACGCTGGATGGTAGCGTGGGCTGGTGGAAGAGGAGAAATGGTGGTGGGATATGTGAAATATGGAAGCAGTGGCTGCACCTTCTCTCGTACTGAATGCCTCTGTCCATGAGAAGGTACAGACGCTTTCACAAAGGAGAGAGTTGATGGGGTGAAGATAGTTCAGACCCCTGAACCCAACCATTCTGTAAATACCGGGACAGAACATGAGATACAGGGCAGGAGTGGGCTGCAGAGTGGCCAGAGTTGACAGTGGGAAGAAGAGGAGGTTAGCAAAGGTTAGTTTTGTTCCGGATAGCATCCCAGGAACTGGTGATGGATCTCTTGCTCACATCACACTTGTCCACAGTTTGGGTTTTGTTGGCAGTCAGCTCTGTTCTGAATAGATCTGCTTCTCACACAAATCGGCTACTTTTATGTCTAATATTAAAGAGATCTTGTACGAGCTTCAGCAGAGACAGATGGCAATTGGTTAGACCATGTCGAGCCTCCTCCACACTGAGCTCTTGAGGGCTGAATTTTGAGTGGAACTCAGATAATGAGCTGTGTGTTTCAGGATCTTCTTCTGTTCTTTGTGGGGCTTTCAGCTAAGGCTCGCCAGGTTTGCCCAGTGCTGTGACAGGGACGTTTTTGGCACGTGGAAATGGCCATTCATTGCAATACTAAAAATGTTTGCACAGCTTGGGTTCCTGAACAGCACAGTAGAGTTTTCAAGTGCTCTTTCGGTTGGTTTACCTTACTGTGGGGTTGGGGAACTTGTTCTCTAGCCAGATACACACTTCTGACCTGTTCTGGCTTCTTCAAAAACCCCATTGTGTCTTTAGCTATCCTACATGCAAGGAAACCTCTTCCCCTCCACTCTGACCTCTTTCTCTCTCCTCCCAGATCAACTTTGCTGTCAACCCACAGGGAACTCATCGGAACTTATGCTCTGGCAGGATCTAAGAAGTTCCAATGATAACAAACACACGACAGCTAATGGTGTTTTCCACCGGACTTGGGATAAATAATGGATTTGTTCAAAGGAACCTAACTGCACAGCTGCTGCTGGCTCCCCGTTTCTTGTTTTGCTGAGCTTGTGTAGGGCATTTAGCACCCCAAGTCCTTAAGGCAATGCAGCATCCTGAATGAAAGGTGATGCTCAAGTTTGTCATCCCCATCTGAGTCCACTTGTGAGGCCGTTACACCATGTCACACAACCCAGAGTAGTGGGGTGGGGTTGGGCACTGGGCAAAGCCAGTGGTGGTAACTGTAGTGCTACTGTCTGTCTTAGTTTAACAGGGCTAATGATGTTCGACCGACTGACCCTTCAAAGATCTGAATCCTCATTCCTCCAGATCTTGTGTATGTTTTTTATTTGTGTTGGCTGGTTTTTAACTACAAGAACTTCTAATTGGTGGGTCCGTTAGGGAGAACCCATTGAGATGTGTTGTGAGTTGTCCACTGCTCTTAGCAACTCGTAGGGTGAAGGACATGCCACATCCCTCTGTTCTGCAGGCAGATCTCCAGAACTAGTTCAGAGTCTGCTCAGGACACCCCAGAGGGTCCTGTGCTCCCAAATGCAGGCAGGGGCAGTAGGCACTGTCCACACTGGCACAGCCCAGGGTGAGTTTAGCTCTGCATGCTCTGTTTGCCATAACTGGTGTGTGACACTGAGGAGGTGGCCTGTGTGGCTTCTGCGGTGACCTTGGCTGCCTGGCTAAGGGCAGCACTGTGTGATCTCAGGGGTTGGAGCTGTCCTTTTCTCCACAGTATTTTCTACTCCAGCTCACTAATTGCCTGCACTTTCCAGTACTGGGGTGAGAAATGAATGTACACTCTCCTGGGAAGTGCTAATAATGAGGATTATAAATTTAGGGGAAGAAGAGCAAGTCAAGGATGTATGAAAAGCATTTAGGACTGAAGTAGACTTTCTTTGTTGCTCTAGAAATGCTTTAATGCATGCAAGACAGTGAAGACAGTGAACTGCTTGGAAGTACTCGATGGCTTAGTTTTGCAAACTTAAAATGCTGCTGTTACACCTGGCAAACCAAAACAGGCCCAAAGGCAGGAGGAGCAGCCTGGTCCCCTGAGGAGCTGCTGCCCCTGAGGTGTTGAGCACCACAGTCAGAGCATGTGGAGACTTCGGCGGCGTGGGGAGCGTGGATCTCCAGGACATCTGTCCGGTGTCTGGAGCTGTGGACAGCAACCACTCCAGCTCAGATAGGTCCTGAGCCAGTGTGGATATTGAAAAAGCTTGAATAATGGAAAGTGACTCTATGCCTTTGGATTCCTCTTGAGCAAGGCCAGCCTTGGGTCTGTGTCCCAGAGCGTATCCTGGAGCATCCTGCCAGCCAGGGAACGCAGCTGACTCTTCTTCTGGGGAACAAGGGCTTGGCTCCCTGCTCTGAAAGAGCTCTCTGGCTGCTCATGTGATGACTCCTCTTCATCTGTGGATTTGCACCCTTCTGAATGATGCTGCAGCTTGTTTTCTGTTGACGCTGGAGTTCTTTGGTGTTTTCATTTTGAAGGGGGTCAGGTTGCTGAGCAAATTCTAAGGTATGATGAGCAGAAGGTGTTCCTGCCAGCTCCTGCTTGTTGTAGATGGTCTGCAGGTTTTAGCTTGAATTTGTGGTTGCAGGTGGCTCCAAGTGAACTGCTTCGCAGTGTTGTTCTAGTTCTGTTCTTAGAAATAGAAGCCCAGTAGCCAGCATGCATTTTCTAGTTATTCTTCCATCTCACAGATACAGAGCATTTAAAGAGGAAGCAGAATATCCAGCAGAAGTAGCTGCATTTAGCTCTGTATTTCAAAGTGAACTGAATATGAGCTTTGCATGCAGCAAGCACAAAGAATGGAGTTCAAAAGATTCTCAGGAAAAAACATCTGTTTATAAGGTTATCTTAGAGAAACAACTTTTCCATTCCTCCTCTTTTCTGAGCTTAGTTTCTGTAGGTTTTGTAAATGTGTCTGTTCCAGAATCTCCTCCTCTCCTGTCGCTTCCCTTCCTCTCCTGCCCTGGGCAGCGGTTACGTGTCCTCTTTGGTGGGGCTGAACCAGAAGCCTGGGGACATGCAGTTCTTCATTTCCTTTTTTTTTTCCACTGACTCCATTTGGAATTAACATTTATCTCACTCCCCAGCCTTCCTCTAGCCCATGAAATCTCTCACACACCTTTCCTTAGTCTCTGTCTGTGCGCCATGGTATATAAACCAGAAAGCAGTGCACGCATGATAGAGCATCTTCCAAACTGCTCTCCTGAAGCAAGCTGAAAAGGAAGAGCAGGATAGTTCCCCTTCTCAGAAGCTCTGTACAGTTCCTCCTGGGGCTGTTGATGGGAGAACGTTATCAGAGCCTGTTGCAAAGGTGTCTGGGCGAGGCTGTGGAGGAGAGCACTGTGACTGTGTGGGTATAAATCAAACTTCATCCTCGGCTGAACCACCATCACTCTTTGCTGACATTTTGACTTTGAGCTGTACTGCAGGCGTTTGCAGAAAAGCAACTCTGGACTTTCTTCATCCCTGCCTTCCTCTTTCAAAGCACGGTAGAAGTGCATCGTTTGGTATTTGCCTTCAGGAGCATTACACAGTGCCCCGTGAGGTCAGGAGTAATGCAGTGACTGTGAAAGTTCGCTCTGCTATGGCCGTGTTTCAGCACGTGCCGGCGTCTCTGAGGATGTGCTCACCCTAAACGGTGACAGAAAAAGGAGAGAAATGGAGTAACTGCAGCTTGGTAGAAGTTAGATCAAAAAGAACTCTCACCAGTTAGAAAAAAACAATGAATGCTTCAGAGAGTTAATTAATTCATGACTTCATTAGTAAAACATTAGCCCCCCTGTTGTCACAGCGGCACAAGTCTCTCGCAGTCACCTTCTCGCTGGTTCGTGTCTTGGAAAAACTGACCAAAATACCTGGTGCCATGCAGAGGTCCTGCTCTCTGCTCTGGCCAGTGCTGTGCAGCTCCTGTTGGCCCGTTGGCTGCCAGCAAATGCTGGGTGCTCCCTGGAGAGGAGATCTTCTGCAGGGGGAAGCCCAAAGCAGGCTGGGACAGAATGAGCTTTTTGCCTCCTTTGTCACCTTGTGCTGAACTCTGGGTTTCTTGGGACGCCCCTGCCCTGACTGAACGCTCGGTAGCTTTTGAATTGGGTTTGCTCCTTCAGACCTACAAGAACATAGTTCTCACTGATAAAACAGATCCTGTACCCCATCTCCAGCCAGTGCCTGGCAGTGCATATGTAAATGTAATGTGAAGCAGAATTAGTTGCTGAGATCTCTGCTGAGGTATTGCTTTGGGCTTTAGTAGGTAGGCCTAGGAAGATTCCACAGCACATTAGAGATTGTGCATATTAATTTTGCATCTAAAGCAGTGTAGTATGTCAGATTTCTACTTTGTAGTCAACGCTCACCCAGTCCTAGCTGGCAGATTTATTACTTGCTGGTTTTGTGGATTCTTACACTTGATTGCTGACAATGGGATGTGAATTAATATGATTAATATTCCTGCTCTGTCACAGGAGTTGGGAGGATGATCTCTGGAGGTCCCTTCCAGCCCCTAACATTCTATGATGTACATAAAGGTAAAAAAACCCCAAACAGAGTTTTTTTCCCCAGAACTAAACCACGTGTTAGGCTCTTGGCTTGCTCGTTTGGCAGGATCACTGGGGGTCCATGCTAAATCCTGCTGTGCTGAGAATTCCTGTAACACTGAGTTTTTGAAAGGATTTTGAGAGAACATGAAGTGACAGCTGAGCAGAAAGTGAGTTCCTTTGTGGTGACAGCTACATGCAGAAGCAGTGAGAGTTTCCTTTGCTTTCTGCAGTCAAACCAGTGAAATGCAAGGCTTTGGCTTCTGCATATACTAAAGCATATTAAATTGTTTTCTCCTTTCCTCTGTATGCAGGAGGCAGACAGCGGGGAAGAAGAATGCCGGTCCCAGCCCAGAAGGTAAGATTGTCACTTGAGGCTCCTCGAGGATACCTGTCCACGTGAAATGCTGCACAGGGGGTTTGTTGCTGATCTGGCATGTTCTGCAAAAGTACTTCATTTTCTGCCTACTGTTAATGTTGCACAACTGTCCTGTGTGTACCTGTGGCCTAAATGATGCTCTCAGTAAAGGGATTGCTGCAGCAGGAAATGGGAAAAGTCAGATTACACACTAAAAAATATATATGGGCAACAGTTTGCAAAGATGTCAGCAAGTATATTCTCCAGAATGTTGCCTGCAGATATGTCCTGAATAAGAAAGTGGTAACTCCACTTCTCTGTGCGTGTGGAGACTTTGCTATCGGGAACAGAGCCTGGTCGTGTTGTTCCTTAGCTGCCTCCAGTGTCATACATTGTTTCTCAGGATTTAGTCCCTCATCAGAATATTCCAACAGGAATAAGCATACTAATAAACTCTTATTGCTGGTTAAAAAGTCTCTGTTGCCATCAAGAGCTGACTTAGATTACTCTGGTTAGCAGAAGCATCACAGGAGGACTTCAGCAGTGATAGTCATCTTCTAGCTGTGTTTCTTCTCCTGGTTAGGCCCTTGTGTATGTCTTTGGGGCTTGTGACAAGTTGTACTTCTAGAAGCTGAAGTACAGGATGATCCTTTGCCATAAGGGCACCTGCTGCTTAAAACAGCCTGTTGAGTGGATGTGTGGATACTTGCTGCTGATGTGGGTAGTCAAACATCTACTCCAAAGTTAGGAGAAGGCAGAATTTGCAGAATTTTTTTTTTTTTTTTTTTTTTAATTGGGATTGTTTTGCATGGCAGTGTTCATCTTTTGTGAATGCTGATTTCACTTGCTTCAGGAAGAACCTGTTTGGATAAATGCTTATCCCCAAAACCAAACAAACATTGAAACTCCTCTGATTGAACAGGGACAGGCATTAATGGTGGTTTTTATAATGTAGTTTTAGTCTCAAGGGTAGACTTCTTGAAGTGTTGTAAGCTTTGACTCCTATCCCCTAAGCCATCAAAAGAATTATTTCAGCAAAGCTTAATAAAAGTAAATTCTGTATATACCAGGTAACTTCTCCAGCAGCAGGAGCACTTTCTTGGCTTAAAATATTGCAGTCAATTTTTATGAAAGGCATAAGATTCCCTCCAGGGGGAGTAAAGGGGAGGTGAAGGTGAAGTAGTTCTCCCTTATGAGCTCTTTGGCTGTTGCCCTTCTTCGCTTATTGTTATTTGTGTGAGTAGGTAACAACAGAAGCCATAATTGCCAGTGCTTCAAAGGCCTGAATGAGATTTGGACTTTGGGTTTCAGACCCAAATGGATGAAGCTGCGAACCAACAAGCTTGTCCTGGTTGCACGTTCCCATGATTTCAGTGTCGTCCTGAGATTGTGTGGCCCAGGGAAGGTGACTGCTCTGTTTTCTTCAGTCTTCTGCCCTTAAATGACGATTTAAGAACTGCTGTCTCTTCATTTTACAACTTTTCATGATTGAGAGGATAGCTGGAAAGCACAAATCCCAAAGGTTCAAACTGAACTCAGCTAAACTCTCATTTTAATTTTACTCTTAGACTTCCAGCAGTCACAAGATCAACTCGTGACTTGATCTCAGTATACATAATGTATTGGAGGGGATGGGAGGTATTTAATTGTTGTGGCACTTAGCAACAATCATAGGTTAAGTTAGAAAGGAGCAATTTTTAATATATTTTAAATAACTTTCTGGGGTAGGAAATGATAACCTGCTGTTGATGTGGTGATCTGAACTCCGTGACTCCTGTTGCTGGGGTCAGAAAGCTGACTGAAACCAAGATCCTTCTTAGGTAAAACAAGGGGGTGGGTGTTAAATGTGTTTGATTACAGTAGGATAAAAATAATACAGGCAAACATGGTAAGGAATCAACCTGGTGTCCTGCTGTGGAGGATTAGCAGATGTCTGTAAACAGTTTTTGAGTGTATCTAATGCCTGATTTTCAAGGGAACATAGCAAATGGTAGCTGTTAAAAATACAGACAGTGAAAAGACAGTGAACTGGGTCTGGCTGTAAAGCAAAGGTATGTTATCAGCTGCAGTGTCACCAAAGCAGTGCCCTGCAGCAGCCTGACGGTCCTCCCTGCCTGCCTGGGCAAGGCCAGGCTGCTGAAGTTCTCCTGAGGCAGAATTGTTCTCTTGAAGTGACTGGGCTATAGCTACAGCCAGGGTTTGAGGTGGGTTTTTTGCTATTTGTAAAATTTTTTGATGAGGAGTCCTTCTGTTTCCTGCCGTCACATAAAATTTGCTCAAACACTACCTCAGGGTTGAATCTTTGACATCAACTGTGTCCCACTGTGTCCCATTAACTAGGCACTGAATGTGAGAGTACTACTGTGGCTAAAAGCATGTTTGGGTTAATAATATCACTTCAGTGTTTATTTAATAAGATGTTAGTGCATAGAGATGTTCATGCTTGCAAGGGAATTGGCTTAGGACCTAAGTGTAAGCACACAGACATCTTTGGTGTCAAAACATTTTTGCAGTGATCAGTCTTGATGAAGATCACTGAGTTTTGAAGATCACAGCCTTCATTTCCATCCTGAGTCCCCACGTCTCTGCACGGTCTAAGGATTGCTGTCTCAGAAGAGACAAATGTTCTACTTAGATCCAGCCCAACAGAATTGCTAGTCCTCTGGCATGCAATTTCTGGATAGTCTCTTGTGTTGGGTTTCTGCTGCTGATTTTTTTTCTCACTGATGAGAGGTATGGGATATATACTGAGGTGAAGGAGAATGTGCAGAAGAGGGTGGCATTAGAAGAGCAGGAGTGAGCGGTGCTTGTTGAGCAGAGGCTGTGAAGAGCAACCAGTCTAAAATGTCCTCCAAAGAGGCAGAGAATGAGTTTCAAACAGGAGCTTCAACTTGTAGGTAGGTACATCATCATCATACCTAAACCAGATAATCTGCCTGGTTGCTGAGCTGTCCATGCTCTTTAGGATCTAACACCACGGAAGACTGTGATTGCGTGGACTCAAATCTTGCAGACAAGGGAAAGGAAGTGTGTGAAAATATTGTTTAAACTTAAACCTGCTCTACAAAGTAGTCGAACAACGTGACAAGTCTGTGCTTGCTGCAAGACTGCTTCTGCCAGCCCCAGCACGGAATGAGGAGTGTTCTGCTTTGTGAATTTGCAGAATCCACTTAAATCTTTTCTCCGAAAGATGGAGAGCACTGGTAGATGTGCAGAAAGGGAGTTCACGTGTGCTCGGCAGTTATCCTTGGAAGATGCTTGAAATGGTATTTTCTGGCAAACTGTTTAGAGGCATGGTTTGTTTTCCCACTTGAATAAAGTACTTGGGTATAGTGAACACAGACCTAATTTTTCTAAAGTCTTCTATCCGTTACTAAAAACCGCAGCAAATTAATACTGCAGATACCTGAAGCTGAGCAAATAGTTGAAAACCATCTTGGCTTCTGGAAATATTTTCTCTCTCACCCAAGCTGTGCTCTGGGGGAAGCCCAGGAGGGTCTCTGTGCCCCATCATAGCTGTGACCTCTCTTGTAACCCGTGGGAGAGATCCCCAAACCCTTGATGTGGGTCCAGAGCCCTTTGCTGGAGTCCCTGATCGAGCCAGTCCTTGTCACCCATCCAGCTCTTGGCTAATTGAACCAAGACGTAGAACTGCATAAGCAGATGTCCTGAACAGTCTATTTATTACATTTATTGCCTCCATAGCTACCTTCTAGACGTTTTTATTAGGCTATCTGGAGTCTGTACAGCTAGCTGGCCCGCCTGTATCTCCCTTCTGTCCCCGGACACGCTGCTGCCACGCAGAACACGCTTTTAATGGGGCATCTGTGTTAACAGTCTCTTTACATCATCCCAATACTGTTAAAACTTCCCTCAAATGCACGTGTACTGAGCTTTGAGTTGTGTTTACACCAACTGACATCCAGGTTTTGTGCGCTCTGTGCCAAGGTTACAAGGATTCAGCATCTTTGTTTTGCTGACAAACGACATCTCCAGGGCAGCGGCGCTGCAGCCTGCGTTGGATTTGCTGTCGGGATCTGCCAGTTGCTTTTGGAGTTTCTGTTTGAAATGGTGCCTCTCTTTCCACATGAGCTCTGAATTCACCACTGCCCTGCGGCTTGAAACCGCTCTGGTTGCAGAAATGCAGCATTTGAGGCTGCCCAGTAAACTGCTGCATGTAAAACTGGGTGAGCTGTGTTGCCCAGCGAGGCTGCTGGGGACTTCAGCGGCGTTCTTTGAACTCTTATGGCCTGGCACTTGCTCAGACTAAAGTCCGTTTGCTCAGGTAAAGCTGCGGAGCCGGTCAATCCCTTCAAGTGCCATAGAAAGCTGCTCAAAATCTGGGGTTTGTACATGAAAATGTTCTCAAAAAGTGCTTGTCTCCTCAGGTAGGGGTGGGAGGATGGTGTAATAAAAGAAAGAAAGGAAAAAAACCCCACCCCACACCTTTTGCAGCTGAAGTACTCTTACCTTCTGGTTTGGGGTTTTTTTAGTCTAAGTAGTTCCTGCCAGGAGTGAACTGGGAAGGCAAGCAAATCAGATGATTGCCATGATAACAGTTGGATGTGCCAAGATGCCTCAAGGTTTCAAGCTGTGAGTAAATACCTTTGGTTTAGAAGCAGAAGCCCACAGTCTGGTGCAGGAGCTCCTGGTCTGTAGCAGTATAAAAGTTGTTTTTCAAACAGTGAGTAGAATTGGTGTGCGTGTTTCCCTGTACAAGGCAACGGCTCAAGAAATTGTAAGCCAGTTTGTCTGATTTTTAAACCAAGGCCCATTGTAAGCTGCTCTCTACCTGAGGCTTACAGCAGATGAGTGCTAGTCCCTGGGAGAGAGAGGGGAGTGTGACACCGAATTAATTGTGCTTTATCAGGCTCATTTACAGGCCACATGGAGATGTGTGAATCTGCCTTTTGGAGATGTGTATCGTGGCCATTTGGTGCTCCTGACACTTCTGCTTATCCTTAGAGCCTATCTGGTGTTACAAGAGAGACTTCCAAAAACTAGGTGCTGTAGGTTCTAGTAACTAAACCTTCCTTGTGCTTCCTTTGATCGCTGCTGCAGCTGCCAGACACTTACTTTGTTGGTACTTGAACAGTAGCTGGATCTTCTCATGGGTGTGAGAAACAGTTGATTAACTCCAGATCTTGAGTAAGAGGGGGCTGTGTGTGTGATGCACAGGAAACCTGGTGTTTATACATGCTGGAGATTACTAAGCTTTTGTAGTATGAACCTTATCTTTAGAGTGTGTTTCCTGAATTCATCTTTCTGTCTTTCCTTTCAGTGACAGCTTAGCCTCTCTGTGGCATTTGCTGCAGCTGCTTGTGGAGAATGTAATGCTGAGATAAAGACCGGTTCAGTTAATCTGCCAGCTCTGCTTACCACCAGGAAAAGTTCTGTGAGCCACACATCACAATTCTTTCGAGGGGGTTCGTGGTCTTCATTTTTGAGTACGAGGTGTTTTATCAGCAAACTGTGAGCAAAGCACTTGTAAAATTTGTGTTTATTAGATTAGTACCAAGTATCTGCAGGGATGGTTCACTGCAAGGTCTGTGTGGTTGCAACACGTTCAGTCCAGTCCGATTGCATACCTGGGGATCACACTAATGTGCAAGATGACTTCAGGTGTGATCTTCAGGTTGAAGGATCAAGCAGACTAATATCATTGCATTACCAAATCACCAGGTAAACACGTGGTGCTACAGCAGGGAGCTCCATCAACAGATGAATGCTTATGAAAAGGGTTTTTTTAATTTGTCATTCTACAACATTCTGTTGTAAACAGAAAGGGGAACTCCAAAATAGCTGTCCTGGTCCCCTTCCTGGAGGGCACCTTTGCAAGGCTTCAAAGTTAAACACGAATCCTCAGAGTTTTCAGGCACTTAAATGTATTTTGGGAATCTGGGCCAGGTTTTTGGACTTGTTGCCATTCAGCTCTTTGGTATCTTTGCATCAAAACCATTCCTTTATAAGATTACAGGTGTGGTTTTGACCACTCAGAGGATTTAGATCTCTCTTTTTCTATAGGTCACTGAAATAAAACATTACCTATTTTATGATCTCAGACATGACATTCAGGTATGTTTCTTCCTTGCTGGATTTAGAGCAGTGCTGTGACAGTTTGCAAGGGTCTAGATTAACTTTTTAGTAGCGATGTCAGTGTTTGCATGGAGAGCATTTGGCTGTGCAAGTAGGATGTGCTGTAGTTTTTACATCCAAAGAACTAGAAGGCAGCTCTCTACAAAGCAGGAGGAGAAGGTGGCTGTGGGAGAAGATGTTTCAGCAGAAGGTGTGTCTCACTGCGTTACCCACGTCCAACGTGAGTGTTGCTTGTTGATAGAAGGGAGGGATGGGTCTTGCTGCTTGTGTCCCTTGTCCTACCCTTGCTGCCTGGTGGCACTGCTGGGTCCCTTCAGTCATCGTTGCTTCTGCCCCTGTAAAACAAGTGTAATTGAGCATTGACCTCTTTGTGTCAGACCCTCTGCGATCTAATGATAAGCAAACTATACAATGATTGGGTGTGGGGGTTTGTGAGGGAAGGCTTTAATGAAGTGGTAATATTGCAAAATAGGTGTTGAATTCTCAGCTAAGAAGCCTAATCATTGATCATGATGGGCAGCTGACCAAACTTTAAAAGCAGGGTTTTGTTCTTTCTGTGATGCTTATCACCCTACCCCTGTGCCTGTCTGATTTCTTTGCTCAAGAACTGGAAACAGAAATACTCTTTGACAGCTTAAATAACCAAATTTAGAGTGTGGCTTCCTGTTCTGACTGGTTCTTCAGGATTCAAGTATAGTTTTGCGTGCTTTCCCTGTTGCTGCCTCCCCCCCTCCCACACACCCCCCCCCCCCTTTATTTTTTTTTAATGATCTGGGTTTCTTTATAATTAATATAATTCTATATAATGTGTCTATAAAGCTCGTGGATGCAAGCGCTGCCTTGGTGGGTGGCACACCTCTTAAGCACTGGGAAGGCTTTGTTTCTTTACTGTGCTCTATCTCATTCTGCCCTGCATGCATTGGCTTGTTTATGATCGCTGCTGCTGCAGCGGCTTCGTGTTTCCCTGATAAATTGGACTATGCAATGCAGCAGGCTGAAAATGGCCACGAGTTTCGAGGGATCAACTTCTCCCTCCCAAGCAGGGAGGCAGCAGCAGGAGGTGCTGCTCTCAGTGGATTGGCTTCTACCTGTTTACAGCCTTCCTGCACTGATTTAAGGCTCTCCCCAGATAAACAGTCGGTTTGGACTCTTAATCCACTTGGCCTCGTCTGTAGACTGTTCATTGCCGAAAGCCACGTGTCCTTACAGCAACAGGACAAAATATCCTTTGACAGCTGGAGAGTGGCACCCTATTCTTCCAGGCTGCCTCACAGGACCCTTTTGCCCCAGCAGACATGATGCTGGGGCAGCTCTCTGTGCGGGGAAGGACCGAGCGCAGCTACCGGTGAGAAAAACAAAGCACTTGGCCCCACTCTGCACACGGAAGTGAACTCGCTACCTCTGCTCTCTCCGGCGGTGCCTGTGCAAGGCTCCAGTTCTGAGCTGTGGGCAGCGAGGTGTTGTTTTCACAATTCTGTTAACTTTCATAAGCGACAGCGGAAACAGCTGCCCGGCATTAAAGAGCAAACTTTCCATACGCGCACTGAAGCGGCTGAGCGGGCCCTGCTGTAGCTCGTGGCTCTGTGGGGAGAGGATGTGGTGGTGGTGAGGGGGAGGTTTGTTTGCATAATACAGCAGCTTCACAATTTTTTTTCACAATCCCCTGAAAACATGGGTCCGAGCTTCGCATTGCCTAATCTAATACACTGATGCTAATAGACTGAGGCCAGAATTGCTGTGCCTGACAGCATCCCCCTGTTCCCTTTACCCTGGCTGTGACTACTGTTACAGCTGTAGTACCTGCCACAGGTTTGCACTGCCGTGTTGGAGGAAGAGAAGAACATTCCTTGCTCTTGCAGAGGGCACCTGGACTTCAGTCTAAATGGAAAATATATATATATGTAAATATATATATATAACCCTTCAGACACACTGGGATACATTTCTAGAGAGAATATGGGATGTATCGCCTTCATTAGGGCTCTTCAAAAAGAGAACTGAGAGAATCAGAGAAAGTCTTGCTGGCAGATGGATTCTGAAATGAAAAGAGGTCACGGGGCCCCAGTGTAGGCTAAGAATTGAACATGCCTAATAAAACAATCCGTGCTCAGATTTAATCATCTGAGCATGCGAGCAGACACTCAGCAAACCCCTGTGGGATAGGAGTGGGTGGAATTTGGTGACACCCACACCTTTGTGTGGTCTGACAAGAAGCAGCAATTCAGCCTGAAGCTGTTGATCTTGGATGGAACCATTAGCTTGATTAACACCCTCTTTGCACGTGGACTGTGTACGCTGACAGGACTCCCTGTCCAGCTGTACACATGCATTCTGCAAGTGTCAAATCCGTGCCTGCTAATGCAAAACCTGACTAAGGTGCTTCATGCATTTTTTACTGGTGACCTACGTTCCGAGGCCTCAGCTGTACAAGGAGAATCCTATTTACAAGCTGCTAACCCAGTGCAGGACACAGAATTACTCTTATTTCATCGTTACAGGATCAAAACGTATTGAGATGCACAAGGAAAGTAAGGCAGATGAACTTAACTGGTGGAAGCTGCTGTGACTGTGCAGCTTTGAGGTACAGGCACTGGGGGAGATGATGGTTGTATGAATAAACCATATATTTTCAGCCTTGTTGCCTGCCAAACAGAACGTTACAAGTCAATACAAGAGACTTGTGCGTGAGTGTTCTCCCTCCACCCCCTTAAACTTCTCTCCAGAGGCAGCTCTGATGGGCTCTGCCTCTCTTCCCTCCTGCAGTTCTTGGCCAGGTGTCCTCAGTGCTCTTCAGCATGGGTTTTTTCCAGGCCACTTCCATAACTGGTTCTAGCTGCAGGAGCAGCAGGCTCAGGTACCCTCACAAAGGTTTGGGGATGGTTTGTTGTTTTTACCAGCGTGTCTTGCTGGCTGTGTGTAACTGTAGTTCATTAGTCTGTGTGGCGTTCAAAGGTTAAATCCTGCTGCCCAGGATGGGTCAGGTTGTACCGAGTGCAGATGCTGTGGTGTTTACTGCTCGCCCTGCTAATCCTGTGACCTCCTGGGGAACACGAACTGCCGACTGAGAACTCGGGCAGGAATGCCCTTTTCCCCCCAGACAAGTGTCATTTCATTCACTGGGCTGGCAAGCACTTGAGACCCCAGACAGACTTATTTACATCTTGTCGTAGAGTGATTAACAATGTGCTCACCTGCTCTATTGCAGCACGGTAGTGACTTAGACTGCTACCTGTCATCACTGCAATTTTGTGCACTTTGAATTCTTTATGTATTTGTCCCGGCAGAGCGCACCTGCTTCCAGCAAGAAGCAGTTTCTGGGCTGTCTCGTGACCTGCTGCCTTCGACTCTGGCTTGTTGTTGCATCCCCTCAAAGCCTGTTCTTCCCGCTTGCTCCTGTGTGCTGAGAAATCAGGTTATTGGATCAATAATTCTGTTCGTGTCTAAATGTAGAATGCAGCTTTGACAAGAAACAGGATTGTTCCTTAAGTCTGATTTTAAAAAGCAGAATATGAAAAGAACACGTTTCACAAAGGGACAGTGGGAACTGAAACGCTAATCTCACGTGCAGCCAAGGCAGGGTCAGTCTCGGGCTGGTATTTCAATCTTTATGGCAACAAAGCCAAGTTCAAATAGACTTTTGTTAGTGTAGATTTCAATGTATAAACTTATTTGAGGATTTCCTATTCCTGTTTTCTAAACGTTCAGAAAAAAAACGCTAGGATATTTCTGTCTCCGCTCGGTCTCCTAGCATATGGAGATGCAGCGCATGGTTGTATTAATCCAGGACTAATTAATTTACAAATCTATTATCCATATGTTATGAGTAGCTGCTTCAAGAGTACTGCTTGTAGTTAGTCACTGCACTTGTTTTTAGCAGTTTTTAAGGGCTTGCCTTTGTCATATTAGTTGCACGTAAGAAATCTGACATCTGTCTGGACGGTATCTGAGTGCATTTAGTCTTCTACAATGCTTGAATAAAGCCCTTAAGTTATTAATTAGAATAGAACCAGAAGTTCTGGGTTTGTTTTTCAGTCTATGAATGTGTGGTATGTATTACTACTGAGTATGAGGTTCTTGCCAGTCTCTTGACCTCTGGAAGGATTGAGTTACCCTCCATTTCTCTAATGTCCTGATTTTTCCATTGCTCCTTGCAACTGACTTCATTTCTGCCTAACAAAATGATTTTTTTTGGCACCGCAGCAAGCTGGCACTGCATTTTCTTTACAGCTGTGAGAAGCCATTACCAAAGAGACGTGTTCTTGGCTATAGAGGATGACATTGCTGAAATTAATGCAACCAAACCATATTCTAGCAAAACTCGCAGAAACACCGATCCTGCTGCTTTGCCCTTTTCTCTGTGAGTCCCCGAAGTGGGGATGGCTGAGACCTTTCAGACACGTGTCTGTGTTGCTCTGTAAGGTCTCAGACCTGAAGCAGCTGCCATCACACCCGTGTTGTTTTTTAAATCCCTCTCTGAAAGTTGTAGTTAATAGTTGGAAATAAACCCTAGACAAAGCTTTCTTTTGGCTTCTAGCTCTGCTGTGTGATCGTAGGGGCAGTTCTGCAGTGATGCCCTGGCAGTATTTTTTTGCTATTGAGTAGGTGTCGTTAAGAAGTGTGAGCTGCCCTCACTTGTGCCTTGTTACTGGGTCTAAGTGTGTGCCATCTGCACCAGAGAACTTAAGAACAGTATCTTATTTGTGCCCCTGCATGCTGGGATGTCCTGCATTCCTATGGGAAACAGCAAACCGAGGTAGCTTCCCAGGTTTCTTGGTGGTTTTCCCACACTCTTAGTGAAACTGTCTGCTCGGTGTGAGGGCTGGAGAGCGCAGGTCTGGAAGGGGCAGCTTTTGCTCTGGGGGTGTCCTGTGTGCAGCTGCCCCTGGGCTCTCCCCCGTGGAAAATTGTTTTCATTTTTCCTTGTGCTGCAACATCTGATTTCCCAGCAGCCAGAGGACAAGATTTTTTTGTTGTTGTTGTTGTTCTAAAGAACTTCCTTTCTTCCTTTTCTCTTGAGGAACGATGGAGCTAAAGATTAAATAGCACTGAAAGGCAGCTGCTTCTCCTCTCCTTTGGCAGAAAGCGACTTGTCAAGTCTCTGCAAAGGAAAGTTATTGCCAAGAACTATCCCTCCCCCCCCACCTCGTCTCCTGTAGGAGAGAAATTAAGGTCGTTTCCTAAGCACCCGAGTTGTCGCTGCCTGCCTTTTGCAAAGACGCTCTTTTGATGTGCTGCTTCAAACCCGGTTTCTAAGTTTGCAGCTTCTCCTCGGCTGTTCTGGCTCGGAGCTTGGGGGGATAAAAAGGGGAGGGGAAGCGGGGAATTAAACCGGCATCCCCACTCCCCGCAGTCTTCCCCTCTCTCCCGCCCCTCCCGGGGGAACCGGCCGTCAGACCCCGGGCTCTGTCCCGGCTCGTCCCCCGCCGCCACGTGCGGACCGGAGGCGGGTCCCTCCCGGTCCCGCCCCGCCGCCGGGGCCGCTCCTGCGCAGTGGGCGGGGGGCGGTGGGAGCGCGGCGGGGCCGCGGGGCAGAGCGGCGGGGGCTGCGCCGAGCTCCCCATGCCGCGGGGCAGCGCGGCCGCCTGCGCGGGCAGCCGCGATGATCCCCTACTTCTCCGACAACGCCGTCATCTCCCAGCGCGCCATCGCCCAGCTGTGAGTACCGGCGGGGACCGGCACCGACCTGGCCGCTCTCCGCTCCCGGGTGCCGCTCCCGCCCGACACGGCTCCCAACGGGTCCCGCTTTACCCTCGGTGCGCCCGGCGGCCGCTCGGGCTGCGCCTCCGCCGCTCTCGGGGGTTGGCCCCGCCGCCCTCGGGAGTTGGCTCTCGCCTTCGGGCAAACTTTCCGCCGGCCGCGGAGCCGGCACCGCAGCTGCCGGGAGCACCGGCACGGCAGCGCTGCCCGCTTCTCCCTTAACGCCGGTTTGCGGGGGTTTCGGTGGGTTTCGGTTGGTTGGCCTTGTGGTTTTTTGGGGGGTTTTGTGGTTTTTTTTTTGTTTGTTTGTTTGTTTCCTTACAAAAACTCTGGGTCCCATCCAGCCCCTTCGGTAACTGTTAGACCGCAGCTGCCCAGGGCAACGCGGGGCTGCGCGTCGTCTCGTCGGAGCCGCCGGTTTCCCGGTCCCGGTGCGGGGACCCCATGGCCGGTGCGGGGCTGGGTGCGGCACGGTCCCTGCAGCCGCCCCCGCAGACACCGAGCCAGGCTGTGCCTTGGTAGCGAGGTACCAGCTTCCTGTCGTCGTGCACGTTGGCCCTCTTTTGAGCTTAAAGTCTCGATCAGCCTCTTTATTGGAGCTCTTGTTTGGGCTTATCACAAGGTGGCAGATAGGGGCTGCGGATTTGGGGTTGGGTTGGTGTTTTTTTCAGGTCGGTGAGATAGGAGCGTGACTGAGACCTGACGCTCGGTGCCTGCTGGTCATTGGGGAGAGCCCTGAGCTGATACCCATTTTTAAGTACTGTCAGTCTTGAGCAGCTAGAAAGCGCAGGGTGAGTGTAGTGTCTCTGTGCCCTGTGCTAAGCCGCTTGAAAAATCAGTCTCTCCAGCTGCACATCCCCCTTTGAAATGCAGATACAAATAATCATTTAATTTATAAACAATTAACAGTGACTGCCTGAGTTGTGAGGTTTGGCTGGAAGGATTAAGGAGGGAAGTGGCTGCTATGAGGTGCTTGATAAGGCTTTTAGAGAGATAGTCCCCGCGGTCTAAGTTATGCTTGATATTTCTCTAAAGAAGCCATCGGCTGTTTTTATCTCTTGGAAACATGATGAAAGGTTTTAAGATAGTAGGATAAAATGTCAGGTCCCACCTGGAACTATGTTCTTGTTACAAGAAGCTCCTGATAGAAATTGAGCTGCCTTGAGCTTATGAGGTCTTTAGTAGATGTCCCTGCTTAGGCTTGATATGGAAATAAGTCTGTGGTCTCTGCAGCCTCTCTTTTGAGCATATGCAATCACTGCTGTAGTTGGTAATCAGTTAAGTCTCTCTGAGCCTTTCATGCTCAACCCAAAATGCTTGTAATTAGTCATTTTTTTTCTGCTCGTGGTGTTGCCTGTAAACATCACAGCTTTCCCTGTGGTTGCTGATAATGGAGTTTTAACTTCAGTATACCCCAACTGTTCTGTGGAAGCCAGCATGCAAATTAGGTATGCCCTGGACTTTGGGAAGTAGCATTGATTCCGGAACTGTGGAGAAAAACCCAACCTACTGTAGGCTGAAATGTTTCCTTATAGCTCAAGATGATACACCAAGCTGTATTAGGTGGCCAAGTTACGATTTCGGTGCCTTGAAGATGTTTGTTTTATACGCTGCTCAAACACTTAGCCCACGGTTTGAGACTGTGCGGAGAGGGATCGAAAGGAAGAGGAAATGCTGCTCATTGCTGTTCCCTCAGTCACGTGTAGCCCTGTGGCCTTGTATCTAGTAGTACTTTAAATGACTCCTTAGTTGGAAGGACCACCCTTTCCTTTTCTGGGGAGAGAGATAAGTGAGATATCAGAGGAGCTTACGCTGTCCTCTGCCTCCTG
This sequence comes from Todiramphus chloris collaris, assembly GCA_025345505.1. Taxonomy (NCBI): domain Eukaryota; kingdom Metazoa; phylum Chordata; class Aves; order Coraciiformes; family Alcedinidae; genus Todiramphus; species Todiramphus chloris. The sequence goes on from JANVCC010000196.1 coordinate 1,074,960, forward strand.
GAAGGAAAGATTAATAAGCATGAGAATGGCAGAGCTTTTGGCCCGCACATAAATGCTCGCACGAGACCAAGCACTGGATGAGTATTTTGATAGCGTTCTCAATCAGGACAGTGTCGTGGCTTTCAGGCTGGAATAATAAAGACCTGTTTTAAAGCTTATACTTCTAATTACAAGTTCACAAAGGCTGATTAATATTGGATGTCCTTATTTCATGGTGGGCAAGACCTAAAAATACAAATTTTTGTTGTTTTGCTGTGTTCTATGTGGAATGGGAAGGGCAGTAGTGACCCAAATGTTATCAGAAACGTCTGTTTCAGTGTATTCTTTAGTAGATGTATTTGGCTAATCAGCTCTGACTTTCAGAGATCAGCAGAAATTACTCTTGTGTTGACGCTTTTAGTCAGTAATGTAGTCAGCTGCTCTGGGTCTAATTCATTTCAGGTTCACAAGGATTCAAATAATGTCCGAGAGACTTGTGTTTATCAAAATGCTCAGAATTTATAGTTGAAACTCATTCCAGAAAGTCTTGCTACTCTCACTGAACCTAATGGGAATTCTGCTGATTTGCTGGTTTAGTTGTGTGTAGGATTCAAAATTTACTTTGGTCTACTAAAACTCTAAGGCAGCTGGTGGAAAGATAGAAATTAGAAAGGAAAACTTCAGACAGTTTGCAAACACCAAAGAATCTTGAACAGGAGAAGCCTGGAGAAACTGCTGTGGATCGGTCCTTCATGCCTGCAGTCTCTTTCTCTGCTTTGGGGCAAGTTTTGTGTATCTCAGTCATTGTTGGTGCCCCTGAACTGCTTTTTCCCCCCTGTCTCTGTGATAATGCCAGATTCTCCTGTCTCGGTTTTCCTCTATCTTGGCACAAAGCAGGATTATCCAGCGATCAGGGCGCTCACTTGGGATTTGGGAAGACCCAGCTTTTGCTCCCTGCTGCGCCACATCCTTCCTGGACAGCCGTGGCCAGGTCCCTCCAGGCCAGCGGTCAGCAAGGGAGTGGGGCCTGGAGGTGCAGTTGGATGCTTCGCCTTCCCTTTGAACCCGAGGATTAACGGCCTGGCTTTGGGGCCTGCACCCCCTGGCGTTTTTGTGCATTTTTTGGTGTATTTAAATATTTCTGTCTCTGCTTCGGCTTCCTTGCTGCAGGGAGAGCCCTCTCTGGGCTCACGTCGAGCACATGATAAAACACTCCAGTAGTGCTTACTGCTTCATCCTCCAACACTGGGGGACCCAGATGGATCTAAAAACACGCTCACAACTTTCCATGGTTCTCGTATTTGCTTCATACCAGTCTGGTTTCCATTAGAAGATGTTAACTGGTGGTTTGTATACATTTTGTAAACTTTGGGAGAAAAAAAAGGAGGAGCTACGATAGACAGTGTCTTCATAGTGCTGTGGGTCTATCTTGGAGCTCTTAAAAAAAATAAAAGGTAGTAAACCCCACAAGTTAAACAGAATTATTTTCAGTGAAAGGTTAAAGGTAGCCACAAAATGTTCTTGCAGACTTGGCCTAGCAGCCAATTGCTCTCTCTCATAATGTTTTCTTCTAAGTGACAACTCTTCTTCTGCGTGGTGTGAAGAAATGACACTTTACCATACAGGAGGAAGTGACAGGCTGTGTAGGTAATTACAAACTGTATGCTAAACTACAACACCGGGTCATTCAGGCTCATTGTATCTCCTCTTCCTTGCTGCAGCCTGTCTTTGTGCCCAGCCTGCCTCGGCCTTCACCCTCCTCCACCCCTTCCATTTACCTTCGTCGTGTGGCCGTGGCCTTTATGCTTGGAAATTTCACGACCGTCTAATTTTAAGTTATGCCGAGTGCAGAGCTTAGGTGTGTGGCTGCTGTTGCTGTTGTTTGGGGAGCTGCTTATTTATTTATTGTACGGGAAACCTTACAAGCTTTTTATCTGCTCGCAGCGTTACTGCTGCCAAAAACCTTGACCGTCCAGCAGTTAGACCGCGGCCCCCCCAAGCAGCGTGTTATTGGAAATCTTTAATTGCCTCCGTGCCGTTGTAAGTGCTGTACCTTTGTAAGTGTTTCACCATTGTGCTGAGAGTCAATGATATTTAAGAGCTGACAAGAAGCTGCTTGGAAGCAGCTGCTCTAAAGACTGGAAGAGCAGCAGAGTGATTCCAGGTAGAGCCATCAGCTCTAGTCAGAGTCGCCTCGCGAGCTGAAGGCCGCTCTGCTTGGAGGTGCTTGAAATACGGAAACAAGTTAATTAGCTCATCTCCTGCAGAGGCCGGCAGGATGGTATGGGCTACAGCAGGTCTGTTCTCTGTGTAAACGTATATGATGTGCTCAGGGTTTGTAGGACTGCAGAAGACACCCTCGTACTCCAGCAGGGATGCAATGGGAAGGTGCGGGCAGGGGAACCTGACCCCTTGCCCTTCCTGCCCACCCCTCCCCGCAGCTGAGCTCCCCCAGCACGGTGGATGGGCTTCCTGTCGACTGAGCAGAGTCGTCGGGGACTTTCTCATCTTTTTGATTTCTTTGCTTGTTGCGATAACACGCGTCCAGTGCGTAAAAGGCCTCTTACTACCCGCTGGTTGTTAAAAACTCTATGCAAATAAGCTGTGGTAATTGGGTAGAAGTATTATGTTGTGTGCTCCAAAGTTGATCATTAACTAAGCCAGGGCTGTATTGTTCATAACTACTTTTCCTGTTTGGCTTTTCCTTTTATTCCCCTGGAAGCTATGGGTATTTGTCTCACCGATCCTTCCTGGTAGGGGGTTGGAAGAGAGACAGAGATGGTTATCGGACATAAAATCAAAACTCGAGCAGCAAACTAGCATTTCAAGGACAACCCCCCCACCACCACCATCCTTTTTTCAGCAGTATGTTTTCATACGGAAGCCCACGCTGCTGGGCTGCCAAGTTCACATTGTAAAAGGCTACGAATGGTAAAATTGCTTCTGAGATTCTGTGTTTTCATGAAACTTCTGTCTCTGGACATGCTTGGGATTTTTCTAAAGACTCCAAAGCAGAAGGACCTGAGTGAGATTATCAGCAGAAAAGGACTTTTGGGGGCCAGTGAACAGGCTGGCTGGGATTTTTTTGCAGGTCTGTACTTCCTTGTACCTTTATAGTGGAGCCCCTGGCTAAAATATTACTTCATTGTTTTTTAAACAACTTCAGTCTAACTTTCTTGAAATGTTGCATCTAACTGGTGTTTGTGGAGTCAGAGCAAGCTTAAAATTCTGCATCCCATTCTGCAATAGGCTCTGAAGAGTTGCTGTCTCCTCTGCACTGGTCTGACAAAGAGCATTGAAATTATCAGCCCGTGTGGGCTTAATCTTGGGTCAGTAAATATTATTTTCTCCAGTGTAGTGACTGTAATGTGTACACAGCAAATCTGCAACTTGAGTTTCCAGCCATGGTGTTCTGTAGCAGCTGGCCAAAGACTCTTTATTTTCCCAAACACGTGAAGTAAAATGCACTCCAGTTGTTAATTCTGAATGCTTGTGCTCTTGCTGAAGTATCCAGGGGACACGCTTTGCTCTGCGCGTGTGCCTCGGCTGGAGCTTGAATCAGCAGTTTGGGGAGTAACTGAAGACTGGTAATAGTTGTTCTGCAGCCACCTCTTGCTGTGTTGTGTAGGATTAACGGGGTGTTCTGTGACAGAGAGAAGCCTTCTGGTGCAAGGACATCAACCCGCAGATGAGGTAGGCTGGGGAAAAGATGAACGATAAAATAAAGCCGTGCCCCAGTGTTCACGAAGGCTGGAGGTGATGCAGGAATCCAGCCTGTGAGGTCTCCGTGTAGGGTCAGCACTTCTTGGCACTGGCAGCTTTTCAAATTCGGGCATTTCTAGGTATATTAAGGCCACCGGCTCCTCGTTCAGTGTATTTTCCTGTTTATCCAGTATTTATCTCGCCCTCATCAACGTTGTGTTCAGCCCTTTGTGGTCTCTGGTTTTATTTGTAATAAGCCATTTAAGAAGTATGCTTTTTCTCAAAACACCTTTGTTACAAGTAGGTTAAATCCACAGACTGCTGAACCATAAATGATTTAGTCCTTTCTTTTAAACAAATGATCTTTGTCATTTAGTAGTGAAGTCCTTAATTTGTTCACACGCTTCTCACAATGGCTTAATGAGGTCCATATTGTCCCACCAGCCTGGGCTTTCTCCTGCTTGTGATCTCCTCAGTAACTCTGCAGTTCTGGGCTTGGTTCACACTGTTCAAACTTCCAGCTTTTCCCTGGTTTGTGGAGGTTTGTGACATCTGAGTTTTGCGGTATGGCTCTTGTGGAGTCACAGAAATGAATCGGCGTACATTCATCCCTTGGTCTGTTCTGTCTCAGCGTGCCCGGGGTTGGTAGGGACACCTGCCCCTGCAGAGGATTGTTGGATGAGTTGAGCTGAGACTTTGTCTGTACGCCAGTGTTACCACCTAGAGTGAACTGTGCTGTATTTCCTCTCTCCCTGTGCTTTGTCCACCAGCGTGGAGAGAACGAATGTGCTCATCTGATCCTCTTATTGCCCTATTACAGCATCCTCATGGGATGCTTCAGAGTGGGCTGTGACCTGTGTCTTGGCTCAGCCACCTCTGGCTCATCCTTCTGACAGAGGGGCACGGGCAGCCGTGTGCTGAGTATCCTGCCAGGGGTTTGTGAGAGACTCCAAAGGGCTGGTGGGACTGGAGGAGGGTCCTTTTGATCATCAGACCTTTGTCAGGTCCTAATTTAAGGAGGAACCTCATTTGCACAAAGGTACAGATGACAAAAGCTATAATTAGTCTTAACTTTGTCCTCTAAAACTTCATCTTCTGTTGGTCTTTTCCTTGCTTTCTGCATCTCAATGCTGGCTTAAAGTAACCCTGAAGAAAGAACTGGTTGGGTTTGGGTTTTTTTAAGGCTTATTGTGTGATGGTGTGTGAAGAGTTTGTCACTGGCTTCTTTGTTGTTGTTATTGTTAGGGTTGCTCTGGGTTTATTTTTTTTGTTGTGGCTTCCCCCCCCCTTTATTTGCTTTGAAAAAGAGATGGAAAAATCAAAACAGAAACGCGAAGTGGAGCAGCTGCGTTCCTCTGAGTTGCAAAGACTGAAAGCCAGTGACTCTAAATAAAAACAAATAATCTGTCAGCACCAGTTCTAGCCCTCCTGTTGGTTTGCCACCATGGGAAAGCTGTAAGAAAGCAAACGAAGGAATATTCATGTGCCTCGTTAACAAGTGCAGAATAAACACCCATCCAAGAGTTAGGTGATAACACATTTGGCGTGCGCAGGGGAGCAGGGCTGGTGTGTGTCAGAGATGTCCCTTGGAATACCAGGGTGGGCGAGGAGCCCAGGAGCCCGTGTTCTGGGGAGCAGCCTCTGCTCACCCCCCCCCCCCCCGAAGGAGATGGGGCTGGACATCACCCAGTGCCCCAGCACAAAACCTTGATGCTGTTACAACGTCGCTGACTTTCTTGTCCTTAGTTCCTTCAAGTGCATCATGAAGTGTTTTGTGAGAGGCTTTCCAGTTTGAAATTAAGCAAATATCTATTCTAGAGCCTTTTTAAAAGCCCTTTAAGAGCCTTTTCCCTAAAGTACACTCTGTTCTTGTTAGAGACTTCTCTGGATCTGTGATACTCAGCAGTGTTTAGTACTCCTTTGGTCTTTTCTGCTTTAATGTGTGGTTTTAAAGGGGTTTGTGTGCTTTTAGGAAATAGGAGGACCTGAGTTAACCACTGAAAATTGGCTGCCAATCTGCCTAAAGTGCTAATTCTCAGGAAATTTAGCACCAGACTTTTGCAGGGATAAACACATCTGGAATCTCTACTCTTTTTGGAGTTTAAGCTCTTATAAATTACAACTTTATTTAATGTGTTTCCAGCCTGAGTCTTAGCCAGCGAAACCTTGCAGGATTTTTATGTTGAGTTAGAAGCTCCTTAAAATGCTTTTTGAAGTTAAGCACTGACATCTCCTTTAGCTGCAAGTCACATTAAGGTGCTAAAAGAGTAGGTTAATTTGCAGCTGTAGTGAGGAAGCACAAATCCAGATCTGCAGGGTGATGCTCCAAGATGATGCAGGTTGCTGTGTTACCTTTTACTTTTTTTGTGAGCAGATATAAGGAAGTCTGGAAGCTTCCAATGGTTCTGCTTCCCTGCTCTTATTTAAAAGTTTGCAAGTATCTGTATAAAAACGTTGCAATGCTCGGGAACAGTTTGAAGTTCACTTCTCTGCTACTTAGAAACCTCCTGGTTCCTTTCTCCTCTTGGGCTGCCCTTCGTTTCAGCCTTTATTTAAGCTGGGAGATGCTGTGGTAGTGTTAGACATCCCACAGTCTGTCAGCTTCTGTTTAAAGTGGCGTATGGTGAGTGATTAATGGAAATTATTTCAGGAATAAAGGACTCCTGGTAAGCTGATCCCTATTCAGAACACCGAAAGAAAAAGCAGAGTCACAAGGGATGTTGTCTCCAGGAAGAACTTGCTGCATCCGCAGGGGGAAGAGTTGGATTGGAAAGTGATGCTGAGTCTGCAGTTTGAAATGCATCATAATTATATCTCATGGTCTGATTTGGAGAGCTTTTCCTGATGGCTCTCCAGAGGCTGATTGTCACTTACACCAGCAAAACGCTGGAGTGCTTTTCTTGGCTTCTGCTGGGGTAGGTGTGCTGGACTGGGCAGAATCTGAAGTTTGTGTTAACCTTGCTTATGCCAAGGACTGTCCTTCAAAGCATGGCCTTGGATTGAAGAAGAGACACAGAATCCATGAAACTGTTCCCAACTGTGAAATGTATCTGATCATTTGTCTCTGATACTTTCTCACTACCGACTGATTCAAATTTCAAGTTACTCTTCACAGCCATTTGTATTCCCTCAACTGTGGCTTTGCTGTTCCATAAAGTGAAGTCAGTGGCATATTAGCAAGGGTGAGCAGATCGATAGCCTGGTTATGGGCCCTATCAGCACAACAGGTAAAGCTCCTTGTGACTTGCGATTTCAAATCAAAACCTACTGAAAGGAATCTGGCACGTGGCCGTTCTCTGAAACAGTTCACAAACCATCTCACACTGCTGGTTACCGCTGACTGTCCTGTTTGCTAATCCAAAGGGACAGTCAGTCCTAAACTGATTTTACTGTTCCCGCTGGAAACTGGCGTTTGGGGACCAAATAGCCCTCGTGCACGGGGAGGATGCAGTAAGAATGAGAGAAAATTGAAAATGCTGAGTGCTGCAGAAGTTAAAATACTGAACAAATAACTTCCTTCTGTGTTTTTTTTAATGAGTAAAATCCAACAGCCTCTTGATGAATTTTGATGCTATTGGTAAACAAGCATCTGCTTCTTTTTAACACAGAGGAAAAGGCTTATTATTCAGCATTGATTTCTTTGTGTGGAGACAGAGTGGTCCTTGTTTTGGTGCTCTATTTACAGGGGTCCATTACTGTATTTACTGAGGGCAGGCAAGGAGGCTGCAACCAGAGCCAGGCTGCTTCCCCAGCGTAATCCCTCCACTCCATGCCCCGTGTCGGGGCAGTGGCAGAGCCCGGTCCTGGCACGGTGCCGCTTCACGGGGTGGCCGGACCCCTGCTCCTCGGCTGACCGCAGCTGCGCTGGGTGCTGCCCACCTCCACCAGAACCAGCCAAAGCAGCGCTGGAGCGACATCCTCCTCGCCCTGCCCACGGTGGGCTGCAGCTCTTGTCTTTTTCCAAGTCTACAAGGCTGGGCTTGTGCCCGGGAGGGCTGTGGCTGTTGGGGAGGGTGCGGGGCACAGGTTGCCCGGCTTCGAGCGGGTGCCGGGGCTCTTGCCAGCTCCTGCTTAGACTGCCCGTGTCTTGGGGACACAGCCAGCACTGGCGGGGGTTCAGGCAAGTCAGTGGTCTCTTTCCATCTTAAAAGTGCTGGGCATACTTTGTCTAAATATAGGTGCCCCTGGACTTGGCTGTTGCCGGGAGGGGGACAGTATGTTGACCTCAGCGTGTCTCCTGTGACTTGTGTTACAGTCGTATTTAAAGCCCTGGGGTCCTTCGTGCGGGGTGCTGCCAGGCAGGCCAAACATGGTCAGGTCTGTGGCAGGGTTGGATCCTGCACGTGCAGGGAGATCGGAGTAAAAATTTAGTTATGGAAGACCCTGTCTCAAATGCGTTTAAACCTAGTGAGGAGAGACCTTTGGGGGCTGCTGGTTGTTAACCAACTGCTCGAGGGTACGTCAGCTACTGTTTAAAGTTTAAAAAGAAATGTGCTGCGTATGAAGGCAACGCTGTCAAATTCTGGTGGCAGAGGAGATTATTTTGTGGTTTAAAGATGATGAACATGGACTGTATTACAAATTCTGAGAGGAAAAAATGTTAGGTACCTGTCTGCCAGAGGGGTGTTCATTCTGAAGAGAAGGAATCAAAAAGCTGTTGGTTTTTTTTTCCCCTCTGATCCTTAGTGTGATATATTCTCCTTATGAAGTTTTCACATGTTGATTAAAGTGTTTTTAAGAATATATTTGTGAAAGCATTTTATTCATGCCACAGCAGCTGGCTCAGTTTGGACAGACTGAGCTGGTAGGAGTGCGGCATGTGGTGGTAAAACTTTGCAGAGTGCTCCCTTGGGTATAACTGTCCTGCTCCAAGAGCCCAGTGGTATGCACTGCAGTCTGTGGATGTTTAAACAGTGTATAGCAAAAGGATGTCGTGTAGGGCTTTCAGCTGGGAATGTCTTGACTTGAAGACCTGGACTCCTTTAGGGACTATCATGTAAACCAAATTCTTTTCATGGTCTCGCTTCTGGTCTGGGTCTCTTGCTTAAAAAATGCATAGAATCAGATTTCTTCTGTAAACACCAAGTGCCCAGATTTCTTAATAAGCATCCTAATTGTGTTAACTGCCCCCTTTCTGGTACCTGAACTGCCGTGCTCAGAGTGTAGGAAAAAAATGCTTTTGTGTGTATCTTCGTTCTCAAATCGCAGAGCAGGTGAGAGCTTTGTTGGCACAACTTGTTTTGCTGTTGCTTTTTGGCACCTTTCTCTTTCTCTCTGGGCGGATGGTCTGCAGCTGGCTGGAGGGTGGCTACGGGCCACCCAGCATGTGCCTCGCTGGGACCCCAGTGCTGTACAGCAAGCTAGGCAGCAAAGGGGTTTTGCCATGGAAAAGGCGTGCGTTTGAGTGTGCGGTAGCTCATCTCCATCCTCTCGGAGCTGTTCCTTACTTGCCAGGGCGAGCCACATGGTGCCCAAGTTTGTATTCCTTGGAATCCAGGGTTACCCGCTGCTCTGTGCTGCAGCGTGCGGGTGATGGCAGCCGCTCGGCACGTCTCGCTCGGCACGGGGACCTTGGCTGGGAGCTGGCGGGAAGCGATGCGGCCGGGCTGGGCACGAGGTGACCCGGGGAGGGGGCGTGGGTGGCACCGTCTGGGCGCACGCGTTCGGCGGCCGCCCCGGGAAACGTGATACGGAGCTGTGGGCAGCGGATGGGCGGGATGCTGAGCTCACCGGGCAGGCTGGCGAGGAGGCAGCTGACGCCTGCGCGAGGGGTCTGATCACGTTCGACCCCATGTAGGCGTTTGGATGTCGTTAGAGATGGCCGGGGGTACACGAGGGGAAGGGGAAACCCACATGGATGTTGACTTCTATGAGAAATGATAAAACATCTTCTGGAGTCCAGCTTAAAACAAAACGCAGTCTGCTTTCCTGCACCTGTAACAAATAAACCCCAGCCCTGCCCGCGAGGGACTCGGTTTGCAGGAGCGCAGAGGTCAGCTCTGCAGCGCGGAGCGGGGCCGGGGGCAGCAGGAGGCAGAGGGATGCTGCAGGTGGATGCGGTTGGTTTGGGCACAGTGCTGACCCGCGGCAGCTGCCTGGGCTGGAAACTTGGGCTGCAAACAGCAGCTGTTGTTGGTCCCTGTGCGGGCACCCAGGCAGCTCTGGCAGGGAGGAGTTTCTCAGCTCAGAGCTGTTGTCCTCTGTGCTGCCTCCAAAGGATGCCGCTGCTCTCACCCATGTACCTAGGCTGCCCAAGCCATTTTGAAGTTTGCAAAATCGTTTCTGGAGCTCAATTCAAATGACCCTGGTGTCAGAGGAGCACTGATGGCATGTGCCTGTGATGGTTTTTTCCAGTAACGAGCTTGACTCGTAGACCATTAACTCAGTAAGGTACTCAGTGGGCGTCAACACTCCCTGCAGCCTTGTTGGATGACCTGAAGTGGGTTAGATCCCGTCTCTGAAACTTCATCTGTGAGTGTGATTGTTTTCTGCATCTGAAAGGAGGTTGGAGCGAGGTGGTGGTTGGTCTTTTCTCCCAGGAAACAAGCAATAGGAAAAGAGGAAATGGCCTCAAGTTGTGCCAGGAGACATTTAGATTGCATGTTAGGAAAAAATTCTTCACCAGAAAGGTTGTGAAGCCCTGGCCCAGGCTGCCCAGGGCAGTGGTGCAGTCCCCATGATCCCTGGAGGGGTTTCAAATCTGTGGAGATGTGGTGCTGAGGGACATGGGTTAGTGGTGCCCTGGCAGTGATGGGTTAATGGTTGGTCCTGATGACCTTAAAGGTCTCATCCAACCAGAATGATTCTATGATTCTGTGAAGTAGTTGCTCTTCACATGCACACAGAGCTGTGCTTGCTCATCAGTGGTCCCTTGTGCAAGTTGTACCCTCTCTGAATTTACCATAAATTCTCTCCTTGCTTGAAGCAAGTAAACGCAGTGCCTGTAGAGTTGCAATGCCTTTAGAGTTCACACCCATCATCCTCACCTTTAGAGATCTTCTAGCAAACTATAAGCTTTTCTTGTTGTCTTAGCTCAGCTTCAGCAGATGTCGGTATTGGAGACCAGAGCAAGGGAAAAGACAACCTGACTATGATGTGAAGGGATCAGTAGATGAATCACTACAAACAAATTACCTTTGGCATTGCAGATCTTTCTGTGATTACGTCTGTGTCCTTACAGCTGAATGATCTTTCTCCAGGGAGTCCCACCTTGGAGCAGAGGAAGTGCCTGTAGACAGTTCCTTAACCAAACAAACAAGACACAAATGCAGATGTTGCTAAGAAATGCGGTTTGCATCGAGCAGCTGAGCCGGAGCGGGTTCCCACGCTCTGTTTGTTTTCCTCCTCCTGCCCTTTCTGAAGTTGCAGAAGTGCCGAGTGGCAAGAGGTGGCCTTTGTCAGAGAACCGCTTCCCCTTCCTCTCCCTGCCCGCGCTCCTGTCACCTCTGTTGACAGCGTTGCAGAGCCCTTTTCGGTAAGTCATGGCCCTTGTTTTGCTCTGCCCTGGGTTTGTTTCTATTTTGGCTATCAGAGAAGCCTAGACTTGTCTGTGTGTGCTGCCAGCTGACCCTGTTAATAGAAATGTCAGTGTAGAGCAATCCCGAGTCAGCCTTGTCTTTTCCATTTCCCTGTTGTTGTGGTGGCTTTTTGTTTACTGGGTTTTGGTTGTGTGTTTTTTTTTGTAGTGACAACTACTACTTTGCTTTACACAGCCCTGAGATCTGGCCTCTTTGCGAAGAGAACAGGGTGTCTTCATCACTTGCCTAGTGAAGAAGTTCCAGTTTAAGCACAGGATTAAACTGGAAGCCAAAACATTGCTCTCCTCTATATAATTCATTAATACCATTGGTGGTTATTAAACAGCTGCTTTAAAGAATAAGCAAGGGAAACAGGGCTGCTCTTTATTGAAAAACAAGCTGCAGTGAAGGTGAAAGAGTCCGGTGCTTCTCTAGGGTGAGATGCTGGAGCTGAGGGATGCTGGAGCTGAGGGATGCTGGAGCTGAG
>JANVCC010000196.1:1086654-1130253 GCA_025345505.1 Todiramphus chloris collaris
CTGGAGCTGAGGGATGCTGGAGCTGAGGGATGCTGGAGCTGAGGGATTCTCTCATCTGGTGGCTTGCTGGAGAACGGCCCTTGGCTGCCAGGCTGCCCATACTTCCAGCTGCCTCCCCAGCCCCTGAGGCACTCGGCTGGGGGACTGATCTTTTATTAACCAGGACTTTTCCTGTGGCCAGGTAAAGTGCGGGGAAAGCCAGTGGTGAGAGCCAGTCCCAGAGCCGGTGTCGTGCTGGGCCTGGCTGCGGAGGAAGGCAGGCAGGCAGTGCGGGCAGGGGGCAGAGGGAGGGAAGCGGCTGGAGGTGCTGAGAAAAGCAGCAAGCTGCTCGCCCTGCCCTCCTGGAACTTCTTCCACACTGGGCACAAGCAGCTGCAGTTGGAATTGCTGCTGTTGCAGGGTGAGTCCTGGCGCGCTACGAGAGCTCGCTCTCGTGTCCCCGGCTGCCCTGGCTCCGCGGCCTCGGGAATGAGCTAAGGATGGACACCCGTTACACCGCTCCTGCCAGCATCGGAGGTTCGGTCGGCGTCTTGGCTTTGTGCTTTGCAGCCCACGGATAAAAGGAGGATGACAGAGCCGAGCTGTGCAGCGCAGAGATGCACACAGCCCCGCTCTCCATCCCCCTGCACCCTGGCTGCTCATGTCAGGGGGCTTTGATGGAGCAGCCTGGCTTCAAACTGAGGGAAGGGGGCGGGGGATGCAAAAGAATTTTTTTTTTTTTTTCTGCTTTCTGGTATACACTGTTCTGCAGCGGGTCTGCTCCCTGTCCTACACGTGTCTAGCTGCTGGCTCTTCAGACACGGGCTGCCTTTCCCTGCACTGCAGTGCCAGTGCCTGCGTTGACACTTCCATTTTCAGGGCTTGGGCTGCCGAGTGCTCCCAGTTAACCAACTCTGGGTTTAACGTGTGCCATTCCTTACTGTCACACTTGCCTGCCTGCTTTAGGTCAGTGTTTCTGCTTTTGTTTTGCTGCCTTTGGTCCAACCAGCTGCTGAAGGGGACGGGTCTGTCCAGATGGGTTGGAACCTCAAAGCCCTTCCCGGCAGTGCACGGTCCTGCCAGGCAGCTTCTTGTGTTTGCAAAGCTTGTGCTGGGTGGCGGTTGTGTCTCAAGAGATGCCCTTTAAGAAAACTTCCTTTGTCTCAGGAATTGGAAGCCTGTGTGGTAACAGCACAACAGCTACAGCTGGAGCTGGGCATGGCTTCGAAATCCCAGTGCAGTCTCCTGGTGCTGAGCTGTAGCTCAGGAACTCTGGTGGGATGCTGCTTCAGAGCACTCCTTTTGCAGGGTTCTGGTTAATAAATACCCGAGGCTGACGGAGAAATGACGTACTTCTGTAGGGAATACAGGCAGCAGGTTCCTACTCAAATGCCAAGTACCTTGAAATTTTCATTTCCTCTATCCCATGGCTTTTGACTCTCCCTTTTTCTTCCAAGGATGAGGGAGAGCAGGATGGGAGGATGCGACCTCCCCTCGGTGCTGCCCGTGCTGTCGGGGGCTTGGCTGGTGAGGTGGCGGCGTGAAGGGGGGGTTTGTTCCTCGCCACACCACCCTGTTCTGCGCCCTGTGCGGGTGGCCGTGGCGGGAGGAATTCCGCTGCTCCTTTCCCCAGGGGGTGCCAGCTCCGTCCTCGTGCTGCTTGGCAAGCTCCCAGTTAAGGGCTGGGCTGGACAGGACAGAGCCTGCTGTAAAGTTGCTGCTCTGATGAGTAAGTAGAGACAACTGAAAAGTCATCCTCGGGTTCGCAGTAACTTAATTAAGTGTTTATTAGAATAAAATATTGCCAGAAGCTGTTCAGGTGCCTCGTTGCTTTCCTTGCTGTACTTCTAAAAAGGCTTTCTCTCCTTTCTTCAGGGAATGTTTTCTGAAGAAGACTGCGTGGTTCCTTTCTAAGTGTTTCACACTGAGGACTGAAACTGTTCCGCTGAAAACTGCTGGGTGTGCAGACTGACCCCCTCCTGCCTGGCGGGCAGCGTTCCCTGGGCGAGCAGCTCCTCAGGGGGAAGGTGTCCTGTAGGGACGGGGGTTGTGTCAGACGATTCCTGTTCTGCATTGCTTGGCCATAACCCATCAAGCAGTACCATCTTCCTTCTGTGCTTTCGAAAGGGTTGATGTGGTGTTTGTGCTCGCAGTCAATGGCGAGCTGTGCAGGGTGACAGCTGGGAAGGCATTTGCTGCTGGAATTAAACATCTGGAAGTTTTCTGGGGTTCCCCAGTTCTGCAGCGTAATGAGAATTCGGGGTGGACTGTGCCGTGTTTTCCTTGTGAGTGAGGAGCCACTGGCAGCCAGTCAGGGAGCACGGGAATCACTTCTGTTTCGTGCTCTTCCTGCTGTTTAGAAGTGGATCTTCAGAGGGGAATGTCTGTGCTTTTTGTGTAAAAGGCTTAAATAGTTTTGATGATGTGCCTTGTGCAATTCTGTTCTGCCTGGGAGGAAAACTGGTACAAGTAATAATTTCTGTAGGAGTTGCTTAAGTCTTCTGCTTAGGTTGGCTCTTTCCAGTGAGCACTGACATACAGACAGCACATCTCTGGTGGCCTTAAGGTCCCTACTTCACTGCAAGGGTGAAGGGGCTAAACCTTGGAACAGAAGTTTCTTTATTTTTTCACATCTGTAGTGCTGAGGATTGCTTATAGCTCTGGGAACTCATTCATAGGTATGTCCCAGGTCTTCTGGAGAAGAAAGCCACTGTGTAGTACAGAGGACTGGTGGTGATAAAATACAACTGTGTGCTGATAAAATACAGCTCAGCATTGTTACCTCTGCCAAGTTGGCTCCCTGTCTTCTGCTCTCCTGGACTCAACTTCTCTGTTAACCACATTTAGTGTGTTTTAATACTCCATCCATTCCCAGGAGATGGTTTCAGAGAGCACTTAAGTTCCAGTAGGCTCTGGCAAATCAGATTTTATGAGGTATTTTGAAGCCCAGATTACGGTTGGGAGCCACTGAGCTGTCAGCAGGGAATATCAGTAGTGGATGTGGCATGGCTCTGCTGTTAGGTGAGCACAGTCCCACGTCATGAGGGTGGTTTTGAGCCTCTGATTGCCCTTTTCACACACATCATTTCTACCTTGTGTGTTCCTGAAGCATCTCAGAGTGGGGTCTGTTGTCATCCTACAGGAGGAATCCTCACTCCTTGTAGATCGAGGCAGTATCCAGAGGTGATCTCGCCCTGAACTATGATGCTTTTGGTAAAGATTGTGGCTGGCTCTGTCCAGGAACGGCTGAGCCAAACAGAGCAGCCAGCTGTGGGCAGTACAGGGGACACTGGGACAGTCAGTGCCTTTTCTTTTTCTTTTTTGTCCCTGTAGTGCATCACAGACACCAAAATCAGCATTTCCTGCAAGATTGGTGCTCAGCCTCACTGGTGGTTATTATTACAGCTGTTGGGACTTTCCTATAAACTTCCTGCCTTTCTTCCCAAGGTTTTCTTTACTGCTTTAATCTGAGTGGGGGTTTGGTTGTGGGTGTGTTACGGGGTTTTTTGCTGGGGTGCTGTGCTGGATAGAGTCATGGGCTGTGCCTGCAGTCTGTGGCAGGTGACGCCGAGAGTGCCGACTCTGTGCCCTGCCCTTGTGCCACGGTGAGTGTCCCCAGAGCTGCCACGGGCAGAAGGACAAGGCTCCTCTTCTTCACTGATCTTCCCAGCGGTGCTGATGGCCATCTCCTGCACTCCTGCCCTGCCTCTTTGACCTCCCTCCCAGCTCTACAGCAATGATCTGCTTTGCCCCGTTCCTCGGCTTCAACCCTTTGTGTGGGGAATGCCATTCCCTTTCCCTAGTCTTACCACGTTAAACTTACGTGGTTAGTAGTCCAAAACAAGGCTCTCCAGGGCCTTGGGGGAGAAGGTGGCCTCCCAGAAAGATGTACCTGGTGGGGTTCTAGTCTGTCTGACCCACATTTTCCAGTGGGTGGCTGACAGCAGAGACCTGCTGATAAGAGAAAGTGATGGAAGCGAGAAGATTCTTAACCAGCCCTCTAGCTACGTGCTGCTTTATCCACTAAATAGAGTTGCTACTTCAACCTTCTGGGGAAACCTCAAGCACTGGCTAAAGGGTTGCTGGTCGTGCTGATAAAATTAACCATGTGAAAACCGCGACTGCTGATTTTTATTTTTTTCCTTCTCCTGTGCAGTTTGACATTCTTGAGCCTCTGTGATGAGATTGTGAAGGGAGGAGGAGCAGCAGAGAGTGTCTCCTCAGTCTGTCTCTGTCCTGTCTCCTGCAGAGGCTCAGCAAACCACGGCAGGCTCTCCTACCCCGCTCCCACTGCGGCTGCTGGGCTGAAAGCAGATGGGTGCTTCCCCCGGACACCGGGCACTGCTGAATCAAAGCAGGGCAAGCTAAGTGAGGGAGAAAGATGGGTTTTGTTGGGTTTTCTGTCCGTTTGGTTTTTGTTTTTTAAAGCTAGTGTCTTCAGGATAATTCAGTGTTTCTCTAGTTCAGACCTTAGGAAGCTGTGTAGCTTGAGGGCTTTCAGAGGTTCTGTTTGTCACCAAATGCTAGAAAGGCTCAGCCAGGTTTTTTTTAATACAAGCAGGTCTGAGGAAACATCTGTGTGCCCAATCTATTTGCATTTTTTTGTTTAAACCCCCAGCGTAGGTAAATATCTCTGATCCATTTTAATTTGGGATGAGTGATTTTTTTTTTTTTAGGGTTTTTTTTTCCCTTTTTAAAATTCTAGTTTTATTGAGACATTCAGTGTGTGTTTGACATCTGGTTTAATTTTAGAACATAGTTCTGGGAGAAACAATGTCAGTAAGTGCTGAGATTATGACAGACAGTGCAGTCTAAACATTGGGATGTGCTACAGGCTTGAACAAGGAGGTCTGAGTGTGTGCATCTGCTTTGTTAGAGCTCAGAAAATATGATTTATTGATATCCCCACCAGCAAAATGGAGAGATGCCCAGAAATGCGCTTGAGGTTAGGGGGAAATCCAGCTTTAACACAAGTTTTTTGTAATTCTTGTACCTATAAAAAGGTAGCTGGCAAAGCCTACTGCTCAGTCACGGAGCTGAGGGATCACAGGCTCACGTCGTGCTGCGTCCTGGTTCTTGGGCACGTTTGATCTCTCTGTGATGCTGGTGTCTCCCTTCATGCTTAGGTGGACGGATGCCTTGGAGTAGCCACTGAAACCTGTCCCTGGAGCTTTTGCTTACTCAGCAGAGCAGAAGCAGCCATCAAAGTGTGTGTGGGGGACGCTTGGCGCGTTCTGCCATTCCCCTGCGTTTTGTAACATCACATTTCTTCCGATATATGGGGGGGGTTTTACACTGTTGTTATTTCCCAGTCCTTGTCCCTTAAAGGAAATGAACAGAGAATGACTTTGGGTATTTGTTTAAGCAGAAAAAGGAACTAAGAGGTTCCTGGACTCTTGTTCAGTGGTAGAGAGCAAGCCAATGTCTGTTCAGGGCAGGGAGCTGCTGGGGTGCATGATGCCAGGGACTCTCCCATCCTGCCTTATCATACTCATCAACCATCCTGTTGGCTGTAGAATTGTTTCTGGCTTTCTTCAAAGCCTGTATGACTATCTTATCAATCCTGAGAAAGCAGGAACCCTTAGCTATGCAACAGGATGGCTTAATTGCAAAAGCTGTAGTGGGTCTGTTTTTTTCCGTGAGCCACAGCATCTCTCCAGAAGATGTGCTTAAATTGTCTGCTGTTCTGCAGAACTTGAGAGCTCTTGTTGCCCCTTTTCACAAACCTCTCTCCTCGTTTGACTTCAGAAAGGGCAAAATCAAGGCAGTAAATGATGTCTCAATTCAACAGCATTATGGTTTTGCTTTTAGTTTGAAGTCTTTCAGAGTTGAGTGTCATACAGCTCATAGGCAGTAGTTTCGTGATTTCTTAATCTGTTATGTACACTAATTTTCTTTTGGCTAACTGCTGGAGGGAGACATTTGTTTCTGCAGGGCATCAGCTGTGCCTGATCCACAAAGCACAGGGTTAACAGAGTCTGTAATTAGAGAGATGCGTGGGCTTGCTGTATTAATCACCATTTAGAAATGTGGATCTCATCTCGACTTCCAAATCAAAAACATAGCCATAGGTTAATCCCCTCTGCTTGCTCAGGTTCCACCTCTGCAGGCGGAGCGGCACCGGGCTTGTGTTCTGTTTGGCAGTGTTTCTCTGCTCACGTTGTTCTGGGTCACGCTGTGGATATTTGCAGTGCGTACCTGGGGGGTGAAGTTCTTTACCAACCAAATAATTGGATCTAAATTGCTTTTGTGCAGAAGAACAGAGTGTGCATCCAGTGCCTTGAGCCCCTCTTGTTCCATTGCTTTTCTCCTTTTAATACAGAGTTTTCCTTCCTCACTGCTTGTCTCTTGTCCCCTTGCAGCATCAGCGAAAGCTTCCTCACTGTGAAAGGCGCGGCTCTCTTCCTACCACGAGGAAATGGGTCCTCTACTCCCAGGATCAGTCACAGGCGCAACAAGCACGCAGGTAAGGTCCTGCCTCTGACAGCTGATCCTCATCTGCTCACTCCTGTTTCCGAGTCCACCTTTCTTGAGGTCGTTCTCAGCAGATGACACACGTTTCTGTTTACACCATGTGTGTATTAAAGCCAGACCTGCCAGTCTCAAGACTGTGGTATCCAGTGCTGATGGAATGAAAGGTTTCAGTACTCTCTTGTTCATCCCAAACAAATGAGTGACATCAGGGCAGCAATGGTGACATCGTGGAGAGTTGAGAACAACTGCTGCCCACAGCGTCACTCTGCAGCTCTTGTGTGAGAGCAGGACTGGAGGTTTGCCATCGAAACCTTTATGAGTTGCACGGGATGTTTGACATTATGATACAGGATGACTAAGTGTCCTTCCTGATCTGAAAGTAACTGGTTGTGATGGAAGAAAGGGAGGAGACTGGCCTCTACATGGCCGTGAAGAAACCTCTGAGCAAAGTCAGTGTGACTTTTCAGACGTGTGAGCAGAGTGAATAATATGGAGTAAGTCATAACTCCACCCCCTTTATCTGCTGAAAGTCTGATCTGTGTTTTTGCTTTGACTCTTTGTTTGAAAAGTCAGGCTGAATAATGAACTGGCGCATATCAGAGCAGGTTGGTTTTCACTGTGTATATGGTGCTCATTCACTGATGGTGTTTTACAGGGATCAGGTAGTGTGTGGTTTTTCCCATCCATTAAACAATCATCAGGAAAAAATGCAACATTGAGACCTTTAGACTTTTGCATATGGGACAGAGACAGAAACAGAGGCTGGAGTCAGCTTTCTTTGCCAAAAGGTGATTTGGTTTGATTCCAAGTGTACTTTTTTTTTATCCTTTGATAGCATCAGACTGTCACCCAGCTCTACATCAGGCTGAGTTACCTAGCTGATGATTAGTACAACTGAAAATCTGGTTATAAACATCTTTATAGAAAGAGTTTAAGTCAAAAGGCAGCTAATTGTGTGCTTCCACTCGGACATAGTACAAGCGGTTACGCTCAAGTTACTTCGAGTGAGATGCATTAATTACCACTTGTCAAAAGAAAACAAGTTGTTCTGAAACTTAATTTAAAGCTGGCCTTTCTGGTCAAGGCTGAAGCGAAATGATGTTTAGCGTGCAAACAGATTTAAGCCTTTTAAAAGTTTATCTTGACCTGCCTTGGTTCTTAATGTGTCCAAAGTCCTCTGCATAATAGAAGCCCAGGTCAGTTGCTGTCTTGACTTTACCTCGCAGAGGAGATGCTCTGGATGATTTTCCCTGTGAACATGCAGCACAAACAGCTTTGGAGTCTCTTGTTGCCTCATCTACTTGCTACAGCGGAATGAGGTCTGGAGACCTTGGTGGAAAAAGTCACTCGTCCAGTCAGCCCAGAGCTCTTAGAAGCCAGGTTGCCAAGTAAATCCGGTGTGTTGTAATTGCTTTCAGCAAGAGGTTTTGTATCAAAGAGGCTGGCTTGCCTAAGGGGTGGGATTTTTGTTCTTAGAAGAATCTTCAGCTTATGGGGTGAGATTTAATGAGGCATCAGTACTTGTCCTTTCCTCAGTTTCCCTGATTGTCCAGTGATGTGATGACAGTATTTTTTTTTATGGTGCTTGGAGATGTCACTGAAGAGGCTCCTTCGTATGAGAGTGTGCATCATCTTTCTGTTCTGTGAACTTTTCTAATACACAGCGTATGCCAACAAAGCGAGACACCAGGGATCAGTGTGTCACCTTCCAGAGCAAAACATCTGTGCCACCAAAATTAAACCAGTGATGTAGAGAGAGTGGCTCTGAGAGGTGAACCGGCCGTTGGCAGTGAGCTGGGAGGGCGTGTGGCAGCTCTCTCCTTTCTTGGACTCTGATAATCTGTGCTCAGCTTTCCATTCCCATGTCTGTGTTGTGATTTATCTCTGGCACACAAGATTAGGAGGGGGGCAGAGAGCGGACATAACTTTCCAGTATGAAATTGCTTCCTATGGATGCAGTAGTGCTTCAAGTGGCTACGAGAGCATTTTCTAGGAAAGCTGACTAACCTTCCTGACCTGCCTGTCCAATTCAGCAGAGGTGCTAGAATCCAACAGAACGAGTGAACACCTGACAGGAAATAATTAATGCTCACACCCATTTCTTTAATCAGATCATCTTCAGCAATGGAAATGACTAGTTGGCAGATTGACTAGCTATGGTACCAGCTGTCCGTGCCCCTCTCCCTGGGCAGTCCTGTGCCACCTGGCAAATGGGCTGTGTTCTGTAGGCTGGTGGGCTCGCTTTTGTGCTCCAGCAGCCCTACAGGAAGCCAGAAAAGGATGTAACTTTCCTGGGCCTTTTGCAATCTCTGGGATACTGTAAATCTCTTTTAAGATCCCACCCTAGCTGGTGCTTTGCACCTAGCCTGCCAGCTTGAAAGAAACAAAAGCATCTGCTGGATGCTGGACAATGTGATAGGAAGCAGTGGCTGTGCTGGGAATGCCAGCAAAGCCGACAGCTCTTCACAGGACAGGATGTGATATCTTTGTGCTGATTCTGGCATGCTAAAACCTTTCCTTTGCTTTTTCTTAATCCAGGAAGCTTACAAAATGCCTTGTGTGTTTGGGGATGAAAATGCTGCAAGTTGATTAAAGCTGGCCAAGGAAGCTCTGGAGCTCCCAAGGCTGGCAGGGCAGGCTGAGGAACAGGGAATACACTTTGTGAGAGTGAGGGCTTAATGGAGCTCCTTCACTGAGCCTTGCAGAAAGGGTTATCTTAGCAACTTCCTCTCTTGTTTGTGTTTTGAGATAGTCCAGTAGCCCTGGTGGTGTTTTTTAAACTCTGGGAACTTCAGCTCTTACACTGGTTCCTGATGGTGAATTACTGGCAGCAGTAGGTGGGAGCTGAAACTTTTTTGGAAGGTGGGGGGGAACTGCAAGGTGTTTCACCTCACTTCAAGCTGCCCAAGACCTGCAAATGCCTCATGAGTCAAATACTTGCTGGTATCTTCTGGGTTGCAGGCAGGAGGTGCCACCTGAGAGAGGAGGACCGTGGCCTGTTGAGTTGACAGTTCTCGGTGATTCCCACAGTCCTAGCAGCCGAAACGTGGTGGAATGGAGCAGCATTGCCAGGGTTTTGCGTTGGTGTTGACGTGGGGAAATCCTGTCTCTCATTGCATCCCTGGGAGGACAAGCATCCGTTGGATGAGCTGGCCTTTCCTGTGGTACCTATCTTCCTAAATAGCTGCTGTTTGGGAAGGCACGTGCCAGGCACTCCAGCACTGGGAACAGTGTCCTCGGGCAGGAAGTAGCTTCAAGTGCCCGTCACCACTGGTGCTTCATGTGTGACTTCCCTAGCACTGCAGAGTGCCTTAGTTTTTCCCACCCCCAGCTAAAAATGCAGTCCCAGGGCACTGACTCAGTTCTCCCTATGCTGAAATGTGTTTCAAGGAGGAGGGAAGGGGAGAGCAGGGAATGCAGTGTCCTGCGTAGCCCACTCCACACGAGCTTTCCTCGGTCCCCTCAGGAAAGAGGCCCCCAAGCAGCCCCCTCAGCCCTGCTGCTCACCAGCTAGAAAAACCCCTTGGTAATGAGGTACCACGCTCTCTCCGGACAGCGTTTCCTTTCTTCCCTTACATGGCACTTCTGGATACTGCTCCATGTCCAGGGTCTCCTTATATCTGAAAGCGTGTGAAAACAGCACGGACTCTGGAATCCCTGAGAAAGTGGGAAGGAAGGTCAGGAAGGTTAGTCAGCCCTCCTGGAAAATGTGCTTATAGCCACTCCTGCCGACTGCTTCTTAGCGGGATGGGGTTGGTGCATTGGTGTGTGTTGGCACATGCTGCTCTAAGGTAGGACCAGATCTCACTTCAAAGGGGATGCTTTTGTCTCAGTAGTAGTTCTGCACCAAGTAGTAAGTCGGTGTGAAAGAAATGGCAGATTCCTGATTTGAAGGACATGGTAAGAAGAGGTGTTTAAGGTGTTTTAGGTGGGGTTCATTTCTGCCTAGTTTGCCTTGTCTTTTAAAGGAACAAAGAGTACCGAAGGGCTTTTGGTTTCTGTAAAAACAATGGTAGGATTTAGCAGGAGGGAGCACGGTAGGATGAGAAGAGGTGTGTGAGCACAGGGAGCAAAGAGCAGCTGACTAAGAGATGGAGTTTTGTCATTTCTGAGTGGGTGGAAGTGACAGTGCTCACGGTGACGTGTCAGGTTTCTCCGTGGACGTTTGCTCTGGCTGGACAGCCAGGAATTTGCATGTGATTTAAAACTCTTCTTGTGCACTCACCTTTCCCTCTTGCCTGCAGGGGATCTCCAGCAACACCTGCAGGCCATGTTCATACTGCTACGCCCAGAAGACAACATCAGACTGGTAGGCTGGCTTTCTGCTTATCTGCTCCCAAGGAAGCTAAAGGTTAAGCTGTGCTCACCAGACACACCTGTGGAGCTCCTGGAAGCAGTGTGTGTGTGTGTGTGTGTGGTTGGGTGGGTTCATCGGTGGGTTTGAGGAGTCTTCTTTGCCACCACAGAGGTAGAAAAGCAGCTCGTTAAGAAAGGCCTGCTTGTTTGGTTGTTCAGTGAGACAAATTGTATGGCTCGAAGACTGCCTCTGTCTGAACCAAATACCAAATGCTTGTGCTCTCAAAAAGTGCTGTAACAATTGCCAGAGGAGATGGGTGAATTAACTTGTGTTCTGTGTGACTTGAGTCTGACCAGAATGAACACCAGCCCTTCCACGTTAGTTCATTTGTGTTTCTCTGCTCTCCTGACTTGTTGCATCCCAGAAGGCCATGGCTTATCAGGAAGGAGCACGTAGGATGCCCATGTAGCTGTTGCACCTACCCTGGACTGTGTCTTTCTGCTTTTCTGGGTTATTGCTTCTATAACAGTGTAATGAAAAGCAGGCAGTACTGCTTTTAGCAGTGATATAAGACCTCCAGAAGCCAAAGAAGAGCAGTGAGGAATCTGTCTAGGACACGTTGAAGTGCTCTACAAGGTCAGGCATGACTGCAGTGTATCTGCATCTCTCATCACTCAGGAGCCTGAAGTTTCTTTCCTATATTGTCTTGGTGCATCTTAGCAACGTATGCCCAAAGTAGGACTGCCAGCATCAGAAGTGTTATTCTGGCACCTCTGGTTTGCTGAATCCTCCTGAGCTGTGCTGGAGCTGGACTAATCGTGTGAGTATAGCTAGGAAACAGCTGAGATAACTCAGGAATGCTTTAATGTTAGAAACGACCACCAAAAATAATTTTCTCGAAGTGATCTCTGTAAGCAGACTAAAGGACCTACTCCTAAACATCATCAGGCACACCTTGCTGACACTGAATTTCAGTGGAAGTGATGGGAATGGGGGTTCTCAGTGCTTTTCAGAATCCGAGAGCCAGGGTTAGAACATTGGAAGCTATTGAACAAGTCATTGTTCAGCAATATCACTGGCTACATTGTGTGATTTGGGACAAATCAGCCTTAACAGCTGAATAAGGACTTTGTGGGCTGAGACATAAACCCTTTTGTTCAGAGCTACATTTGGAATGCTGAAATCTTGCATGAGGTTAAGTTCGATAGTCTACTTGAATTTAATTGATTCTTGACGAACGAAGGGTGTGCAGAGCTGCAATGGACTCTCTCATAAAATAGTAGATACAAATGAGATTTGAAATATAAACAGTACTGAGAGAAATGCATTCTCCTCTTGTGTTGGCTGCTGTCATTCGGAGGGCAGACTTCACAGCTCAGAGGCCAGCAGAGGAATCTAATCCTCTATAAACCTACGCTTAAAATTTGGAACAACTCTTGTTTCTTTTGGAGCTATTGGCAGAGTTTGTTAGCCTTTCATGAGAGCAGGATTAGGGTGATGGTACCAGCGTGAGATCAGTAGGCAGGAGGAAAATGAGTTAAGAGTACAAACTGATGGTACATATTGCTGTAGCTTAGCAGAGCGGGGACTTGTTCACTCACGCGTGTTCAGTAATAAAAGAAGACTTCAGAAAGTTGGGCACCTTTTTTTATCTTCAAGTCAAATATCCCAATGAGAAATGTGTTCTTGTATGAAACATCTACTATTGTGTAGCATGAAAAAAATTGAAAGGTCAGTATGAACTTAAGTCTTGGAATGTGCTGGTTCTAAGGGCTGGTAAAATACCACGTCACACTTCTGACAGAACAAGAATGGAGCAGAAGATAAAGTTGGCTTGTGTTTAGGTGAGCATAAACTAATGAAAATGTTGTGGGCCCTGAAAGAGCTATAGGTGATGACTTGTTCCTGAATAGACTATAAATAACCTTCTCATACAGAAGGGAAGGCTAGCTAGATGAGCTGTTGAGAAAGAACCTTCCATCTCATCACAGTCCCTGAAGCTGGGCCATCCTCCCAAGCTTGACTGGGATTTCAAATATCTTTAAAAGGCATCAGACCACGGCGTGTCCCTGCTGTCAGGTGAGCGTACGAACCAGCTCCTAATGAAAAGCTTAGAGACTAATTTGCTATTTGATGGGCCTGCTGGAGTTTTAATAGTAACTTTTGAGGCTGGCTGGTTTACAATCTCAAGTTTGCTGGTTGATTAGTCTAGTAAATTTAGCAAAGCATATTGTCTGCTCCAGCTGCAGTTCTTTGCTTTGTGGTAAGGGTGTAAGTGTTAACAGTAAGCCATGCCCTGCTTCTCTTAATTGTCCCTCTGAAAATCTCACCCCACTGACTTGAAGCTGCGTGACCTTTGGTCAGTGTTTGTCTAGCCCTGTTCTAAAGGGTCTGGCAGTAAGACCACACTTCCCATTAGAGCTAGCCAAATTGGTTTAACAAAGTAAGTTAGATTATGTTAATCCTCTTGCTGGACTGTCCCCAAGAGAAGCAGAACAGAACTAGTGTGTGGATGCCCCAGACAGAGGGCAACTGTTGTCCACCTGCTCTCATTTTCAGTGAGTCTACATTTCTGTCTGAGGTTTGGTTCCTAATGTAGATAATGACTTTAACCACCACGACCTTGGTGATTGCTCTTCTAGGTTGAAGAGCCCCCTTTCTGTTTTGCTACAAGTGGTTAGTTGTAGGAACAACTGTCTTTGGCAGAATTCACACCTTGAAGACTGACCACTTTGATCCTCCATGTTCCCAAAGGAATCCCAGTGACTCAAGGAGCAAGAAGGAAAATAAGGCTGGTTTTAGCATGACTTATCCTAAAGAGATGGGGTGGGGCACAGTTTCTCGCTGAACAGAGCACGTCTTGTCTGCTGGCATCAGCATCTGGGTAGTTTCTGTTAGTCTTTGGTCCCACTGGACAAGTCTAGAAGACACAATCAACAGTCTCCTGCCTGCACTTGCTGTTCCGACCCCATCACTAGAGCTGCTGCTCCCTGCAGTGCCACTGGGAACCTTGCCCTGCTGCTCTCAGCATCGTTGTCTCCTGCGCTAGACCACTGGTGACACAGCGTGCCCCCTTGGAGCTGCCCTGTGCTGTTCCTTGTAGACTCTGCCACATCTTGTAACTGAGACTTACTCGCCAGTGAAGAGGGGAGGGGTGAGGAGGGCTTCTAAGCTAGGCCATTATGGCCTCGAGACCAAGTTGGAAAGATGAAATGAGTATGTTTGGAAAAGCAGCCTCCTCCTGAGAGATCCCATGCAGTAGTGACTTTGTGAGCTTTGCTTAGGCCCTCTGAGCCACGAACTCCCGTGGGCCACCAAGATGTGTCTGCACAAGCAGTGGCTCAGGTGGGCTGCTGGTGTTTGAGGAATTCAGGTTCAGTTTTTGAAATAGGTCAAACAACACTTGGAGCTTCAACCCTTGGGTCACGAGGAATTTGGGGACCAGGTCCCATTGCAGCAGGAGAGTGTCTGTCTGCAGCACGGGGTGAGGCTGGGCTGTGAAGGCTCCTGCTCACCCATGTTTGCTTTCTGCAGGCTCCGCTCAAAGTTCAAGCAGCAGTTTAACAATATGGTAAACACTGAGGTCAGACAGCATCTTGGGGTTGGATTAGGCTGGCCAAAGTTAAAGTTCGTTGTACATAATTAAGACACTTCCTTTCTAGGTATGTCCTAGTTTCTCTGGTTGAGATCCTGTGACTGTGACAACTGCACATGGCTTAGAACAGAGTCCAAAAAGCGTTGGAAGTAAAGGCTGCCTCCTGCAGATGTTTATAGGCAAACCTTGCAATGCTGGCCTCCCTTCCCTGAGCTCTCCTCATTAAGTAGCAGTCCATCTGTAAGAAGACTTGCTGGAGTCATCTCAGTGCTCAATTCCTTGTGGCTTCTGGAGGAGCATTACACTTCAGTGTAGCCTTCCAGGAGCTTCATTGTTGGTCTGACATTCACAACTTAGCTGCACGGATGCTTTCTGAATGCTGTCAGTACGTTTGGGGGAGTTTGAAGTGAAGTTCAGGCATCTTTCCAGTCCTAGATGTCTCTTTTGGCAACAGGGTACCTGTAGCTGTGGTAGGAGCAGTGAGACACAATGACTCACCTTTTCTGGGTAACCTGAACCCAACCATGGGTACAGTTTAGTAACAGGGAAATCTTCTGTGCCAGGTGTAAGACAGTAACGTTGCTCCTGCACTGAGGAAGTTGCTGGAAGAATTCAAAGGACTAGCAGGAAACTACATATGAATTAGGTCCTAGTTGCCTATCCAGCTGCCTGGGAAGGTGGTGGAAAGTCTCTCACTGGAGCTGTTGTAGCACACAGTAGTTAAAGGAAAGCCCTCACTCTTTGGACGAAGCCCTCTGCGAGGTGAAGAGCACATTCCACACCCATCTGCCTTGCTGAGTGTGTAACGCTCCGTGAAGATCAGTAGCCTGGGACCAGTCAGAGGACTGTGGCAGCCAGCCTTGTAAGCAGCTGTTTAAACACAGCCTTGGTAGGACAGAGCAGATCTGCAGCAAGGTGTGCAGGAGGCACCAGGAACATGGTGAGGGAAGCATTGTGTGAGAGAGTGAGTCGCTTCTCCCTCTTCTGCTGGGATCCCAGCTGAGAAGTATGGGCCATCTGTCCTAGTGCAAACTGCATCACTGCTTCTGCGCCTGTCACTCAGCATGAAAAAGTGTCTTGTAAAGGTAGTGGTGTGTGTGTGTTTTGCTGGCTGCACTGCTGATCTCTCCCCTTCCTTTCCTTAGGCTGTAAGACTGGAAAGTACCTACCAGAACCGCACTAGATACATGGTGGTGGTGTCCACCAACGGCAGACAAGACACCGAAGAGAGCATTGTCCTAGGAATGGATTTCTCATCTAATGACAGGTATTCACAGTGTACAGGTGGGGGAAGCCCTTGTCACCCAGTCAAGTGGAGAAACCACTGTCTGGTGTCCATGCTGTCTGGGGATAGACCGCTTCAGATTGTCCAGCCTAACACCTTTATTTGAGATGCAGAATTCTCTCTGTATTTCTCAAAAGGAGATGTAAATGGGAAGGCAACACTGCAGGTCAGCATTGCCTCCCTTCCTCAGGCTTCTGTGATGACCCTAAGAGCCATTAAGTGTCTCTGAACGGTGAGGTTCCCCAAGCCCTGCATCTGCACACCAGAGACAGGGACAGCCTGCATGCAAAGGAAAAAAAGCTGCAATTAGAGAAGCTGGACATCAGGGCTCAGGAGAGCAGCGAGTAAGAGAGTGGCTGTCGGGCAGGTCATGGCACAAAGGGCCTCTTGGGAATGTCAAGGTTACTGATGGCAGATCTTGCACAACATGTGCTCTCCCCAGACATCAGGATGTCATCAGGGTTTGGTGCTTTTGCTTCAATCATTTCAACTGCTGCTGACCTCTCCAGAAAGCTGCAGAATGTGACTGGGGAGCAGCTTTTGCTGCTGAAGTGACTGTAAGCTGGGAGGCAGCAGCTTCATAAGCAGAAACTTTGAGTTCAGGAGGAGACTCTGGGCACTTTGGAGAGGGCATGGAGGCACATGGCTTTTAAGATTTGTAAGTAAATCTTGGCCTACGCAGGAAGAGAGTCATATTCATACACAGTCTTACTTCTAGCACAACTCCTGCAGGAATAAGTCCTGCTTTTGACCCTGGATGGAAGAAATTACTTTCGGGTAGCGAGCAGGGTTACTAGAAAATCTTTCTGAACTGTTTGTCTAAGAAGTTGCCTTCCAAACAGCCTGCTGATCACAATAGCCACTGTGCTCAAGTGGCTTGGTTTGGATGTTCAGCTCAAGTGATGACTGCTAAAAAGAGGGACCAGCCTGATGCTGCCCCGGCTCCCTTTCTGTGCGTGTTTGTGCGGCTGTAGCTCCAGAGATGCTCGTGCAGTAGCGCAAGAATAACTTGTCCTTGCACAGGTTACTGTGAGCCTGGAGCTCGCTGTTGGCTGTGATACACCAGCACAGCCACCCTTGATAACTGAGAGCTCACTGGAATTCAGTCTCTAATAACATGCAGGGTCGGTTTAGCTTTCTGCTAGAGTTATGTAGGTTCTGGATGGTCAGTCTGATACACCCTCCCCTAGCCCACTTGGTATTTATAACTTAATGTAGACTTGTTGCTATGGTCTCTGATAAGTGCTTGCTGAACAGTATCACTAAAAATACTCTGGCCACCTTGGGAAGCCTTTTAAAATCACATCTTTCCATGAGCTCATGTTGTGTTGTCAACAGAAATAGCTGTGTGCTGTAGTGTCTCCTTGTGCTGGGCAGCGGTCGCTCCGAGGTGTAGGCATTTACAGGGCTTCATGTCTGCTGACCCTCTGGAGCCTCAATCTCGCCCGCTTCCCCAGCTTCTCATGAGCTGCAGAGCCTAACGAGGGGGTGTTAGGGCTTGTGGAAATCTGAGAGCAGCTACTGGATAGCAATACTGTAAGGGCAGGAGGCAGCTGAGTCCAGATTTTCTTGTGAAGAAGGTGCTTCTTAGGGAGGTGATTCTGCTGCTCTGGTGAGACCTCACTTGGAGCACTGTGTCCAATTCTGGAGTCCTCAGTAATGAAAAGATTTGTTGGAGTCTTCTGTTGGAGTGGGTCCAGAGGAGCCACAAAAATGATCTGAGGTCTGAAACCCCTCTGCTGGGAGGCCAGGATGAGGGAGTTGGGGTTGTTCAGCCTGGAGAAGACTCCAGGGAGACCTTCTTGTGGCCTTTCAGTACTTAAAGGGGCCTGTCAGAAAGATGGGGGCAGACTTTTGAGCAGGACCTATTGGGACAGAAACAGGGCTGATGGTTTAAAACTGAAAGAGGGAGATTTAGACCTGAGAGAAGAAAGAAGTATTTTATCCTGAGGGTGGTGAGACCCTGGCCCAGGCTGCCCAGAGAGGTGGTCGCTGCCCCATCCCTGGCACCATCCCAGGTGAGGTTGGCCGGGGCTCTGAGCAACCTGCTCTAGTTGCAGATGGTCCTGCTCTGTGCAGCAGGGTTGGACTGGATGAGCTTTAAAGGTCCCTTCCAACCCAAACCATTCCTTGATTCTTCAAGATGCTGTTTTGATTATGGACCAGTTTTACAGCTTTATGAAATTCATCTCCTATGATCACGTGGTGCAGGTTGTGTTGGGGTTTCCCTGCGCTGTTTTTTCCGTTACTTGGCTTTTTGCTCAGCCCTACAGAAATCAGGTGACTGTGAGGGCAGAGAGGTCAAAGCAGATTGCCAAGAGGTGTCTGTCTCAGCTGGCTGCTGTGCTCTTCCTTGAGGTGTGGGAGGGCAAGGAAGGGGCTGGAGTCAACAGCAAGTGATGGGCTGCGATTGCTCACCTACCGTGCTGCCAGTCACCCTGCAATTGCACTGGACTGATCCCAGTTCCCAGCAGCTGTGGCCGAGGGACAAACAAGAAAACAAAGCTGAGAATTGCAAAATCAGAGCTAGAACCAAAGCACTTGATCCTGAGAGGGGCTAATCTGTAAAGAAGGCCTTGAGCTGACTGAAGACTGTGAACCCCCTCTGACCTTCCGCCCACAGCTTGCTGCTTCTGAATCCTGTTTGCTCTTCTTCTGCACATATGTTAACCCTTTAAGCTTGCTTGAAAGAGCACTACTGTACCCTTTGTCTGGTTATGATCCTTGCCAGATACCTGTAGAACAACACTGGCACTGTTTGTCCCTGAAGCAACAGTGGGATTTTTCTTTCTTTCCCTCCGCCACCCCTAATGAGTACAAAAATACACGACCATTGCCGTGAAATTCAAATAATAGTATAGTGCTGTAGCAGATGGGCTGACCTTCTCTTTCTTACCACAGCAGTACTTGTACAATGGGCTTGGTGCTGCCACTGTGGAGTGACACCTTGATCCACCTGGACGGGGATGGGTGAGTCTCTTTTGTACGCGCTAGGTCAAGAGCAGAGGGTTCTGTGTGAGCTTACAGCACGGTGTATGGGGAGGGATTCAAATGATTGCAGAGCCCTGACAAGTCCAGCAGCCCTCCTGCCATTGACCTGTATCGGGTTAGTAGGCTCAGAGGCCTTAAATCACAGTGACTGTGGGAGCACCAATAATTGACTTATCTTTGAATAAACACGTACTGAGACAGTGGCTCGTGTGTGTGTTTAAGCTGGAGTAAAGAAGCTTTTACTGGCGAGTGGGTGTGTAGCGAAAGCTCCTTAAAAGGATCCTATTAAGTGTTCCTCCATCACGCCTGCAGCAGGCAGCGTTTGGCTGAACATAAAATAAGAATGATGTTTCTCTGCCAAACAGACACCTGACTTGCAGACTCCTGTTTGTGCTGCTTACAAAAAGGCTGTCCGGTGAAGTGCGTGGAATGACTTTTCTTTCCTTGGTAGCTGCTCCAGGATCACTTTAGCTGGACTCTGTTGCTCCCAGCTGTGGTACTGAGTTTGTGTTGCCAAGGTAAACAGCACAGCCCAGCACTATCCCAGTGTCTTAGTTTTGTTCCCGAACAGCAGCTGCTTAAAAAAGTTATCTTAGAGCTTTTAGCATGCTATTTTGATCCGTCCGCTAGCTGAACTCAGCAGTGTATGCCTAGGGCTGCTCCTTTGCTGTTCTAATGTGCCACAAACTATCAGTAATTAACTGAAAAGTTTCTTTTTGGGGACAGGTTTTTACTGTGCCTTTTTTCCTCTT
Source organism: Todiramphus chloris collaris (assembly GCA_025345505.1). NCBI lineage: Eukaryota > Metazoa > Chordata > Aves > Coraciiformes > Alcedinidae > Todiramphus > Todiramphus chloris. The sequence continues at coordinate 1,106,028 of JANVCC010000196.1, forward strand.
TCCAGAGGGTTCAGTGTATCGACAGATAACAGGGTTCATATCTTCAAGCCGGTGTCCGTACAGGCCATGTGGTAAGTACTTACTGTAACCTGTCCCAGAGATCCTTTTTCCAAGGTGTTCTGGGCTGCTGGAGCTTCTAAAAGGCAGGTGCTGCTTTACATTAATGCTGTCTTGAGACCTACTCGAGCAGCCAGAAATCTCCTTCAGAGACAGGGAAGTTGGATACGGAAGGAGAAACCCACGCGAGTGCTGGTGTGCAGCAGTGAGTTGATGATACTGCTGCGGCCATGCCTTCATCTCAGCTGGGGGCAGGAAGGAATAGGTAATTTTCCCTGCAAAGAGCTGCTGCTTTGAATCTCTTCTGAAGTAGAATTGCTTTGAAATACATTTTTTTTTTTTATTTATTCGTCATAAATAAGGACATGCACCCTGTGCATCTTTTAGGCGAGAAGGAAAGAGAAGCTGCCTGCGTTTTTCATTCCTTTTAGGGTGGTTCATGTAAGAATGTATTGGCCATGAAAGTATTTCTGGCTCAAGCTTCTTTGCATTGCTGAAATACATCCTCTGTCAGGGTGTCATGCTACTGTGTCACCCCAGTGATTTTGACCTGGATCCTTCTGATCCCAGTCAAAGATTTAAAACAAGCTAAAAATAGGAGAGAGGAATTTGTTTCCCAGCAGCAGCTGAAGAAAATTCTGACATCTCCCGTTCAGTGAGGGAGGGCAGACACCTAAACACCTCAGTGAAGTCAAGTCCTAAGCCCTTGGTTGTGCAGCTCTCCTGGTGCCCTTGCCCTGCACACAGAGAAGGTGACATGGCAGAAGTTGTCAGAGCACTCTGTCTTGGACACAAGCTCTGCATCTTATTTATGCCTTTATTTATGTAGCAGTTTATAGAGCCAGAGACACAGATACCTCTGTCCTCTGAGCTGTGGGCACCTTTGCTGCTATCCAGGCTTGTCTTGGCAGTCTTCAGTTAAGACGTGAAAGCTCCTACAGCATGTGGTTATCCACCCTGCATGGGCAGGACAGCCTCCTGCTCGGTGCTGGGGGCTGGTGCATGTTGCACTGGGTTTTGTACCAGCTGATGGGACGTGAGTAGCATCCTGGATTTGGCCACTGCTTTGTGCTCGCTACCAGCTGAAGGAAGAAGTTTTAATCCTGTGGGTATTTTTCCCCTTTCTAGGTCTGCTCTGCAGAGTTTACATAAGGCTTGTGAGGTGGCACGAAGCAACAATTACTACCCTGGGAGCCTCTTCCTCACGTGGGTCAGTTACTATGAGAGCCATATCAACTCTGACCAGTCGTCAGTCAACGAGTGGAATGCCATGCAAGATGTCCAGTCCCACCGGCCCGACTCGCCCGCCCTCTTCACAGATGTGTAAGTTGGTCTGGCTCTGCTGAGCCAAAGTGTTGGCTCTCAAGCACTTTGGTCTCCAAATGAGGAGAGAGTTTCCACAAGGGATTACTCTTAATTAGCTATTAATGAGGAGAAGTTTCCTGTTCCAGGTAATAAGCAGACCCCTGGTCAGGTAAACACCAGCGCTGCAAGTTTAGCCCTCCTGGGGCTCCCTCACATCTCCTCCAGCCTCTGTTTTCAGTCTGATTGTTTACCTTGGGCCTTAGGCTCATGGATCTTTGCTGCTGCAAGGCAAGTCCTGTGTATTCTAGTACCTCCGCCTTTGTCTTTGCTGGTTTTGTCCTCTGGTTTCCAGGCCTGGTGTCTCCTGGAAGGAGCAGGTTTCTCTGGACTTCGCTCTGTGTCTGAGCATGTTTTAAGTAACATGGTCTTTTTTTTTCTTAGTCAGTTAATTTTTCTGTAAAGTGTAAATGGACTTTTGAGACTGATCTCAGAAGCATCCTGGAAAGCATCTGATACACCTAAGAATGGGGGCAAAAGCAATGCAGCTTTTCATCATTCTGAGGAGCTCTGCAGGTGTGGAACACAACAGGGTATAGGCCCCAGGCTGTCTCCAGCTACATGCTTGGATGTCTGGTGGTACATGGTCCAAAACAGTGGCTGAGGTAGATAGTTTGGAAAGGTAAAATTTACAGACTGTATCAGCAGTCAAGGTTTACAACCCCTGCAGTTAGTAGTTGCTGATGGTGCTGATACCATGTGACCTCAAAGGTGGTCTGCGTACAGATGTGATGCCAAGTGTGAGGGCTTAGTTGCCCGATGTGTTGTAGAAGAAATAACTTCACTAGTCCCAGCTGCTTTCCCAGTAAAACAGTGCAATTGGTTGATTTATGCTCTTGGATATTTCCTGTTGCTGGAGTTCAGTGAGTGAATAATAACGCTAAGCAGTTGTTCAGCTGTGAACAAGTCTTCTCACTTGATTGTTTTGTTTGGGTTTTTTTTTCAATGTGCAAGGAGGGTGGCTGAAAAGCTTTGGCAGCCTGTCAGATTAATATTCTCTTGTAGCTTTTCATATCTAAATCTGATACAAGCCACCCTTTCCCTGGTGGCAGCAATTGAAGGATCTCGTGGGGACACCCAGACAGCATTCTCTTCATTGAGTCCTGAAATAATGCACGAGGTTAAAAGGAACAGGAACTTTCATGATGGTTTTTTTTTTATTATTATTTGTGAACCACCAGTTGGACACTTGTGAAACAGAGAAGTGGCTGTGCAGTCACCATCCTGGCAGCCTTCCAGAGAAACAGAATGGTGGCGTGAGACGGTGCTGCTGGGTGCCTTCTAAAGCTGATGGGTGAGACAGCTCTGTGCTGCTGCTCTGTTGCAACTTCCCCTGGTGTTAGTCAGGCTATTTTTGCAGCTGGTGATAAGGCCCCTGGCAGCAGAGGCTGGAGGAATGCACAGAGGCTTAGCTGCCCTTGTCTCTCCATGTAAGGAGCTTTGGAGCTGTTACCTTTCCAAGAAAGGTAGGGGGAGGCTTCGATATTGCTCCAGAGAGTATAATGCAGCCTTCCCAATTTAAATTTTACCAAATACCAGAGGTTCCCTGGATGACTACAGTGGATTAAGAGCGTTCAGTTGGTCTCTTTCATATACAACTGGAAATCTAAACTGGGCTTTAGAGTCACCTGAATTCCCTCTAGCTGAGGACACACTTGGGGGAAGTAGTGTGAGTTTGTGAGACTCTGTAGAGTATCCAGTCTATACAATACCTGTTTAAAAAGTGCCACGAGCCCAGTTTGTTCCCCCTCCCAGTGACTGTTGCTTTCTTCTGGTAGCCCAACTGAACGGGAACGCACGGAACGGCTAATTAAGACCAAGTTAAGGGAGATCATGATGCAGAAAGATTTGGAGAACATCACATCAAAAGAGGTGCGTGATGAGGGAGCAGCTCTGGAAGTGCTGCTGTGCAAACTAGAGAGCTCTGTACTTGATGCTGTGAAGCAAGGCCAGAACAAAAAAACTTCACCTGCCTTCCCTGTGTTCCTCCTCCTCACCCAGATACGCACTGAGCTGGAGATGCAGATGGTGTGTAACCTGCGGGAGTTCAAAGAGTTCATTGACAATGAAATGATCGTGATCCTTGGGCAGATGGACAGCCCCACGCAGATATTTGATCACGTCTTTTTGGTGAGTAACAGTGAATTCGAGAGTAAACATGCCTAACACTGCTCACCGTGTCTTGGTTGACACAGAGGCCTCTGGAGGAACTTAAATGAACTCTGAAGGAGAGACTGGCTGCTCCTGGGGTCATGTATTCTTAAGCAAGACACGGGACACTAGTACTATCGAGCGAGAGCAGTCTGGCTTCTTGGCTGTCCTGAGCTTTGCCACTACACCAGCCAAGCTGTAGCCCCTATCACTACAGGATGGAAGGGAAAAAGTCTTAATTCTGACTACTCTTCAGAGCTGTTTCCATTGACCTAAGACCAGTTCTGTAGCTTTAACTGTCCAGGGTACCCACACACCACATATGTTTGAGAAGGGCAAAACTACAGCAAAGAGGGAGGGGAGCTGTTGGGTGAGCTGTGTAACATTCAGGTGCAGCGATGCTCTTGTAACATGGGAGAGCTCTGAGTTGATGTGATCCAGCAGGAACGGAGGAGTTTAACAAAGAATCCTGGAGATAAGTCACTTAAGGAAACATAAACATTTTGCCTTTTAATGTTTTGCTTGCTTGGTTGCCTTCCATTGCTGCTGGGGCCTGTCTCATTCCTGCAGCTCCTCCTGGTGAGTCAGTGCTCCACAGGATTTCCCAGCCCTGAAGCAACGGGCACAAGTTTGGTTGGGCTGTCTAGCCTGTGAGGTTGGCTCAACTTTAAACAAAGCCATTCCTCTTGGACCAGCTGCTCTTTCCAAATGGAGAGGGCCTCTCCCATTCTCCTGAAGCTAAGCGCCGTGGCTCAGAAGGGCTAGTGTATCAATGTGAGCACTCCCAAGAAATCCTGGGGGGGGTAGAGCCAGGAAATTTAAGGTACCTACCATGTAATAGATTATTTTATTTGCAGAGTATGTGTTTTCTGGAGAGAGACAGAGACCTCTTAACAGGCTTACAGTACTAGTCAAAACAGTGCAGGCAGTTCCACCTGCTGCAAGGCTTGGAGTCTTGACTCTTGACTGCATTTAGTGGGAACAAGACCTTTAAAACAAGGCTTGCAGGCAGCACCTTGCAGGGAGAAGAGCTGTGGCTAATGTGTGGAATTGAAGTATTTGCAAAGCAGCTCTCTGCGGTAAGGAGCAGTGCTGCTGGGGCTGGTCCCCAGCTTGTCTCAGGAGCATGTATGCTGCAAGGCAAAGTCATACAGTGAGGTCTCTGGAGGGCACGGAGCTGTTTCCTTCCAGGTTGAGGCAAGAGCCCTGTGGGATCCTTCTTTAGGGAGTGCTAAAAGAGCTAAGCAGGAAGAGACCTGCTGATGTTGGTGATGATGCATCAAAGGACAGGAGAAAAGGCTTTCACCGCTGCGGAATTGTTCTCCATACCTGTGGAAACTGGTGGTTCCCAAGCCTGAATTAAATTATTCTTCCTTGGTAAGAAAGAGACAACATGAAACTAACTGGGTCTGGGAGGCTAGGGTAAATAGGTAGGCATCAAAATATGTTTGTTGGGAGATATTGAATGGCAAGACCCTCCATAGTCCTCTTTCAGATCATGTACAGCTCTGGACTTCGCTGGGATTGACCTGATCTGTGGCCAAAGACAATGGATTCTGTTAAAATCTGGGCTACTGTGGCATGTAATGTTTGTCCCTTTATCCTGCTCAAAATTCAGAGTCCCGTTTGTGCTGAACCCTTGAATGGTGTCCTCATTACGATGATTTCTCATAGGAAGGTAGTTCAGTTTGGGAAGAACCAGCTGCTTTTTATTTCTTGTATTCCTGAAGCATCGAGACAAGACAACAGACCTGTCCCCAGTAGCTACTGGAACAGTAACGCAGCCCTTTCCTGTGGGTCTGCATCTAGACACGGGCTGGGAGCTCTCGGGGCTCTGCTGCAGGTGCTGCCATGGGTGTGTGAGTGCCTGCCTGTGAATCAGAGCTGCTGGAGCTCCCCCCTCTCAGACACGGGCTGCCTATGCAAGCTTCCTGGGGTGAGCAGCAACCCATCCTCTGCTCGGACACCGCTTCTTCTGCGAGACTGGGAGGCTCTGGCTCCTGGGCAGGTGGTGGGTATGCTCCAAGGGCCAGCCCCCCACCCTGGCTCTGCCTCTCCTGGCCCTGGGGCGACGTGGGAGCAGCCCTGAGTGCTGCTGGAAGGAAGCAGATAACTTGTGCACCTTACGTTTTGAAGGAAGCCTTTCTCTGAGTGGTATTCTCCTCAAGGTTTACGTGTTTGAGCAGGAAACAGCTTGGAGGCCCTGTGTGCTGTGGAGAAGGGGGTTAGCGAGCCAGGGTTAAATGTGTTTCTTTCTCTGCTCACACAGGCTTTGAATTCGAGAGAGAAGAGGTGTAACCCAAGTGAGCTTATGGTGTTGATGCCTTTGATGTGGGAGATGCGTGTTTGATGTATAAAGAGCACCTGGATGGTTTTTAAATGCAGGCAGTCTCTCTTCTGTGGGGTAGAGCTGGCAGCAGCCTCCAGGGAAAGGGTGGGGTGGTCTCATCTTCGCTGGGGTTGATTTGTCAGCAGTTGGCAGGAAGTGCCAGTATATGGTGCTGGGCTCCTGCTCTGCACAGCCCCTTGTTGCTTCAGAACAGACCCGTCTGGTTAACGGGGTGAAAGAAGGTCCTGAACAGCAGCCCTGTTACCACTCTGCTGTGTGCCCCTTTACTCAAAAGACTCCCCACTCTCTAGCACTTGGCTGGCCAGCTCCCTCCTCCAGTTTCCTCTTGACAATCCCTCCCTCTATCAGTTGTCTGGCCATGCTTCCTTCTGGCTGATGTGTCCCTTTGCATGTTTTCCCTGCAGGGCTCAGAGTGGAATGCCTCCAATTTGGAAGACTTGCAGAACAGAGGGTAAGTAGCTTCAGGCCATCAGCTTAAAAGCAAGAGCCTGGCCTCAGCACTTGTCTGTGCAACAAACTCTCCTCCATACTTACTGTGTAACCTGAGTCTGCTAAAGGGTTTGCAAATCTGAACAAGCTCTTGCTTCCTCCAAAGTCCATGTCCCACAAACAGACACCCTAAAGTAAAGGAATCTTGTTCCCTGACCTTGGCTGACATTCCCTTGGAGAACAAAGGAAGCCAGCAATCTCACAGCTACAAAAGTAGCAAAAAGCTACAGTTACTTAACTGGATGCTGTGTAGTTGGCTCTGTGCCCTCTGCTTCAGCCCCTTGTTCTGGACTGAGGTCCCACGATTACAGAAGCGCTTTGGAGTCTGGACCTCCAGACTGTGGCAGGAAGGAAAATATGTAAAAGAGCGTTTGTTGCTTTGAGTGGGGCACAGTAGGAATTAAAGTCCTGTAGCATTCAGGCTTAGCACTCAGGGCTTCCTCTGTTTTCTGCCCTTTCTACCTTTTAGGCTTAGAGTGTCCTTTCTCTAGGCTGGGTGGGTCTAAGCACCAAGATTTTGTCATTAAATCTTTACTTACATGTTTGTCTTCTTTGTGCCAATCCAGTGGAAAAAAAACCTACTCCCTCTTCTGAATTGAATTGAATTGATAGCATACTTCTGTACCCCAGAGAATCAGCCTGGCAAAAGTGACTCTCCCCACGCAGCTCAGGGTCTGCTGCAGTTTCCTTGGGTCAGACAGGACCTGCCTGACTGCCAGCGATCTCGTACCTGCTAGGGAAAGGGATGTCACTCCCTTCGGTGCTCCTGTTCTGATAGCCCAGCATGAGTGCCATTCATAAGCATCCTATGAGTAACCCTCAGGGCTAAAAATACTGGATGTAGGGTACATAAATATCATATGCTTTTGCTAGCAGTTTCCTTTCCAGAAAATTTAGGGATAAGAAATAAATCCTCCCCAGTGGCTCATTGTCTGTTACATCTCTCTGTAGCTATTTTATGCATTTGTTTATCTGTGGTGTTGCTCACGAGCTTATGCCTTCAATCTTCCTGCATTGTTGGTGCAGTAGGAGGAAAGATTCACACAGGGGCTTTGAGAAAGAGTCCAAACACCAGTTGAACAGCCCGTGCAGGAGCTCTGGTGACACAAGTGAGAGATAGAGCAAGCAGTGTAGCCTGACATACTGTAGAAGAATTTTCTAGTATGGATGTAAGCCCTTTTGTCAGAGGCTGGGCTCTAAATTGCTCAGCAAAACCTTTCATCTGTGCTAGCCACTGCTTCCTTGCATTAAGTCCTGCTTTCCAAGGAGGTTTGTTCAGGACTGCAACTTCGAATGCTTTGAGTTTTGCTGTTCACAAAGCAAGACAAGGCTGTTGTGTAGCAGCTGTGATATCTCCCTGAACTTGTATGTGCTGCACACTCTGCATTTTTATCTGCTGTTTCTCTGCAGGGTGCGGTATATTTTGAATGTGACTCGAGAAATAGATAACTTCTTCCCTGGGCTCTTTGAGTATCACAATATTCGGGTATATGATGAAGAAGCAACAGATCTTCTGGCTTATTGGAATGACACCTACAAATTCATCTCCAAGGCAAAGTAAGTCTTTTCAGAACAAACACATTGAGAAGATGTATACTAAGCATTTTATATTTTCCTGCTGATTTTCTTAACTACTTTTCCTCCTTGCCTACCTAGGATCAAAGCATTTTCATGTTGTAGTTTGTCCAAATGTTAAGAGTTGCCTTCCACAGTTTTTCCTTCTTGCTGGTGCTTGTACAGGGAGCAGGTTGGACTAGTGAGGTGGTTCTGCCCAGTTGCAGTCCAGCCAAGCAGCAGAGGAGATCATTCCTTACTGCAGTTAACAGCTTGCCTGCTGCTTAGGAAATGCAACGGATCTGCAGAGGTGCTGTCGGGAGAAAAGGGCAGGAACAAATCAAGCAGGGTTTGATAACAGTAAGAAGCAAACACCAGCACGAGCTGTTCCCTGCATTGTGAGGCTGCATGATGAAGCCTGCAGTCTGGAAGTGATTTCTTGTGGTGTAACACTCCAAAGCAAACTCTTCCCTTTAACAGGAGTAAATGCCTGTGTAGGTCTCTGAGCTGTCAGTCACAGTGAGTAATCTGATAGCGGATGCTGAAAGTAGGGCCTTTCAACTGCAAAGAACTGCATCCCAGTTACATGAGCTGTCTCCAGTTAATTCAACAGCTTTCTTGAGGGAAAACTGGTCAGAAAGCAGATTGGCATATGTTGCCTTTAAAGTATTATTTCCATTATAGCAGTCTGCAATGTCTCTGCATAGCTGGTGCTTGCAGATCCTCATAGCCTTTAAAAGCTGACCTGTTTGAGTGTGGCTCAAGACTTAATTTATTTAAGATGGTTTCTTTAAAATTCAATACTTAAGGGAATACAATGATGTTTTTAAATTATTGTTGTCTTCAGAAGTACTGTCCTGCCCAGAATGTTTCCATCGAGGTTTAAACGATGGGCTCTCAGTGCTGTGTGTGAGGTGATGTTGGTCCAAACCACAGCAATGACTGTATCCCCTTCTCTGCCCTCTCTGCTTGTTGTGTTTGGGGTGGGGTTAATCACCAAAAGCATTGCAATGTTTTGACTAATTTGATTTGCAAAGTTGAAGAAGTCTTAGAGCAGTTTAAAGGCTGCTGTAGCCCAGTACACCCCAACCAGTGCAGACATCTCTGAGTGCCTGGGCTGTGGGGATGCAAGCACAGGCTCAGGTCACCGCGAGCAGCTGAGCTCTGAGCGTGTTGAGGCACATGAGTGTGCGTGCTCTGTGGTCTCTTGGTGTGTCCTGTGGGAGCTTCACGTGGCTGGCAGGCCAGAAAACTTAACACATGAAGGAGAACATTGAAGGTGCCAAACCGAAGTTGTCTCAGCCCGCTCTGTGCCAACGCTGCCCAGCGCGTGGGGTTCACAGGGAAGGGCCATGGCCTTCCTCCTTGTGTTTCACAGCAAACACATGGGTTTTAATTCCTTGGAGCAGAGTGCTGGCTGCCCTTTCAGGCTCTTAACCAGCCTCACTGAGCAGAGTAGCCTCTCGTTACACTCAAAGGCACTGTTTGCTCTGCCTTCAGTGCGGAAAAATGAATTGAAGCTGAAGGATCTTCCATCTGCTTGCAGCAGGACACTGCTCTGCAGCTGTCAGTTGAGGTCTGTGCCTCTAGTCATGAGGTTCTTTTCCACTTGCTTGCATTTGGGCATTTACTGAGGTGAAGGACTGTTATAAACAGAGCTGGGGGGGAGCTTTCTACCTATAGATGAAGAAATGGTGGTATCAAGAAAAATCTGCCAGGTTGGTCTGTGGAGCCTTTAGCTGCATCTGGACCTACCAGTGTTGAAGTGTGGATGGGAGGTAGGTGGGGTGTCAAACCCCTGACTGAAGCAACATTGCTCTTGTTCAGCCAATGGCCAAACCCAACTGAACCACTCAGTGTCTTCCAGGGATGCGTTTCTAAATGGTGACACCGTGTTTGTGGATAGAAACCCTTTTTATTTGCCATACTGGCTTGCTTGGGCCGAGTTCAAGGATGCTGTATTAGTCTTCAGCACTCTGCAAACAACTGTTGTTTGTCTGCTTTGCGATAAAAGCTTCGGAGAGCTGTTGTAACAAAATCTGTTAAGAGTATTAAGACCTTGTTCTTCACTTTCTGTGTCTTGCTCCAGTTTGTAAATTGGATTATCAGATCACATCCCAGACGTTCGCTATGGCCACAGTGTTGAAAAATACGTTTGATAATACTCTGGTAAAGAAGTTGCTATTTTCTTAAGCTTCTCAGAGGCCATGTTTTCCATGTAATGATCCTCTCTTGTCTTTCTCCTGCTTCAGGAAAAATGGTTCTAAGTGCCTGGTGCACTGCAAGATGGGAGTGAGCCGCTCGGCATCCACGGTGATCGCCTACGCCATGAAGGAGTACGGCTGGAACCTGGACAGGGCTTACGACTACGTGAAGGAACGGCGCACCGTCACCAAGCCCAACCCCAGCTTTATGAGGCAGCTGGAGGAATACCAAGGGATCCTGCTGGCCAGGTGAGTGGAAGGAATGATCCCAGTTAACGATGTTAAGGCATAACGCTTAAATGATTGAGTCCATTACTGTAATTAGCACTTCCATCACAGCGTTATGTAAGCTCGTGATTGTCTTGGGAAAGATGGAGCTCTGGTTTTCATGGGTTAGCTCAGCTAAGCTTGGGAAAATGGGTGTAATAAAGAGGTTTTAGGAAGCTGTTTGCCTTCTAGGATGACTTGGTTTGTTTTTTTTTTTTGAGAGTAGCATCCCATGATCTGCCATCCAAACAGAGCACTCAGAGCTGTGCGGACCCCAGCAGAGATAAATGACATCCCTATTGCTTGTAACATCACTTGGCAGGGAACTCGCTTTGTCTCAGCCTTACAGTTCTCTGGTGAACATGCCCCTCCTCAGCAGCTGGTCTGGCTTTATTTAGATCCCTTGGGTAAGTGTTGGTGTGAGGGGAGGGGACAGGATGTTCTGTGCATTGCAACAGCGGTGTTTATTCCTGTGTGGAGTCCTGAGGCTGGTCTGGAGCTGGGTCTGGGCCTGGGCAAGTGTGGTGTAATCCCAAGCCTATCACCTGATGAGCAAAAAGAAGTAAATGTTGCCTGTTTCTAAGAAAATGTTGCCTGTTTCTGAGAAACCCACTTGTAAGCTGTCTTAAGCAATGTCTTCACGTGATCAGCTGAAGGAGGTAGTGATACTCTGTGTTTTGGCAGATTGCGGTACTTTGTTTAGGATCCTGGTGTGCTTTGCCAGGGAGCAGATCTGAAGCAAGCAGGATTGCCCAAGCTGAGCCTCCTGCCACAGGGAGGTGGCTCTTTGAGAGTTTTGACCAAAATAATTATTTCATAGCTGCTCGATGCTCTTGAACGGTGCCTGCCTTATGTTGCTCATTACAGCACCTCAGGCACTTGGGCACTCTTTAGGGCACACTTCTCACCTCTGTCCTCTGTTTGATTTTGTCCCTTTGGGTCTGTCCTACCCACTTGCAAAGACCTGCCTTCACCTTTCCTGTGTTAATGACTTAGCTGTTCTTCCTTTGCTCTCCACCTGCCCCCAGCAGGCTGGCTAGATCTGCAGCTGGGACAGGCCTGGATTCCCAGTTCTTATACCAAACCACTGGTGTGAGCTGCTCTTGTCACTGAAATGTGCTTCCTCTTTCCCCCTCTGCACAGATTTTCAACCTGAGGGCTCCTCGTGGTTCATTTCCCGATCAGATGCACCCACAGGAGCTCTGTCCTCTGTGCCTGCCTTCCTTCCTCTCCCCCTGCTCCCCAAATGTTGACTGCCATAATGACCCTCTTTCTCCCTCAGAAAGCAGACAAATAGTATCAAGTCTCAGGATAGATCACAGTGGAATAGATATTTTAAGAAATTGTTCTCTTCTGGACTGAGACCCTTTGAGACAGACACCACACCTGCCTTTGGTGCCTCGTGATCCCAAACGTGCTGCTGGCACCGGTTAATAAAGGTCAGTGCTGAACTCTGGTGTGCTGTGTAGCATTGAGCACACTAGGAAATTGGATCTTGCTGGGGTAGGCTGGATGGAGGAAAAGAAGCTTTTCAGATGCAAAAAACACAGCCACATCCTTTGCAACAGGTTGGTGAACACCTGCGAGGGGCCCCTGGCTGGTGGCAGCTGGTGTATCACATCCTCAAGCCTTCAGCTCTGCAGTTGCCTGAGGTGATCTGTCAGTCTGGTACCTGGTGGCACATCTCCAAAGCCTCCCTGTACAAATACTTTGGTTAAGGACTTCCCCCCCCCCCCCCCATTGTCTTAGAGTAATTTATTTTTCAGGAGGTAAATCTTTCCTGCTGCCATCATTTCTATGGTGTGTGGCTTCTCTCCCTCTTAAGCACACTACTGCTCCTGAGCTACTCTGCAAGTCCCAGTACAATGGCACAAACAGGATTACTCGTGAGGCTTTAAAAAATGCAGGAGCAGTGCCTTACATCTCTGTGTGTAGGACTGAAAAGCCTGCAGTCAATGAAACCTCACTGGAGCAAGGAATGGCCTCTCGGAGCTGCAGGAAGGGTCCCTTCCTTTCTCAGCTCCAAACTGCTTTATTTCCCCTTTCTCCTCTGTGTTGTTTAGCTTTCCCCTCTGGCCTCTCGTGCCTTGTTTATTGCTGTGGTATTCCAGGACAGGTAAAAAAAACAAAAACAAAAACCCAACAGATTCATGCTCATGTGACTGCTCCGATTTCAGAGGGAAGGTATGTGAGGGCAGCCATGTGCTCGCACTATCTAGTTACGGTTTTGTGTAGGGGTTATAGCAACTGGGATATGTTTTCCAGCTGTAAAATGAAAACCCCCTGCCTGCTTTTAGTCATAACAACAAGTGTGTTTTCCTCTTGGAGACTGTCATACTTCCTGGGGTTAGTTAAACTGTCCCCTTCCTCTGGTGATAGACACAGAAAGGCTGAGCCAGCCCTGTGTCTTTTATTAGTTGTGAGTAAGTCGCAGGAAAACGGTGTTTGGGATCCCCTACGTGCAGCTTGTGAATTAACAGTAGTTTTATACCTGAGCTGGAGAGCTGGCTGCAGCGTGGTGGGAAGTGTGGGAGGCTCCTGGCCCAAGGCTGGTATGGGCACAGCCGGCCAGCCTTGGAGCACCAGGGTGGGAAGTGCCCTTCGAAAACAACAACAACAACTTCTCCCCAGCTTATGTGAACAGAGACGTGGGAAATCTCTGGCATCCCACACAGAGCCTTCAGCAGCAACCTGCCTCCCAGACAAGCCTGGTTCTGCTGCCAGTGTCAAACTTTGCTCCAGAACCCATTAGAGACAGAGCACGTGCACCCCAGAGCAATGCCTTTTGGCCTCTTGTCCTGACCCTCCTCTCCTCTGAAGGGACCTGATCCTGCCCCATGTCATACATGAAGGCTCTAGCTTGATTGTGGGGTTAGAAAGCAATATAAGCCATGAATTATTTTCCTTACCTGTTGGGCACCCACAACTAAACAGGTTCATTGTAATTAATTCAGTATCATCTGTTAATGAACTTGCTGCAGCCAGCGGATGTGTCTGGGAGTGCCTGCTCACTTAGCAAGGGACTGGAGAGGTTTTGCAAGGTCTCCTGCAGATCCAAGGACCTTTCTGCGGTATCTGCTCTCCTCCTAGGGGCAAACGATGGAAGCACAGCCCTGTGGCCACGGTCACTTGGCAAAGGCCTTGCAGCCATGGCTAGCTGGTGTGGTGCCACTGCGAGAAGTTGCCTCCTTTGCTCTCTGTAAGCCTGGGGCCCTGGGCTGGGTATTATGGAAGGTGGAGCTATGGAAGGTGGTGCAGTGCTGCTGGCAGATGCTTGGCCTTGTGACTGCTCAGACCTTCCTAAAGAGGTGTTCCAAGACCTGGAGAACTCTTGAACTCCCTGTGAAAGGCAGGTGATGTTTTGGGCTGCTTGTTGACTGTTGAGGATGTCTTTTGGTTTTTACACACACCCACTCACCCCACCCTCCACCTTTGGTTGCCAGAGCCCAGTTGTTTGAAGCTATTTAAAGAAGGAGCCACAAGGGAAATTGGACTTCATTCATTGTCCACCATTGAAGTCCAGAACTCAGGACCCCGTCTCTTCTGGTCATTGCTCACCTGCTAACAAATGAATAAGTGCTTGCTGGCTGAGAGAGCTCCAAATTCTGTAGTCAATTAACCATTGCATTTGTTGAGTAGAATGATAAAATACTGCTGGGGAATATGTGTGTGTGGCACACACACATACATGTGTGTGCTGTGGGATTTAGCTGCTGGAGAAGGGCTTGTTACTGGATCACCTTCTCCAGCAGCACGTTCGGCCCTGAATTCTCGAGGTGAAGCTGTAGCTGTGGTCAATGACTCCAGTGTTTGGCACTTTTTTTTTTTGTGTAGGTCACATCCTCTTGCAACAAGGTGAATCTGGCTCTGGTATGTGAAAACACTACTCAGTGTTTTCATTTACTTTTCTTCCCCACAGCAAACAGCGGCATAATAAACTGTGGCGCTCGCACTCGGACAGTGACCTCTCGGACCATCACGAGCCCATCTGCAAGTCTGGGCTGGAGCTGAACAAGAAGGAGATCACCACCTCAGCTGACCAGATCTCGGAGGCAAAGACCAATGACAACCAGCAGCCAATGTCTCCCATCTACTCAGCTGATCTAGACAGGGAGCAGCAGCTCCCAGAGGATGCAGACACGATTGAGGAGGTGTGTGTGAAGGAGAGGATCCACCTGGAGTTCACATGTCGAGACCTCCACGTGGAGCAGATGGAGGACAAGCTGAACCTGAACAATATCAATGGCTATACAGCAGGATGTTGTGTAGACTCTGTCCCCCCTGATAACTGCCATGCTTCTGAGGCCTTAATGCAACTGCAGCACCCCTTGGAAATTTCCGAGTTTCCTGATTTGACAGTGGACGATCTAGAAAAAGACGCCCTTAAGCCTGATGTGAACGTGCACTTGGTTCCCATGGCAGAATTCACTTCGTGCTTAAAAGACTTTCCCCAATCCCCAAACCAGAATTCCCCAAGTCTCCAACAGAATCCTCAGCCTGAAGTGACAGACCTCAGTGCAGATAGGATTGATTTCTTCAGCGCTTTGGAGAAATTCGTGGAGCTTTCCCAGGAGAGCCGGTCACGCGCCTGCTCCCACTCCAGGGTGGAGGAGCAAGGGAGTGGAAGGAACGGGGTCTCCAGGGTGCCTGTGCTGGAAGCGCTGCCTGCTGCGGACGGAGCTGCAGATGCTCGAAGGAACAGCTCTGGAAACTCTCCTCAGGCATCAGATGACTCTTCCACGGATGAAGAACAGCAAAAGGTTAAAATGACTTGCTCATTTTTTTTAGGAGCTGCTGCTTGAACCTACCTGCAGGTAGTTCTCCTGCTGCAAGGTTGCTATGGACAGGGGATTCTATAGTCCTGGCTTTCACTGGACAGGGCAGCTCTTTGAGGGGTGCTTGCTTCTTTTCCTTTTCTTCACTTTTAGATACTTGCCCTTTTCTGCACTTTTTCCTTAAACATCTGTTTGCTGGCAGTGGCAGGGCACTGGCTGAGTCGACCTTGACCTGACCTGCTGAGCTGTTCTCATGAGAAACTTATTTTTGAGTTGAGAGCAGATAAGGTGGGACTCGACCCCCCAGTGCAGCTGAACCCTGAACAGCCAAGGCCAGCCAGTACCCCAGACCTGCGCGGGTATTTATCTGTCTTGAGAAATCCACCACAGGTTCCTTTCCCTGCTTGGGAAGCACCAGTGCTGGGATAGTACATCAGGGCAAACGTAGAGCTTCCAGTGCTGGAGGAAGAGAAAGCCTGGCCAGGCCGGGAGTGGTGGGATCAGGCACACCATGGCTCATTTCTCTCCTGGGTGGAGAGATGTTTCTGTCAAAATTCAGTAACCTTTGAATTGAGGTACCTTTCTCTTATACTTGCTTCCCACCCTTCAGGACTCTGACGGGGATTGATGATGTCCGGAGCCGTCATTTTCTAGGAGCCTCTCTTATTTAAATTCCTCACTGCATTGCTTGAATCTTTTCCATCTCCATGTGTGGCAATAAGGCTCTTCCAAATATAATCGGCCAGTGCTCTCTCCAGTGATTTGGCAGGAAGAGCATCTGTGTGGATGGGCCATTTTCCTCTGGGAAACCAGAGCGTTTCAGCACTGGGTCATTCTTTATGCTGCACTACCCTTCCCTACATGAGCAGAATCTTTCACATTGTCAGTGCAAAACTGCACTTTTAGCAGTGTTAGGATTTTTTTTTTTTTTTTTTAATCTGGACTTCTCTTTTTATTTAAAAAATAAAAAGGGGTGTGTGTGGGAAATTTCCCTTGGAATTTGTGGCAATTAAATATAAGTTCTTAAGTCTAAGTGAAAGTCCGGTCTGGAATATGTTAAATGCCATCCCAGAGACAATGCTGCTGTGTTAGTGATCGTGTAATCCATCCCCACGCACTGGCACACGCTCTTTTTGTTCCTTTGGGAACGTGCACCCCCATTTCCTTTAAGCTGCTGCCATTTGCTCTGCGTCTGCTCAGCTGATCCACTTTGTAATTCTCCTATCTGTGTGTTGCAGGAGGTCCCCGAGCTGCCCAGCACAGGCCACCTCACGAGATCCCACTCGGAAAATGCTATTTCTGTGAAGGAAATTATCACAGAGATTGAGTCGATCAACCAGGGAGCAGCACCTGCCCAGCAGAAAGAGGCTTCAGCCAACCTCACCCAGACTCCAAAGAGGAACACGGTGCACGACCTGCCAGTGGAGGTGATTTGGGCTTCGGAAAGGGTTGAACAGAGTGAAGGAACCTGTGCTGGACACCAGGAGAAGGAGAAGGACCCTCTGCAGGCTGAGCAAGAAGCTACTCCCTCCTTGCAGCCATCTTCTGGTAAATCAGACCTGGAGGAAAGCAGCCCTGGTGAGGAGCAAGAGTCTCGTGGCTCCGTCAACCCTGAGCCCAAGTGGTGCCCCGGCTCTGTCCGCCGAGCCACCCTGGAGTTTGAGGAGCGCTTGAGGCAGGAGCAGGAGCACCAGCACGCAGCCCCGGTAGGCATCTTACCCACCCGCAAGAACTCCAGGAACGACTCTCCCGCTGCCGAGCTCCTGCTGCGGGGCAGGAGCGAGGAGCTGCCCCTGGAGCTGGCTCTGGAGGGTGACAAGGGCCAGGGGCCAGGCGCTGAGGAGCTGCTGCTGCCTCCTGGGGCAGAGCTGCCCGCAGAGGCCAGCCCGGGGCAGGAGGGAACGGCACAAGAGCGCAGGACAGTGGTCTCATTTGATGGGACGGAGGAGCCGTCGCTGCCCTCCCTCCTCCCAAAGAGAATTGAAATCATCGAATACTCGCCCACGGTCAGGGCCGCGGAGCACGGCGATGCAAGCTGTGAGCAGGGCGGGCTGGCCCTGGCCGTCCCCTCTTTAGATGAAAACTTGAACCCTTCGTTGTGCTTGGAGAAGGCACCGACCTGTCTCAGAGCTCTGCCGCTGGTAAACGTCTCGCAGCCGGAGCACGCGGTACACAACCAGGCCACCCACACTGTGGGCAGCCCCGGCCAGGAAGGTGCTGGGTTATCTGTTCAGCTCGGTGCTGCTTCTCTTTCTGCCCAGGTGACCACACCTTCAGCCAGCCCAGATGGCTCTTCCTACCCCTACGTAATTCACCTGGAAGGTGTCACTGAGCAGAGCACGGGTACGGACGATGAGCCGGTCACACCACGTGGCGTTGAGGGAGACGCGACTCTCCCGTTCAGGGACAGCCCGAAACCTCTCTGCGGGGCAGATGGCACCTTGAGGCAGCTGAGCGGCAGGGACTTCACCGCCCAACGCGCCGAAAACATGGACCTTCTGGACATCTCCTTCCTGTGTTACGGCCTGCCCCACAGCTCCAGCAGCCGCAGCGTGGGGGAACACGGTGACAGCCCCGGGCTGGTCAAGCAGCGGGCGAAGGAAATTGAGGCTCGGATCCGGCACGCGGGGCTCACCACACCCTCCCACATGAAGCGTTCGGCGTCCTTGGCCAAACTGGACTCCCTGGACCTCTCCAAGGACGACTTATCCGAGAGGCAGTCGGCATCTTCCGATGCCAACCCGGTGCTTCTCACCTGCGTTGCCCTCAGTCGAGGCCTTCACGGGGGGAGTTTGGAGGGGGGCTCGGGAAGCACGTGCAGAAAGCATCGCCTTTCCTCCCCGGAGCCCGCTAAGCATTTTGTGGAACAGCTCAGAACAGCCGAGTGCATTGCCCAGAGCAAGCCGGTGGAGCGGCCGCTAGCTCAGTACGCCAAAGAGTGCGGCTCCGGCCAGCAGAGTTTGTTTTCCAGCACGGATCCGACGTGGACTAGCTCTGAGGAGGGTCCTCCGGTTCTCCAGGTGCAGGTCCTGGACTCCTTGCCTCCAGCTCGAGGTCTGCCTGTCGCACCCCGGCAGCAGCACGGGAGAACTCACCCTCTGAGGAGGCTCAAAAAGACCAATGATAAAAAGCGGACAACCAATCCCCTCTACAACACGATGTGATCCTGAGCCCTCGGCTGTGATTTCTTACCAAGAACTCGTGGTGTTGAGCTCATGCAAGGGGCAGGTGTAATATAAGGAACATGCACTTTATTGGTTAATTTTATATATATTGTCATTTTACTGTTCCTGGCGCATGTAGGTGTGGGTTGGTTCTTCTGTGTGTGACTCTGACTGCAGGACTGTTTGGGTTTTTTTTAAGTTTGTTGTTGTTTTTTCTTTTTTAACTTGGGTAACCTCAAATGTTCTCTCTTTTTTTTTTTTTTTAGTTTGTTTTAAAAGAACACCTTTTTCATGCAAAAATTGATGTTGGCTTGCTTCAGCAAGGTGGAGTTTTGCTCAGAACCGGATCCTACTCCCTCACTTGAATTTTCCCCATGCCTTGAAATGGTGCTGGGCGGTTGTTGGGATGAGAACCCCCCCACCCCCTAACTGTGAAGGCTGTGCCAAGGTCCCTTTGTTTGGCCTTTCTTTTGTTTCTGCAAACTGGAACTCCACGATGCTGGCATATCACTCACCAAGCTGCTTCAGGACGAAGCCCTCTGGGCCCGGTTCGTGCATCCCCAAAAGGAGCACCCAGGGCTGAATCGTCCCCAGGGACAGGCTCCCAAAATCCCAGGCAGCCTGGCCCAGGATCAGCACTCCTCTCCTGGCCTGGTGCAGGTCACACAGAGTCCCCCCATTTTTTGGGGGCTTCTTCCCGAGCTGCCCAGCTGCCCCAGCCCGGGGGGTGAGAGGAGACACCCCCAAAGCCAGTGTGTTCTTTTAAAACGAACGCCTCGTTAGGGTTTTAACCCTCCCATTACTTGAATAGTGCTGTGGGCCTTCCACGTTCATGGCCATATCATCTGTCCTCTGCCCTCCTGCTGCCTCCCCTCCAGCCCAAAGCTCTTTTTGTCTCACGCTGACCGAGTTTTCCTCTCCCCTCTGCCACGCTCACGGGCGTTCTGGTCACTCCCAAACCTGGAGGCTGTTCTGATTGTTACACAAGGAATTGCCCCTGCTGAAGGCAAAGCTTTGTCCTCTCTGCTGCCACTCCTAACACTCGACCTGGAGGGAAGATCTTTTCTGGAAGTTTTTTCTTTTTCTTTTTTTTTTTTTCCTAAATTGTATATATGGTATTTATATAGATTTTTTTTGTTTTGTGTTTTTTATTTTTGGGTTTTTTTTTTTTTTTTAAAAAAAAAAAAGGGCAAGACTGCATTCTGTAAACTGGAAAACAACCACCTTACTCAAAGTCTATGCTGTTCATTGTAATCTGCACAGAAATGGGAATGGATTTGACATCAAAAGCTGTCTTCCCTTTCCAAAAGTGAGCATTGATGCCAGCCGTTGCCAAACGTGTCCCTTCACCTCCAGTCCTGCCTGAGCCCCTGTCCTCCTGCTGTGGGAGGACCACTGTGTATCTGCCCATCTCCCTCCCCCTTGAAGCTGGGTCTTGGAGGTGCCAGGTGCCTGTGGAAAGCCAGCAGCTGCTTGGAGCCATTCTCCAGGTTCTTGCTTCCCCGGAGAACCTGCGTTTGAAGGGTCTGCTCCAAACTCTAGCAAATTATCTTATGGTTCCTGAGCAGTTTGGTGAGATCAAAGCTTCCCATTTCCAGCAGCGCATCTCAGCAAATTACACGTGTGCTGTAGGAGCAGAAAGGCTCTTGGCCATGGCAGGAGAGCTCTGGGTCCTGTTGGCAGCCCTGGGGCAGGTCTGTGGCACAAGAGCCTGTCTGAGCTGGCGCTTGGCTCTGGCCCAGACCTGCCCTGTGGGGAGGAGTGAAGTGCACAGAAGATGCAGAATGGCTCCAGCTGCTGAAAGCCCAGCATGGCGAGGCCGGGGCGTGGGAGGAGCAGCAGCCAAGGCCGTGCCTAGAAAGCAGCACTGATGCTGCAGGGCCTCGTGGGCTCCGCTGGGACAAGCTCATCTTGAGCCGCAGAGGAGTCCATGGCACCGGAGCACCGTGGAGTATTGGGAAGCAGCGTGCCTCTGCCCTGAGGAAGGGGCGTCTCTAACCCCCCAGCTTGCTCACAGCACAGGCTGGTTTAACAGCTTGCGAGGTGGTCCCACCTCCCTGCCCTGCTGTAGCTCCCAGGCATCCTCCCGTGCTGCCTTGCAGAGCCTGTGTGCCCGCAGCCCGGGCACTGTGAGCCTGTCTGCCCTCCAGCAGCAGCAGGCAGTTCCTCCCTCCTCCTCCCAGGAGCTTGAGCTCTCCTGGGGGTTGTCACCCGTGCTGGCTGCAGGCTGGAGCGCAGCCTGGAGCAGCCCAGCAGGGTCCTGTCTTGGGTCAAATAGCACGTCAGCCCAGGCCATTTCAGTCACTGAAAGTCACCTGAGTCCCTGGCCCAGGTGGCCAGATCCTTCTTGGGGACACTGAAAAACATTTGGCTTGTGCTAGCCAGCTCCAGCTGGCTGCCGGGCTGGGCAGGCACGGGGGAAAGGCCAAGTGGCTCATGTCATCTGGTGAAGGACAGGTTTCAGTCCTTGCCTCCCCCACAAAGTTCCCCAGACCCCCCCCTGCCCACCAGCCCTGACCCAAGGACACGTCCCCCTGCCCCTCTGCGGGCGGAAGAGACGGGCTGCCACCCAGCCTGCCCTGAGTTGGTGGCAGCGAGCTTGGCTGGCACCGTGTCCTGGTGACGAGGATCTGCCCTGTGTGTAACTTGTTCCCTGGAGGAGGAAGGAGGTGAGGTTTCTTTGCCCAGCTACGTCTCAGGAGAAATGCCCTGTAGGAAGGCTCGCTCACGCAGACCAGAAAAGCTGCCTCCTTCCAATACTCTGGTGCTGCCCGGGTGCTGCAGCCGGGGAGAGCACTGAAGGCCCTTGGGGGGAGGTGCTTTGCTCTCCCCTTGGCCTTGGCTCTGGCTCAACACAACCTTTCTCTGGGAAGCCTGTGGACAGGCAGAGGGAGTCAAGGAAGGTGGTTCTGGGGCAGGGTTACAAAAGCCTTGGCAGGGTGGAGACTCTGACCTGGAGGACAGAAAGGGGAATGGGCTGGAGGGACGTGTCACAGGCAGCTCTCCGGGGGAACTGGGTTCTCCTTGGCCACTGCCTGTGCAGTGAAGCCACCGAGCCCCTGGCATGAGAGGTCTCTGCTGGTGGTTCGTGGGTGGTGACTTGCTCCTGATCCCAGCGGCTGCCCCACGAGAGCTTCTTGTGACCCACTGAGCAGGACCTTCCCCAGAGGGGAAGGGGCAGCACCTCCAGGGTGCTCAGCAGCTGCCAAGTCTTGCTGATAGAGGGGTTTTAGGAGAAACGTGTTGTTTTTAAGGGCATTTTTGTACAAAGCAACTGTTCCTTTGGTCTCTTGCAGAGCCCTCTCAGAGGATGCTTTATTGTTTACATTGACTCCTGTACAATATCTCAGCCATCGCCACCCCCCTTGCCCGCCCCGTCTCCGGCTGTACTGTAACGTGTGAGCCTTGCACAAACGGATAGCGTGTGCGTGAAACTGGTTTTTACACTGCGTTCTGTTGCACTTGATGGTGTGTGTGTGCGTGTGTGTCCGGTCTGCTTGAGAAGTTGTGACATGTACAAATCCCCCCCTTCAGCCCTTTTCCTGGGGGCACGGTCCCAGTGGGTGGCAGGAGGGTCAGGAGGTGACACCGTTTCTGGCTCGCTTGGATGTTGAACGGGGCAGGGATTAGTTCCGTGTCCCTCTGCCAGCAAAGGCCTGGTGGAAGTTACCCCACCCCAGCTCTGGCTGCTCCAAGGACCTCCTGGGAGGAGCGGGCCGCTGGGAATTGTCATGGGCAGCGGGCACTGCAGCTGCCTGGGGGCTGCGAGCCCCCCACAGCTCTCCTGGCCCAGTGGCACAAGGAAGCCATACCCACCGCAGGTCCCCTGCTCCCGTCGTGGTGCGTCCTGCCTTAATCTGGTCCCATCTCCACGCCAACCCCCACGCTTCTCCCCAAGGGAAGGACCCCCTGGCGCCCTTGCTGGCGTGGGGCAGAGGCAGGCGCTGGCCTGGTGCAGGAGGGGTCCAGGCTGGGCAGGGGGTTCTGGGTCACCCTCCGGCAGTGCTGCCAGAGGTGCTAACAGCCCAGCCGCGCTGCAGACATCTCCGTTGGCACAGAGGAAGGTGCCAGTGCCTTTTATTTTCCTTTATGGAGATGTGACGTCCGTGTGCTGGTTTGTAGGGATCACCCCACGGCCGGGCGGTCCGGCCGCACCGTGTGCCGGAGCTCGAGGCCTCGGGGACGGCTGGCGCTGGAGATGCAAACCGGGGCGGGGAGCCCTTCTGCCTGCCCCTCCTGGATCTTCCTTGGTGAATGGGATCATCCCCTTCCCCCCTAAAGACTTTATGACTGATGTGCTCAGCTGTTTTTAAATGTGAACTTGTGCACTGATGTGCAGATTCAATGTTCTTGTTACCGAATGAATAAAGTTTTATTTTGAAGATGACGCTGATGTGCCTCCTGTTCGGGATCGGGGCTGGGGGTGATGAGGGATCTGTGCTGCTGCTGGAGCACGGGCTGGGGGGCTGGGGAGCCGGAGAGGGTTTGTTCAGTCGTGTGCCCCAGCAGAAGTGGAGACGGACCCATCCCAAGTGATCTGTGCAGGGGCTGAGGAGCCGTCTTCCCAAGCAAGCTGCTTCCAGATCCGGTTGCAGAGAAGATGCCGAGGGTGGTGTGTGCAGGACCGTCGGGATGCTGCGGGTCCCCACACTGCAGGGGCAGAGGAGCTGTGTGGAGGGTTCCAGGGTTTAAGCTCCAAGAGGGATGTGAGGTTATATTCTGCTGAATCCAAGCACTGAATAACCACAGCGCAAGTGGGTCTCTGTGGTGGGAAACAGCCCACCTCAGGCGAGCTGATTCTGCTCCATTGTGTCCCCTGTCGTGAGAAGCAAGCATGGCACAAAGGCTCTGGGCTGCCCTGGCCTGCCCAGCCGTGGGGAGCAGTGGAGCTGTGAGAAAGTGGGTATGAGCCAGACCCCTCAGAGCTCAGCCTCACCATCCCAGGGTGAAGCTTCCTGCTGGGTCAGGGCTGAGCTAGCACCAGGGTGTGGGGCCAGGGGGCCAGGGCCGTTGCTGGGGGGACATGGCGGGGCTGGCAGTGTCCCTGGGATGCCATATCAGGCACCAGCTGGGGAAAGGCTTCCTGAGGCCTTTTCTCCACTTGCTGGGGATGTGGCTTGGAGCTGGGGACATGGGACATGGGGCTCTCTCAGTCCTCGAGCTCCAAGGGCAGAGTGAACCAGGGCCATGGTGGAATGAGGCTGGCAGGGGGTGCATCTGCACCCCCCCTCCCTCTCTGCCACCCCTTTGGCTGGGTGAGCAAGGATGTCACCTTTTCCCTGCCTTTTTGCCAGCTGCCCCCTCCTGCCCAGCTCAGCCAATGCTCATCCAGCTCTGCTTGGTGGCCTTGTAGGGTCCAGGGCTTTGCTGCCTTTCCAGGAACCATGGCTCCCCTCCCACCGATCCCTGAGCCCTACAATCCCTTAATCCCCTTGGGCCAGGGCATCCCTGCGGGGCTGGGCTCTGCTAAATCCCAAACCTGGCTTCTCAGTGTGCCTGTAACCATCCCGCTACGCAGGGCTGGGGCTGGCATGGGCTCACCCCGGTGGGTTTTCAGCCCCCTTGGCTCCCAGGGTGAGGTGATGAGCCCACAGGGTGCTGTGGGTGTCAGGAGGCCAGCCCACGGGCACAGTCTCTGTAGGGGCACCCATCACAGGGTCACAGCCCTGCGGGATGCCCAGCAGCCCTGTGTCCCACTTGGGCCCAGAGCAGAAGTGACCCTGGGGTGATGGCAGCCCGGGGTGGGTGTCGAGGGCTGACCCTCCCCTCGGCTGCCAGGCAGGAGGGGGCAGAGGGGCTTCTCCTGCCCCGCAGCGCTGGGCCGAGGGGTTCCCATGCACTGTGCCGGGGGGG